>CAMZMU010000120.1:22822423-22906930 GCA_947311845.1 Poa pratensis | reverse complement strand
ATCCTGATACTCTCCAACGTATCCATAATTCTGCTGTTCCATGCTTATATTATACCATTTGCTACATGTTTTATATACACTTCGTATCACTTTTATGCATTTTCTGGGACTAACCTATTAACAAGATGCCACAGTGCCAGTTCCCTGTTTTCTGCTGTTTTTGGTTTCAGAAAGTTACTTCTGGAAATATTCTCGGAATTGCACGAAACAAAAGGCCAAGTCCCTATTTTTCCAGCTACACGGAGTCCGAAGGAGAGACGAAGAGAGCCACGAGGTGGCCAAACCACAGGCGCGGCAGTGGGCCCACCCGCGCCTGGTGTGGTTTGGGCCCCTCGGGGGTCCGCCGACATCGCCCCTTCGCCTATTTATTCCCCGAGACGCGAAAACCCTAAAACACCGAGCCTTTCATCCAGAACATATTCGCTGCCGCCGCCGTCGTCAACCCTAACTCGGGGGGTTTCTGAAGCTCTTCCCGGCACCCTGCCGGAGAGGGGAATCATCACCGGAGGGCTCTACATCGCCATGCCCGCCTCCGGAGTGATGCGTGAGTAGTTCATCCTTGGACTATGGGTCCATAGCAGTAGCTAGATGGTTGTCTTCTCCACTTGTGCCATCATGTTTAGATCTTGTGAGCTGCCTATCATGATCAAGATCATCTTATTGTAATGCTACATGTTGTGTTTGCTGGGATCTGACTTATATTGATACCTATGTGGAGCTGAATATTATATTATCATGTCTATGTCATTTGTGATCTTGCATGCTCTCCGTTACTTGTTGAAGCCTTGGCCAAGTGAATACTTGTACTCCAAGAGGGGGTATTTATGCATGATAGTTGGGTTCAACCTCTATTTAACCTGGGATAGTGACAGCAAGTTCTAAGGTTGTAGATGTGTTGTTGCCACTAGGGGTAAAACAGCAATGCTTTATTCAAGGATGAATGTATTGTTTACATTACGCACATTACTTAATGCAATTGTCTGTTGCTTGCAACTTAATACTGGAAGGGGTACGGATGTTAACCGGAAAGTGGACTATTTAGGCATAGATGCATGCTGGATAGCGGTCTATGTACTTTGTCGTAATGCCCAAATGAATCTCATAGTAGACACCACACTCACACATGCATGTTATATGCACTTATCAATTGTCAATTGCCCAGCTGTAATTTGTTTACCCAGCATGTTAGTTATCTTATTGGAGAGACACCACTAGTGAACTGTGGACCCCGGTCCATTCTTTTACATCTGAAATACAATCTACTGCAATCATTGTTCTCTACTGTTTTATGCAAACAAACATCATTTTCCATTCGATACGTTTAACCCTTTGTTTTCAGCAAGCCGGTGAGATTGACAACCTCACTGTTAAGTTGGGGCAAAGTAATTTGATTGTGTTGTGCAGGTTCCACGTTGGCACCGGAATCCCTGGTGTTGCGCCGCACTACACTCCTTCACCAACACCTTCGAAGCAAACCTCGTTTTCCTACTGGTTCGATTAAACCTTGGTTTCATACTGAGGGAAAACTTACTGCTGCACTCATCATACCTTCCTCTTGGGGTTCCCAACTGACGTGTGACGTACAAGCATTGTTTCTGGCACTATTAACCTAGAGCCACCAACACGTTTTCTGGCGCCGTTGCCGGGGAAAACCGAATTGCTTCTGCAAGGGGAGTCTCTCACACCCAATCTCTTTACTTTGTTATTTGTCTTGCTTAGTTTATTTTTATTTAGTCTTGTTTGCTCTCTTTATCAAAAACACAAAAAAATTAGTTACTTGTTTAATTCGTTTGATTTTGTTTTTCAAAATGAATGCTCCTGAAGTTGAAGTTCGTTCTTTTAGGCAACTAGGAGGTGAAAATTTGAAAGATGCTTGGTATAGAATTAGTGATGCTCATCATAGATGTACTAAGAAACACTCTACCACTATCCTCCTTAGGAACTTTTATGTTGGTATCTCTAGTTGGTATAGGTATGTTCTAGACACTCTTACAGGTGGAAATTTCTTGGGTACTCCTGCTTTAGAAGCCTGTAATATTATTGAAAGTTTGGTAGGAACACCACCCACTAAAGATATTAAAGAGATCACCTTGGAGGATGTTATAAATAAGTTAGACTCTATGGAGAATTTTTTTCCAAATTTTCTTGATTGTATTGGTAAGACTAATGAATCAATAGCCACCATCAATGAAAGAATCACTGTTCTTGAGGATAATAATATCCATGACACCCAAAATCATAGAATTGATGAGTTAGAGGAAGCTATTGAAACCTTAAGTTCAACCTTTACTTCTCTTAAGTCTAAAAAGGAGAAAGTTTATGTGGGTAGAGAGCAAAAGTTTATGTATGTTCCTAAAGTGCCAAAACCAAAGACTCATTATGAGCTTAAAATTGATAAAACTTTTAGTACGGTTAAAGGTAATGAAACACCTCCAGGAACATCTAAGATACCCATTGTTACAAGCTGTGTGTTGGAAGAAGCTTTTGATGATTTGAATGATTTGCCACTTGACAACACTTGATTTTCACTTTCTGCGCCTAGCTGAAAGGCGTTAAAGAAAAGCGCTTATGGGAGACAACCCATCGTTTTTATTTGCTGTTATTTTTGTTTTCTTTGAGTCAAGGAGTTTTGTTACTTCTGTAGCAACTCCTTTGTATCTTTATTTTATCGCAATGTTGTGCCAAGTAAAGTTCTATATTGAAAGTTGATGCAAGATTTGGATTTCTGCGCAGTGACAGATTTTTAGCTGTCACGGATTTGAGCTTATCTCCCTGTAGAAAATTCAAAAAATTCTGAGAAAAATCACGCATATTCCTGAGATATGTACGCAACTTTCATTATTTTAGGCCAGATCCATCTGAGCAACTTAAGTGCCTCGAAAAAATTCGTCATTCCAGACTGTTCTGTTTTTGACAGATTCTGCCTTTTGTTTTGCATTCGCTCTTTTACTGTGTTTGTGTGGATTTCTTTGCTCCACAAAGCATTGGTGGCTGTAGCTAATGTCCAGAAGCTTTGGGATTGATTGTATCATTACAGAATATGAGAATTTTTGATTATGCACTAACCCTCTAATGAGAACTGTCTTGAGTTTGGTGTGAAGGAAGTTTTCAAGGATCAAGCGAGAAGGGTGATATTATGTGATCAAGAAGAGTGAAAAGCCTAAGCTTGGGGATGCCCCCGTGGTTCATCCCAACCATATTCAGAGAGACTCAAGCGTCTAAGCTTGGGGATGCCCAAGGCATCCCCTTCTTCATCAACAAACTTATCAGGTCATCTCTAGTGAAACTATATTTTAATTCTTTCACATCTTATGCGCTTTACTTGGAGCGTCTGTGTGTTTTTATTTTTTTTTTGTTTGAATAAATTCGGATCCTAGCAATCCTTGTGTGGGAGAGAGACACGCTCCGCTTTTTCATGTGAATACTCATGTTCTTCACTTATATTTGTTGAGTATTCTTAACTAGCTACTGCAGTGCTTTTAGCTCCTGTTTTTCATGCATCTCTTCGAGCTGTTAGCACTTGTTTATAAATACTCTCTTGCTGCATTATATTATCATTTGGAGAGTTTATGTTTAAATAAATTGATTGGTGTTTGTTTGGAAGAAAGAAAATGCTACATGTAGTAGTTGGTATTGGAAAAGACATATGCATTCTTGTAGATCATTGTCTTGTTTTGATTTGATGCTTTGCAATTGTTTTGAGCTCTCAAGTAGATCATGTTTAAGCTCTTGCATCATGTAGTTAAAGCCTAGTAGTGGAGAACTACCGTAGAGCTTGTTGAGACTTGGGATGCATATTTGTTCTCTCTAAGGTCTAGATATTTTCTGGTAAAATGTTTGAGCAACAAGGAAGACAGTGTAGAGTCTTATAATACTTGCAATATGTTTTTATGTGATTCTTGCTGTACCGGTTTATACTTGTGTTTGCTTCAAACAACCTTGCTAGCCTAAACTCTGTACTGAGAGGGAATGCTTCTCGTGCATCCAAAACTTGAGCCAAAACCCATGCCATTTGTGTCCACCATACCTACCTACTATGTGGTATTTCCTGCCATTCCAAGTAAATATTTCATGTGCTACCTTTAAACTATTCAAAACTTTATTACTCCTTATTTGTGTCAATGTTTTATAGCTCATGAGGAAGTATGTGGTGTTTTATCTTTCAATCTTGTCATTTACTTCTGACAGACTTTCACCTGGACTAGTGGCATATACATCCGCTTATCCAATAATTTGCAAAAAGAGCTGGCAACGGGGTGCCCAGCCCCAATTAATTACAACTTTCATTAATAATTCTCTTCACATGTTTTGCCCTGATTTATCAGTAAGCAACTTAATTTGCAAATAGACACTCCTCCATGGTATGTGAATGTTGGAAGGCACCCGAGGATTCGGTTAGCCATGGCTTGTGTAAGCAAAAGGTTGGGAGGAGTGTCATCTATAAAGAAACTAAAATACATGTGTAAACAAAAGAGAAGAGGGATGATCTACCTTGCTGGTAGAATAACGTCCTTCATGGGAGCCGCTCTTGAAAGTCTGGTTGACAAGGGGGTTAGAGTGCCCACTACCATTCGTTGACAACAACAAACACCTCTCAAATACTTATTTTGTGCTCTCTATATGCTTTCGAAAACTTAAAAAGCTCTAGCACATGATTTAATCCCTGCTTCCCTCTGCGAAGGGCCTATCTTTTACTTTATGTTGAGTCAGTTTACCTACTCCTTTCTATCTTAGAAGCAAACACTTGTGTCAACTTTGTGTGCATTGATTCTTACATATTTACTTATTGCACTTGTTATATTGCTTTATGTTGACAACTATCCATGAGATATACATGTTACAAGTTGAAAGCAATGCTGAAACTTAATCATCCTTTGTGTTGCTTCAATGCCTTTTACTTTGAATCTATTGCTTTATGAGTTACCTCTTATGCAAAACTTTTTGATGCTTGTCTTGAAAGTACTATTCATGAAAAGTTTTTGCTTATATGATTCATTGTTTACTCTTTATCTATTTGTTAGCAAACTATAGATCATTGCTTTGAGTCACTTCATTCATGACATGAGCCTTGCAATATATTGATCAAGATTGTGTGAAAGCATGTCTCCTCAGAAATTATTTGTTGTTATCGTTTTACCTACTCGAGGACGAGTAGAACTAAGCTTGGGGATGCTTGATACGTCTCCAACGTATCCATAATTTCTGCTGTTCCATGCTTATATTATACCATTTGCTACATGTTTTATATACACTTCGTATCACTTTTATGCATTTTCTGGGACTAACCTATTAACAAGATGCCACAGTGCCAGTTCCCTGTTTTCTGCTGTTTTTGGTTTCAGAAAGTTACTTCTGGAAATATTCTCGGAATTGCACGAAACAAAAGGCCAGTCCCTATTTTTCCAGCACGTACACGGAGTCCGAAGGAGAGACGAAGAGAGCCACGAGGTGGCCAAACCACATGGCGCGGCAGTGGGCCCAGCCGCGCCTGGTGGTTTGGGCCCCTCGGGGGTCCGCCGACATCGCCCCTTCGCCTATTTATTCCCCGAGACGCGAAAACCCTAAAACACCGAGCCTTTCATCCAGAACATATTCGCTGCCGCCGCCGTCGTCAACCCTAACTCGGGGGGTTCTGAAGCTCTTCCCGGCACCCTGCCGGAGAGGGGAATCATCACCGGAGGGCTCTACATCGCCATGCCCGCCTCCGGAGTGATGCGTGAGTAGTTCATCCTTGGACTATGGGTCCATAGCAGTAGCTAGATGGTTGTCTTCTCCACTTGTGCCATCATGTTTAGATCTTGTGAGCTGCCTATCATGATCAAGATCATCTTATTGTAATGCTACATGTTGTGTTTGCTGGGATCTGACTTATATTGATACCTATGTGGAGCTGAATATTATATTATCATGTCTATGTCATTTGTGATCTTGCATGCTCTCCGTTACTTGTTGAAGCCTTGGCCAAGTGAATACTTGTAACTCCAAGAGGGGGTATTTATGCATGATAGTTGGGTTCAACCTCTATTTAACCTGGGATAGTGACAGCAAGTTCTAAGGTTGTAGATGTGTTGTTGCCACTAGGGGTAAAACAGCAATGCTTTATTCAAGGATGAATGTATTGTTTACATTACGCACATTACTTAATGCAATTGTCTGTTGCTTGCAACTTAATACTGGAAGGGGTACGGATGTTAACCGGAAAGTGGACTATTTAGGCATAGATGCATGCTGGATAGCGGTCTATGTACTTTGTCGTAATGCCCAAATGAATCTCATAGTAGACACCACAGCTCACACATGCATGTTATATGCACTTATCAATTGTCAATTGCCCAGCTGTAATTTGTTTACCCAGCATGTTAGTTATCTTATTGGAGAGACACCACTAGTGAACTGTGGACCCCGGTCCATTCTTTTACATCTGAAATACAATCTACTGCAATCATTGTTCTCTACTGTTTTATGCAAACAAACATCATTTCCATTCGATACGTTTAACCCTTTGTTTTCAGCAAGCCGGTGAGATTGACAACCTCACTGTTAAGTTGGGGCAAAGTAATTTGATTGTGTTGTGCAGGTTCCACGTTGGCACCGGAATCCCTGGTGTTGCGCCGCACTACACTCCTTCACCAACACCTTCGAAGCAAACCTCGTTTTCCTACTGGTCGATTAAACCTTGGTTTCATACTGAGGGAAAACTTACTGCTGCACTCATCATACCTTCCTCTTGGGGTTCCCAACTGACGTGTGACGTACAAGCATTGTTTCTGGCACTATTAACCTAGAGCCACCAGCTCCCGCGGTAGCGCCCAAGCGCGCTCTGTCGAGCACGCTTGACCTGGTCAAGAAGGCGCTGCGGCGGGCGTGGCGGATCCATTTTCGTGGATACGATGCCTTCGTGGCTTAGGGTTTAAGTACATATATATAGATCTTGAGGGCACGTCGCTGGGCAGGACACGTGTGACCAGGTCAGTGCTGAGGTAGGACACGTGTGACCAGGGCAGCGCTGAGGTAGGACACGTGTGACCAGGGCAGCGCTGGATTTGGACATGTGGCTAGGGCAGCGCTGGGGGAGGACACGACGGACCCGCCTTTGGTCCCGGTTGGTAACACCAACCGAGACTAAAGAATCACACGGATCGTGTGTTTCTTTCAACCGCTTGTGAGCCGTTGGATCAGAGCTGTGTTTCTTTTGAGGGCTTGTGAGCTGTTGGAACAGCAATATCAGGACCACTTCGTGAGCCACATGACCCTATATATAGCCCCCCTACCGGACATGTTCGGCACTCACTGCCTACTCATTGTAGTTCATTTTGGCACTCACTGTCTACTCATTGTAGTCTACCAAATACTTCAGTTCATCGACTGAATACAAATCATTCGGATTCCCGTCATACGTCCAACGGTGCATTTGATATGCAGGTACTCACGAGCCACCGTTGGGCTGTATGACGGGGCAATCATGTGTTTTGTTTCAAACTTTCTCGAGCGCTTGTAAGCCGTTGGATTTTAGAACCAAATATCAATGTTTAGAGTTCTCTTCTGATCCCCTACCTCCCCTTGTCCGTCCCCATGCCAAGGTACGCTGCCCTCTCTCCCTGATCCCCTGCCTCCCCTACGTAGGTTGCATGCACCTTAGGTGTTTGATCAAATTCCCACTAATTTTTTCAGATCTCGGGCATTTGAGTCGGCGATGTCCGGACACCTGTTGGACAATAACGGCAGTGTGCGGGACTGGGCTCCGCCGGCTGGCACTGGGAGGTGGTATCTTCCGGAACGCGTAGCTTGGTGAGAAATCCGGTGACGTCGTCGACCCGGATCTTCTTTGGTGGAGGTCGCGTGGGCCACGGTCGTTCCAGAGGGAGCCGGCCCCCGAGGAGGTGGTACGTCGCCGTATCAGGGAGGAGGACGAGCACGTCCGTCGCTACATGTATATGCTGGATACGCCGGCGGTGTATAATAGTACATGGCAGGTATTTCATAGGGTTCCTTCTCATGTGAGTATTGGCCCTGTGATGGTTCCTGTTCTTTGGGTGATGAGCGCCCGTGATGCACCCCGCGGCTTAGGCAGAGGCAGAAGTTAGTTGTATTATTCGTGATGTATTAGGGTTAAATAAAATGGACTCCAGCTATGTAACCGGATTAAATAAAGATGTATGCGTGATACTTTTGCATATTAACAGGGACATAATTAATACAAATAATAGTTCAGATATCCATTACAGCATAATTAAAGATACACACATATGAAACTGCAAACATCTACAAACCTAGATCAGGAGACCCAAGCACTACATAATAATAGAGATAAAAGTGTTCGCCATTGCAAACACTACTCGTCCTCGGATCAGAATTCCCCCAAGCAGAGACCCATGGGCACTGGTGGTGGTACTAGGTGACGCTGCCCATAGTTGACGACTCTAATCTGGCGTACACCTCGTATGCAACGTACGCATCTATTGCTACATACTCAATGTTGGTAGCGTCAAGTGGGGTCTTCTCCCAGAGTTTGTGCTGATCCTTGTGGAATTTTGTCTTCATATCAGCGTACTCCTCGTCGATCAAGGCGAATGCCATATTAGCCATTGAAGTCTTGTCATTCTCAAGCTTGAAAATGCGTTGGAGATCAATGTGGCAGGCAGCTGGTATCTCAATACCCCAGGTGCGCCTCATCTGATCTTGTCATTCGTTATATCAACGTTGGCAAAATGTATGCCGCTGCGAAGAAGGAACTCCATGAGTTCTGGACAGTGCTTGTCACTACTGCAACAACAAAGTGGAACACATGTTAAATACTGCTGCAACAAGTATATTTCGGCATGCACAAGTATGTATAATAAGAAGTGGAACACATGTTAAATACTGCTACAACAAAGTGGACAGTTCTTTATGAGAATTTCGATCATTTTTAATTGATTGCATGTATATCACAACCGGTTTCACGTTTTCCCGGTTTCCCGGTTTCACGTTTTCCCGGCTTCACGGCTTCCGTTTTCACGGCTTCCCGTTTTCACGGCTTCCCGGTTTCACGTTTTCCCGGTTTCCCGTGAAGTCGGAAAGTCGTGAAGTCGGGAAGTCGTGAAGTCGGGAAGTCGAAAGTCGGGAAGTCGGAAAGTCGTGAAGTCAGAAAGTTGTGAAGTCGGGAAGTCGGAAAGTCGTGAAGTCGGAAAAGTCGTGAAGTCGTAAAGTCGTGAAGTCGAGAAGTCGGTACGGAAAGTCGTGAAGTCGGAAAGTTGTGAAGTCGGGAAGTTTTCACGTTTTCCCGGTTTCACGTTTCCCGGCTTCCCGGTTTCACGTTTTCCCGGCTTCCCGTTTCACGGTTTCCCGGCTTCCCGGTTTCCTGGATTAATTTACATATAAAGATCCCATATATAAGAGGGACTAGAACCGTCATCTATTCGATTATATGGAGATCATCAAGCTAGCCACTACTATTCGTATTACCTTGCCCACTGGAAGACCATGACATGTTTCTTGAAACAAAGTTGGATGACAGCAACATCTCTTTGATCGGCCGTGTACTCGAGATCAAGCCCATGAACTTCTTGTTGTTGTCTTCCTCCTCTTCAAGCCAATACTCGAAATCGGAAAGAAAATCCGGCACCTTGGCGTTGTCATTCGTGTAGACGACATTGACACTACCACAGAAAGGCCTTTCTGTGGCGCACGTTTTTGACTTCCTGTGGCGCACCCCCAGGTTTTCTGGGTGCGCCACAGAAATCTCGCCACAAAAATTATTTCTGTGGCGCACCATTCTGTGGCGCACCTGCCAGGTGCGCCACAGAATTCTCAAAAAATTCAAAAAATGCAAAAAAATAGAAAAAAGTTTCAAAAAAATTCAGAAAAATCAAAAAAAGAAATAATATGAAAAATCCTAATTATTGGAATTATTTTCATATTTTTTGAACTGATACCTTCCCGCTAGGTCACCCATCCTAAAACTGCTCCAACCCTAGCACGCATAACTTCTAAGTTCCACCCAGTCCACCCACCCTTGTGCTACTCAAGTTCTTATTGATATATATATATGAACCCTCTTAAGTATTATGTGTGTATATGTGGTATGTGTTATAAATGTGTGTTTTTAAATATCAGATTTTTCAAAAAATTCTAAAGTTTCAAATGGAGATTCAAAAGTTTCAAAAGATCCAAAAAAAATTCAAAAAAACTTTAAAAAATTCAAAAAATTCAAAAAAGTCAAAACACTTCAAAAAAATCCAAAGAATTCAACAATCTTCTTTGTTATACATTTCTGTGTCTTTTTTGGACTTTTTGAATTTTTGAATTTTTTTTTCTTTCTTTTTGATTTTGCTGCGAAAAATCATCTGTTTGAAATAACTTTTTTTTGTTTTGGGATTCGAACTCGGATTTTTCTCACGATTTTTTTGACATATTATTTGCGTTATTTCGACGTCGTATGCAAAAGTTATGGCCGTTACAAGTTTTTTTTCCTGTTTGTTGCAGAAAAGGTCAAAATTCATATTTCAAAATTTCTATACCTACTAGACACTCAAACCTAACTACATGTTAAAGGATTTTATTTATTGAAATTTTTATCATTTTCCTTTAATTCCTGCAAGACTAAAAAGGCGATCCACGGGGGGGGTGGGATTTGAAAAAAAAAATCTGTGGCGCACCAAGCTTGGTGCGCCACAGAATGTCACCTTTCTGTGGCGCACCACGCCTGGTGCGCCACAAAAATATATTTCTGTGGCCACCAATTAAGGGTGCGCCACAGAATGTAACCTCTCTATAAGGGTTTTCCTAGTAGTGTGAGATTGGTCGTGCCATGTTCGAGCACCTTCCCGTAGCGAGTGATTGGATTCATGGTGGAAGGATGGGGAAGAAGAGAGGAGAGGGAGACGAACAGAAATGGCCGCGGTTACTGTAGCAATCGCGGTTCTCGTGCGTTTTGATCGTTTGGGCGCGCGGGAGGCAAACCGTTCGGACCTTTAGTCCCGGGCGGTATTACGACCCGGGACTAGAGGGGCTCGCGCCAGGCCTACAGTTGCCACCACCCCTCTGGTCCCGGGCTGTATTACGACCCGGGACTAGAGCTTCCTCATGACCCGGGACCAGTAGAAAACTTTTGACCCGGGACTAGTGCCCCCCTCTAGTCTCGGGTCGTAAGCCACCCGGGACTAGAGGCAAAATTGGCCCTAGACTAAAGGTCTCGTTTCTAGTAGTGAGGGTAGTTGGATGCTCTACCGCTGTGGAGCGAATAACAATTTAGGGAGCAAATTTTAGGGCACTAAGTATTATATGTATGGTGTTTGAACTGTGTAGCTTCAACTGAACTATTGTGTGTGTCTCATTTGTATGTTCATGTCCTTCAAGAATGATGAAAACTGGAGGAAGTTGCAAAATTGGGTGCTCAGACATGTGCACGGACAAAACGGGCTCTCTTTGGGCAACTCAAAAAAAAATCCCGCAAAATGCCCGCCCACGTGTCCATTTGGGGATACGGACACATTCAAATTTCACATATATTTCTAGTGAGTGAACTAAAGGGTTAAAAAATTAATTATTTAAATAGTATATTTTCATGCATTTACAGCTATTTTTCATATATTTGTAGTTCAAATTGAAATAAACCCAATAAACAACTAATTAAACATGCAATTAGTTCATGGAAAGTACAAAGTGTGTTTAAAATTCAGATAAATCAAATTGGCCATATTAGGTGGTATGTTTCATTTGCAAATACATTGGCGGTGTTTTAAAAAAAGAGCTAAAATAGCAATGCTGCCAGAAAAAATCAGGACCCTCTGCGTATAAATGCGTACGGCTTTACTACAAAGTTGCTCGGACAAGGACTTCGAACGATACCACTGAAATGGTGCACCGAGATTCATGGAACTTGAAAAACGTGAAAGGAACCAAGAACTTTGTACTATATCGCACGAAAATAGACAAAATCGTCCGTCGCATCGATTTTTCGGAACGTCACTTTGTCTGTCTACCTGGAGCTACCTGGAGTCACGCAACGTGAAAATTGTCCGGGAACCGCAAAAGTGTGAAATCTCCCTAAAACAAGAACTACATTAACAAGGACAAACAATTACCACAACGTTGCTGTAACCATCTTGCAAGGGTCAAGAAACAAGATAATCGTGTCTGGGGACCCCGAGACAACCCATGAAAATGGCCATAATCGTCCATGATGTTGATTTCTTAGACGTCGTTGTAACAATGTAGCATGACTAACAAAACGTAAATATTTTTGGGAAACCCTAAACAGTGTGTTGTGTGTTATTATATGCTCATGAAAACATCACTGTGTACCCCGACGACGAGCACGATTTGCAAGACGATGCACTAGCCTCGCCAATAGTGCGATGTGCAAGACAGATGGCGAAATCTTTCTTATATTCGAAACCTCGCAACATTGAGGGACACATTAGGGTGCATGGCGACTATGGGTTGTGCCCTAACTCAGTTCACCCGCTCCTAGGATCTCGTGGATTCGCTTCCCTCCAAAATGAAGAACTAAAAAGAGCGAGAAGCAAGATAATACGTGAGAGGGGTAAAAATTAGATCAACACAAAGATATACTAGATTGATTTCTTCTATAGATTGGTGTTGAGGCAATCGGTCGGTCATCACCTCTCAAGCATATATGAGGTGGGTGAACTTTTAGTATAACGAACGAACTAAAATCCATGTCTAAAACCCTAGTTTGGTTCCAACTCGGAAGGACATTCTCGAATCTGTCATGTGTCGGCTTGACTGCCCGATCTGAAATCTGACCAGACCATCTAACCCTTTTTTGAGGTCTAAAAGAACTCCGCTCGAGATGTCTTCAGGAACAAACTTTTTTTCTCTTCAAAAGACCTAGTAGAATTTTCATGTTGAGCACCTTTTCATGTAAGATGATCTTTAGGGTTGTACGGCATTTTTTTACTTCAGTTTGTAGTCGGACACGTTTTCGAAACCGGGGCCACGGCGGCACCGGCCCAGATACCGGGATTGCCTACGAGACTACGACCCCCGACTGGATCCGTCGGCGCAAACCCTGTACTATCTCAGATTAAGATGAACCAAACAACAAAGTTGTTCATCACGACAAGACTCACAATTCATGTACAGAACCTTTTGATTTGAGGCCATCGTAAAGACATTTCTTTGTAAGCCAAATCTGGTGATTAACGGTTACCCGTAACAACAGTAAAAAATCAGTCACAGTAAGGAATTTTTACGACGGGTGGAGAGAGGAAAGACGGTCAAACGTAGGTGTTTAATTAATTCATTGTTCGGATTGGACCAATACTACGTTTCCAGTTGGTTCTGATAGGGCTAACGTTTTTTATTCCATTGTATATAAGGTGCTGCACAAGTTGCAAGCATGGACAATTACAGCTGCAGGTATATTCTCGATGGAACAAAACATGGCCCCTCAAAGTCTAAAGGGGCAAGGACATTCCTCTCACTCAATCAGGATATGTTGACGCGTATGCATGCATGCAAATGCTATGACCTACCCACAACTAACAGGTACAATGAACCGACTAATGGTCTACCTGAAATTAAAGACAAACGAAAAGAATTCAATAAGGAGAGAAAAGACATGAACAGAAACAAAGTTCTGAGATAATTTGCAACAAAAAACAAACAAGCTTTGTAAATTATGCATGAGGGAATGAGAAAATAAATACATTGCAGAATACATTGGAACCGTAAGAATACGATCATCAGAATCTCCAACTTCTCTTTTGATCTTTTTACAGAAGCATAAATATATAGGGGTAGCAATGGGCATATAAATATATAAAACTAGCAAAGTTGATCTTTTTCCAATGGATGAAAACAAGAAGCAAGTTGAGATGGTGGTTTATATTACCAACATGCAGGTTGACAGGTGTCGAGCCTTCTGTCACTGTCACCGAGGCGGCCATACCAGATTAACAATGGCATGCATCGCAAGGCCCATGCAAGCGTGTCATTGCATGCCCCATGCATGCAGCCACGTAACCCCATATAGGCTTGGGACTTGGCATGGAACACAGTTGTGCACTAGCTCTCACCATAGTTGCATAGTTTGCATGATGTTCGAGGAGTCGAGGAAATGATCGATCATGTCGTCCGTTATTGACGATGTCGTCCTGATCGATCATGTTGTACCTTAATTTGTGCTACGTGCCTCATAGTCTGTGCCAGCGCTGCCTACCTAGGTCAAACATATGCAAGTTGCAGACATGATTAGATGCTAGCTAGCTGAGGTGACATATATAAACAACTGCATGCGTGTAGAAGCTCGTAGAGAACACAGGAGATTCTTTGTTTATACGAGACTGTACGTAGAGTAGTAGATTTGATGCCATTATGCAATCTGCTAAAGGAATCTATATATAGGCGCAACATGCTATGAAAAAATAATTGATGAACCATGCACCAGCATGCATGGAGCTTTTCACCCAAAGCTCGCATGTTCTTTAAAATTAAAGTTAGGTTACTACAAGTAACAAAATATTTTACAGACAGAGACAGTGCTCTCATAAGTAGTTTGCATGTGTAGACGAAGTTTTCGTTCATGATCATGTGCCTCGGGGCCCCAAGTCAAAGCTTATACGCAATCGTGTGAGTGTAGAACCTGGTAGAGAACAGGAGAGATTATTTGTTTATGTACGAGAAATTTGTAGACTTGATGCCATGCGCTATATATGCAATCGTCCAAAGGAATCTATGTATATGCGTGACATGCTAAGCTTATTATTTTTTTGCGAGATAGTTCCAGTGATGACACCAGAAACTTACAGAACAGCCCAAAGATCAAAGAAAATTACACAAAGGTCCTGCAAGTCCACGAGGACGCCGTCGTCGAAGAAGACGTACCGCGGCGCGCCGCCGCCACTCCTCCTCTGCAACCTTGGATCGGAAGGAGTCCCCAAGCGGACGGGAAGTCGACAGAACTCGGCTCGACAGAGCCTCCACCTCGCATCGTCGCCGTCGCCCTCAACCTGGTCGCCATCACCATCACCATCGAACCAACAAGCCGAAGTCGCCGCTCCACGAACTCCGGTGCGGGGAAGAGGCACACCACAGCTCTACCGAGCTGCGAGCACCCCGGGGGAGGCAGATCCATGGCCGCGCTGCCCGGAGCACCACCACCGGAGAGGATCTCCGCCTCCACAAAACGCCGGACCGACCGCGCCATCCTCTCCACGACGCCGCCGGCAGGCCACCCACTCAACCCTAGACTATATACAGGCGAGATCCGGGTTTTCCCCACCCTCCCGGCACCGGAGCGGCCGGCGGAGGGAGGGGAAACCGGCAGATCGACGCCGGCGAGCTGGATCGAACGGGAAGTGAAAAAGTCTCCTCTCCTTACTGTAGCGGAGGAGAGAGCCGGGTCCAAGGACCCAACTGTTATACATGCTAAGCTTATTATTGATCGATGTACCATGCTGAAGCTAGACATCAACAAAATGTACGTTCAGTATATATAGCTGTTACAATGTCAAAAATTATATGTGTCGGGTGGTGTTTATTCATCAGCAGGTGTGTATATATGAGCACGGTTATGTCGGATCGAAAATTACGCAGCAGCTAGAGACTTCTATCCATTTATGCATGCACATGCCTATGGCTAATTGGCTATAGCTGGATGCATGGTTGACGAGAGTACTCACCACAAGCTTCTAGCCAACGACATAAAACATAATCACATGCATGATGACAAAACGATTGAACCAATTTAATGTGTATGCGATCTTGTCACCGGATACATATTCCAGTTATGATTTAGCTCTCAGTAAACTATAGTATATCTTTGTCCTTCAAGGTGGCAAACACGTTAGGGGTTCCGAGTTCATGGAGAACCGTGCAAGTTGATCTTTTACAGATTTCATAGCATGTCAGGACATCTTCGTCTATGACAATAATGTGTGGTCGAAACATATGCATGGCATATCTAATTCCGTGACTAAAAAAGGCCAAGTTAATTGGAACTTTGGAAGAACACACTAGTCACTAGGGCACCAATAGGGCAGCGCTGCCACGAAATGTGTATGATGTTTATTTTAGTCCCTTTACTTCAAAATAATGCAATTGAATATGTAACTCCTAACGGCTCATTTGCAATTTATTTTGGAGGAAATATTTACTATCCACCTGAAACCCTGCTACAACTCTTTATTTGTTCTTCGTGTGGTGTGTCGATTGATATTTGACACTAATTATTTTGATTTTAGAATATTACACTACACGTTATAAGAGTACATCACATTCTAGTCCCGTGTTTTTCACAACCCCGTGTTTTAGAAATCCTGTCAATAAAAGTCGCCATGAATATGTGCACTGAAGTTATCTTGGTGCATGTAGGAAAATGAAGAACCAATGCAAAAATTCCTAAGGAACATAATTCATAGGAATTTGAAAACAATTAATAGCTCTGGATCCTAAAAATGAAACAACCCACATAAATAAATCCATATGAACTTCGATTCTCCGATTCCTTCATGAAAATCGGTCATATTTTTACTGACTGAGTCTCTTAATATGAAAGAAAAAAAATAAAACTACAGATCCAAGACGTTCGCCTCCAAAACATAAAACTGTTAAAGCTCCGGCCGAGACATGTGGACTAGTTACTTTCTATTATGAAAGTTTTTTTTTGCGAGGGGTATTTTATGAAAGTTTGTAACATGGATCGATCTGATGCATGTTTCACATGAGCATCATATTCTTTTCCCTGCGATCAACAATGGGATCGAATTTTCATTACCATCAAGATAAGGAAATACAGAACACCATGAAAAGGAGCTACTAGGAATGGGTAAATGGCCACTCGTGTTCCTCCACTTGTACCGGATGGACGGTGGTCATTCCTACGTACGCATCACCGCAGAGAGGAGCGGCGCGGGGCGCGGCCGAGGAAGCTTAGGCGACACGGGGCGCGGCCGGAGCTGAGCGCAGGCGAGGTCGGGGTGGCCGGGCGCGGCCGGGTCGAGGCAGAGCCGGAGCGGCCGGGGCGCGGCCGAGGAAGCTTAGGCGACACGGGGCGCGGCCGGAGCTGAGCGCAGGCGAGGTCGGGGTGGCCGGGCGCGGCCGGGTCGAGGCAGAGCCGGAGCGGCGCGGGGCGCGGCCGTGGAAGCTTAGGCGACACGGGGCGCGGCCGGAGTCAACAAGTGTCGGGGCAACCGAGCAGAAGATCTCGGCCCAGCCGAGTAGAAGATCCCGGCCCAGCCGAGATGGAAACCTCGGTCCGCCGAGCTGGAGATCTCGGCCCAGCCGAGATGGAGACTTCGGCCCGCCGAGCTGGAGGGATACCTCGGCCTGCTGGGGAACTCGGCCCAGCCGAAGTAAATGCAGTTTCGGGCCAGAAATTGGTATCTCGGTCTGGGCTAGGCTAATGTCGGTCCAGAGTGTTTTTTCTGCTTCCTCCTTTATCTTTTAATTTTTTCTTTGCTGCCTCTTCTAATAACTCAGTAGAACCATTAACTTTGGGGTACGCGGGGTTACATCCCCGACAAACACCATGAAAAAGAGCTACTAGGAATGGGTAAATGGCCACTCGTGTTGCTCCACTTGTACGGGATGGACCGTGATCATTACTACGCACGGATCACCGCAGAGCGCAGAGAAACAAAAGTAGAAACGAACATTAAGCTTGTGGCCGGGCCAATATACAAACGCCCCCACAAGGATAAGCTTAATTACTCTACTAACCAACACTCAAGCTGCTTAACTAACATATCACCTTAATCCAAAACCGACCACCAGGTGTGTGATCTTAATTAGTGGGTGGCATTGACCACGCGCACATCGACGGCGAACTAAAGGGTTGACTAAAGCATGCGTAGTCAGCACACCACTGACCGCTGCATCCACTACTAAACGCATCTGAGCTTTAGTATCACAGTTTTACTCAGCTGCAACTGGCCCGGGGTGGATATATAGAAAGGGTTTTCATGCGTATGCAGTGATGCCATCACGCACCATATATACAACTACAGGCATATGCCAGATGCAGCATATTTGTGCATGTACATAAAGCACTACTCCAATATACTATATACATATGTCCACAATACCACCCCACTTTGAGTTCCAAGTTCCAATAATTATCTACTCTGCCCGACCTTTTCAGGGCGGCTACGTGCGAGCGACAAGTAGTCCTAGTTAGCAAACTGGCGCACTTTTGCATTGCATGTAACTCAGTTCCTTGTCTTAGCCGTTCAGTTGTAACGTTGATCGTTTGTCCTCCTGACGACCGTGTGCTGCTCCTGTCCAAGTAGATATATATATACGCTCACACTACTCCTTGTTGGCGACGCTGTCGTCGTATGAAACAACAGATGCCTAGGGGTAGGCTTATGTTTGGGGCTGATGGACGCTAGAGGATTCGGGAGAGGGATAGCGCGCTAAGAAGCACACACGAACAAACAGACGAACACAAGGATTTACCCTGCTTCGGGGCTCTCGTGAGGAGATAAAACCCTACTGCAGCATCTAGCCTATCGGTGTATTCTCCTCTCTGTATATGATAGATACAAGTGCTCCTCGAGCTGTGTGGAGCGGGTCATGGAGACGTGCTCAAGGAAGAAGAAGAAGCAAGCTACGGGGGAGAAATGAGCCCGTGGGTGGCTCTGGAGAACTCTCCCCCTGGTGCCCTTTATATAGGGAGAGCCCAGGGACAAGGGGTGGCCCACACGTCACGGTACACGCACTGCACATGATATGACCACTGGGGTCTAATCAACACTGTAGACGCGTCATCAGTTGTACTCTCGTCACATCGCAGGCACTATAGCCACGTCTCTTGTCCTTGTCTTCTAGCTCCTGTCTTCCGGATATTCTGGGGATGGCAGGGGTATCTTGTACTTGTCGAGGAGGTGCTGGGGATGTCGGCGTAGAGGTAGCGCTCCCAGAGGTTGCTGCCGAGGTATGGAGATACCTCGGCCCAAAGAGCAACCGAGGTACTGATATGCGGGATGCCGGAGACCTGGACCCAGCCGGGACGAGGAGACGTTGCTGGAGAAGATGTAGCAGCCGAGGCAGGGGTGCACCGCCCGCTACGAGGCTTACCTCAGTCCGTGGACGACCGAGGCGTGGCAAAGCGCGAGGGAGCGGCTCGCTGGCGATGACTTGGTGTTGGGCGCTTGTCTCAGTCGGTCATATCTCAGTCTAACCGAGATGAGGGCGCCTCGAGCTGCTGCTCGCTGGGACGACGCGGTGGAGCGAAGACGTGGCCCGCCCGAGGTACAAGGAGGCCTGCCGAGGCTGAAGCTCAGGCCAGCCGAGGCTGGCTGAAGCTCGGCCCATCCGAGGTGCTGCGAGGTCGGCCCGTCCGAGGCGAGCACGGCCTGCTCCGGTATGATGGCCTGCTCCGAGATGGACGCGAGGAAGTGTTCCGTCCGGGACTGGGGAAGCCAGATGGGCCGGCCTGCCCGGGGCAGCGAGCTTGGTCCAGCCGGGATGTGCATGCCTCGGGCCGAGCAGAGGTAGAAAGGCCTCGGGCCGCCGAGATAAACCAGCTTCGGGGCGATGGAGATAAACCAGCCTCTGGCCACCGAGGTAAGCTGGCCTCGGGCCGCCGAGGTAAGCCACAATTCGGCCCATTCCGAGATAAACAAAGCCGACACCAGCATATGTCGGCCCAGATGAGCATATGTCGGTCAGGGGCAGCCAAACTCGGCCCAGAATGCTTTTTTCTCCTTTCTCTTTATCATTTACTCCCTTATTTCCTGTTTCTCTTTATTATTAACCCCGCACAATCATCAACTCTGGGGTACCCGGGGTTACATCCCCGACAGACGCGTGGTGTGGTTATAGCTGAAGCATGTGGCTATAGCTAAAGCATTTGACACGTACATTAGTTCAGGCCTGCGTGCATGTGGCTATAGCTGAAGCTAGCACACCTACACGCATGCATGCATCCAACATACTCCCTCCATATCAAAATATAAGACTTTCTAACCTTTGCATGCATACATGTATATAGACATGTTTTAGTGTAAGATATTCACATGAATCTTACACTAAAACATGTCTATATACATGTATGCATGCAAAGGCTATACGTGAACCACCTGATCCAACGACAGAAAGTACACTACGGGAATGCGTCAAGACGCCGACAGCCGATTTATACGCCGACGGCGTACAAGTCGAGATAGGGCAGCTGCGACCTCGGCCGTCGGCGTATAAATAACCGTCGGCGTAGCCAGACCAGGCCGTCGGCGTACGGAAGGCCGTCGGCGTACAAACGCCCGCCGTGACGCTGTTCAGACGCCGACGGCCTTGCCGTCGGCGTTCGTGGGTATTTATACTTTTTTCTATTGAATATGAAATAATTCTATACGCCGACGGCGGCCGTCGGCGTATACTTTTTTCTATTTTCAATTGAATATGAAATAATTCATATCTTTAAATCCGTAAATCAAAATTTAACAAATTAAATGTCTAAATCGATTAGAAAAATGAGAGAAATCCAAATATGACATCCATAAAATCTTTTTCACCATGCACCTGACATTTTGTAACATATGTTTGGTACTTGCTTCATTAAAAAGTCAATATTGACAATTAAAAAATGGAAAATAATATTTACGAAAATATTTTGAAAATTGTTTTTGGCAACAATGTTTTCCATACCAAGACACCCCTATGTGTCAAGTATGGACACATTATCACAAATTATGGCATGAGGATGGCTATAACTTGGTCATTTGACGTGAAAGCTATACATGTCTATAGATGATAGACCTTTTTGTGAAACATTTTTTTGAAATATTTGTCAAAACTCAAGTTTATCATTTTTTTCTAGCAACTAGTACACATAAAAGGACTCCATGTCAAAGGAATTCATTTTTTGAGTATTTTTCTCAATTTCTTTTATTTTTGTGAAAAAAGGTCAAAATGACCGTCATGGCTATTCATAGAAAGGGGTCACATTTTTCAGAACTATCGATGTTTCTGTGATAAAGTCACTACTTTTGTACCTAAAAATGATATGTAGTACCCTTTGTGACAATAAGATGGGTGCCTTTTGCAACATATTTTTGGTATTTCCTCCATAACAAAAGTCATTTTTGGCACTTAAAAATGAGAAATGATATTTATAAAAATAATTTGGAATTTGTTTTTGGCAACAATGTTTGTCATACCAAGGCACACCTATGTTTCAAATATGGACACATTATCACAAACTATGCCACAGTGATGGCCATAACTTGGTCATTTGGCGCGAAACCTATACATGTCTATAGATGATAGACCTTTTTGTGAAGCATTTTTTTCAAAAATTTGTAAAAAAAGAAATTTATCATTTTTAATAGAAACTACTACACATAAAATAACTCAATGCCAGATGATACCTTTTTTTGAGGGTTTTTTCACTTTATTTGATTTTTTCAAAAAAGAGTCAAAATGGCCAACATGACTATTCATCGAAAGAGATCAATTTTCTAAAACCATAGATGTTTATACAATGCAAAGGATGATATATGGATGTCATATTTGAATTCCTCTCATTTTTCTAATTGACATAGACATTTTATTTTTCAAATTTCGATTAACGGAATTAAAGATATGAATTATTCCATATTAAATGTAAAAATGAAATAAAAGTAAAATTAATTTTATTGTCATTTATGCAAAATATACTATTACATAATCATTGTTACTTATTCAGATGAATTTTTTAAATTTAAACAATGAAAAAGTGTAACATCATAACTCAGGGGTTAATATGATTGATATGATACAAG
This sequence comes from Poa pratensis, assembly GCA_947311845.1. Taxonomy (NCBI): domain Eukaryota; kingdom Viridiplantae; phylum Streptophyta; class Magnoliopsida; order Poales; family Poaceae; genus Poa; species Poa pratensis. Next base: position 22,885,220 of record CAMZMU010000120.1, on the reverse strand, counting down.
TATCAGTAAGTTCTCATTTATCATTTGGAAGCTAATAATGAAGGAACTCAAAGGTTAAACGTGCTTGGGCTGGAGCAATTTGAGGATGGGTGACCGAACGGGAACTTTGACCAGCGTAATTACTTTGACCTATGATTAACTGTGTAATTAGAAAATTAGTATGTAGCTGAGTTAGAAATTTTGAAATAGAAAAAAATAAAAAAGTTTAAAAAAATTCAAAAAAATTCAAAAAAAATTGCATTCATAGGCCGATGGCATTGCCGTCGCCGTCGGCGTATGAGGGCTGACGAAACAACTCGTATGCCGTCTTGTGGGGCCCACCACAGCGTACGCTGACGGGGTCGCAGACGCCGACGACGGATTGGGTACGCCGACAGTCATGTACGCCGACGGACGGGCGCCGTCGGCGTATGCACGTATGCCGTCGGCGTATGGATACGCCGACGGCGGCCGTCGGCGTCTGGCCGTCGGCGTCTTGTGCGTTTCCCGTAGTGGTACGTCATCAGTTGCTTGCGACCTCTCGATCATCTCGTCATTTTCATTCTCCAATTAAACATGTGGGGTCCACACGTGAATCACTAGTCGCTCTATTCACCTGAGCTTGTGGCTACCAGGCCAGGTCAAAGCAAAATATTTAAAAAACCTTACATATAGGTGTTTGATATGTCATGGTACGTGTGGTTGATCTCGACCCCAGACATGCATGCATGCATTTCACGCTTGGATTACACTAGTAGAAAAACCATCTTTGGTCCAGGGCCGCCCCAGCCATTAGCCCCGGTTCAGGTAAAAACCGGGACCAGTGCCTGGCACTGGTCCCGGTTCGAGTTGCCACGGCCCCGTGGACCATTGGTCCCGGTTCGGTTGGGGGTATTGGTCCCGGTTCTTGGCACGAACCGGGACCAAAGCTCCAGAGCCAGACACGTGGCGTGCGGCGGAGCTTTGGTCCCGGTTCGTGCCAAGAACCGGGACCAATACCCCTCCCTGCCTATAAATAACCCCCACCCCCTTCTCTCCTCTAATTTTTTTCTCTTGGATTGGTGGGAAGTGGGTGCTATTTTTTTTCCTTTGCCACGCACAAGATGTGTTCGATGAAATGCCCGACCCACACTTAAGTTCACACAAAATGATATCCTCGGCCGAGGTTAGCAACTTTATCCTTTTCGTCTGTAATTGATACAGAAATATTGCATGTGTCGATGTACGGTGGTCATTTCACTATTCAAGATGTTATTGTAATGGTATTTGATAAACTTAATTATATATATGATGCAGATGGATGCACGGATGCGATGGATGTACGGCGAACGACGCAGTTCCGAGTTTATTGCAGGCCTGCATAAATTTCTCGATGTGGCTGAGGCAAACAAAGTGAATAATTTTATGCCTTGTCCATGTGAGAAGTGTCGGAACGTCAGGGAGTACTCTGACCCGAGAACCATTCAAGACCACGTGATTCGGAAAGGTTTCATGCCCAGCTATAATTGTTGGACCAAGCACGGAGAAAGAGGGGTTAGGATGGAAGACAATGAAGAAGAGGAGGAGGATGACAACTATCCTATGTTCCCTGAGGAATGCGGTGATACTGTTATGGAAGACGTTGAAGAAGAAAGAGGTGAACATCGGGCATCAGATGAGCCCGCTGATGGTCTTGGTGGGGTCATTTCTGATGCAAAGCGAGAATGCGATACAGAAAAGGAGAAGCTAAAGTTGGAGGCCATGCTTGAGGATCACAAAAAGTTGCTGTACACAAACTGCGAAGATGGCAGCACAAAGCTCGGTACCACACTGGAACTGCTGAAATGGAAGGCAGAGACTGGTTGTTCTGACAAGGGATTTGAGAAGTTACTGAAAATAATGAAGCCGAAGCTTCCAAAGGATAACGAATTGCCCGATACTACATACGAAGCAAAGAAGGCTATCTGCCCTCTAGGATTAGATGTGCAGAAGATACATGCATGCATTAATGACTGCATCTTGTACCGCGGTGAGTACGAGAATATGGATAAATGCCCGGTATGCAATGCACTGCGGTACAAGATAAGACAAGAGGGTTCCTGCTAAGGTGATGTGGTATGCTCCTATAATACCACGGTTGAAACGTCTGTTCAGAAACAAAGAGCATGCCAGATTGTTGCGATGGCACAAAGAAGAGCGTAAGAAAGACGGGAAGTTGAGACACCCCGCCGATGGGTCCCAGTGGAGAAAAATCGACAGAGAGTTCCTGACATTTTCAGATGACGCAAGGAACTTAAGATTTGGTCTAAGTACAGATGGCTTTAATCCTTTTGGGGAGCAGAGCTCCAGTCATAGCACTTGGCCCGTGACTCTATGTATCTACAACCTTCCTTCTTGGTTGTGCATGAAGCGGAAGTTCATTATGATGCCAGTGCTCATCCAAGGCCTGAAGCAACTCAGCAACGACATTGATGTGTACCTAAGGCCATTAGTTGATGAACTTTTGCAGTTGTGGTCCGAACCAGGTGTACGTGTGTGGGATGAGCACAAACAACAGTAATTTGACCTACGAGCGTTGCTGTTCGTAACCATCAATGATTGGCTTGCTCTTAGTAACATTTCAGTACAGTCAAACAAGGGATACAATACATGCACGCACTGTTTAGATAAGACTGAAAGTATACATTTGGGAAACAAGAATGTGTACCTGGGGCATCGTCGATTTCTTCCGAACAGTCATGACGTAAGAAACCCCGGCAAGCATTTCAACGGTGAGGCAGATCGCCGGAAGAAGCCTAACCTCCCTGATGGTGATGTTATATATGACATGGTCAAGGATTTAGAAGTAATCTTTGGAAAGGGTCCTGGCAGTCTATCTGTTCCGAATGACGCTGACAACCACGTACCCATATGGAAGAAGTGCTCTATATTCTGGGAGCTACCCTATTGGAAAGTCCTAGAGGTCCGGTCTTCAATCGACGTGATGCACGTGACGAAGAATCTTTGCGTGAACCTGCTAGGCTTCCTGGGCGTGTATGGGAAGACAAAAGATACACCGGAAGCACGGGCAGACCAGCAACGTATGAAAGACCCATACAACAAGCAGACGGATAAAGGGCGTCAATACTTAACCAGCTACGCTCTTACCAAAGCAGAGAAGGAAATCTTTTTTGAATGCCTGAGAAGTATCAAGGTCCCGGCTGGCTTCTCGTCAAATATAAAGGGAATAATAAATATGGCAGAGAAAAAATTCCAGAACCTGAAGTCTCATGATTGCCACGTGATTATGACGCAGTTGCTTCCGGTTGCATTGAGGGGGCTTCTATCGGAAAATGTTCGAGTACCCATTGTGAAGCTATGTGCATTCCTCAATGCAATATCTCAGAAGGTCATCGATCCAGTAATTCTACCAAGTTTACTGAAGGCTGTGGTCCAATGTCTTGTCAGCTTCGAGTTGGTGTTCCCCCATCATTCTTCAATATTATGACGCATCTCCTGGTTCACCTAGTCGACGAGATTGCCATTCTCGGTCCTGTATTTCTACACAATATGTTCCCCTTCGAGAGGTTCATGGGAGTCTTGAAGAAATATGTTCATAACCGTGCTAGGCCAGAAGGAAGCATCTCAAGGGGCTATGGAACAGAAGAGGTCATTGAGTTCTGTGTTGACTTTATTCCTGACCTAAAGCCGATTGGTGTTCCTGAATCGCGGCATGAGGGGAGACTGAGTGGAAAAGGCACGCTAGGAAAGAAAGCACTGATATGTAGGGACGGGCATTCTTTAACTCAAGCACACTACACAGTTCTACAAAGTTCCACCTTCGTGGCTCCGTATATCGAGGAACACAAGAATTATGTACGCTCCAAGAACCCGGGGAAGGATGACTCCTGGATTAAAGAAAAACACATGGAGACCTTCGGCAGTTGGTTGCGATTACAGCTCATGAATGACACCACTGTCGGGGATCAGCTCTACATGTTGGCCGCGTCACCATCTTCGACTGTATTGAATTTCCAAGGGTACGAGATAAATGGGAATACATTTTACACGATCGCCCAAGATAAAAAGAGCACCAACCAGAACAGTGGTGTCCGCTTTGATGCAACAAATGACGATGGCCCGCCTCCTTCGAACTTCAACGAGGCCGGCCGTCGGCTGTGGTGGAGCGGCCGAACTCTCCAGAGCGTCATGAACTACATCACGGCCGGCGATAACCCCCGCCTGCGCTACCCTCACTTCCAGTCCAGGCGCCCGACGACAACGCCGCTCGACGACAACGACGACGACGGCGGCGACTACGACGACTACGAGGACGAGTATTATAGGCCTAGGCAGGAGTATGACTAACCTATGGTTTGTCTATGTACCCAAGATTGTTGTCATGAACTACTTCTGGTCTAGCTAAGACGACGATCGTGTAAAATGTATCCAAGATTGATGGGTGACTACTTTTCGCATTGATATTAAACAAACCATGCAAATTACATTGACAACATAAACCAACGGCTCACAAGCGCTCGAAAGAAACACACGATCCGTGTGCTTCTTCCTTATTGGTGGGATTCCCTTTAGTCCCGGTTGGTGGCTCACAGAGTGATCCAACAGCTCACAAGCCCTCAAAAGAAACTGTTCTGCATTAATAATTATTATTACATATTATAAATATAGATTCACTGAAATTGTTCTGCATTTACTTCTGCTTGCCATGGGATTTTACAACACCAAAAATAGAATTAACTGAATTAATAATTATTATTACTTAATCATAAATCTTACTTAATCATTTTTGATCGATTTATACATATTATTAGTCGAGTTTGGATTTTGGATTTTGGATTATTTATACAAATTCAAACACTTTTCATGTTGAAAGTTTTGTCAATTCAATATATACAATAAAGTTAATACATTTTTAATTGAAAATGGCAAAATGGTTAATAGTTTGTATAGTTAGAATAATTATTTTAGAAAACAGAAAATGGTTTTGGATTATTTATTCAAATTCAAACACTTTTCATGTTGAAAGTTTTGTCAATTCAAAATATGCAATAAAGTTAATGCATTTTTAATTGAAAATGGCAAAATGGTTAATAGTTTGTATAGTTAGAATAATTATTTTAGAAAACAGAAAATGGTTTTGGATTATTTATTCAAATTTAAAAACTTTTCATGTTGAAAGTTTTTTCAGATTCAAAACCATTTGAAATTCATATCCAAACACCTAAATAAGAAAAAAAAGGCGGGAACAAAATTTCAGAACTGAAAAGTTCGAAATAATTTTGAAAAAGGACTCTTTGGTCCCGGTTTCTACCACGAACCGGGACCAATGAGTCCGTGGACCCCGCGCTTGATCTGGCATTAACTGCCCACTCTTTGGTCCCGGTTGCTGGCAAGAACCGGGACCAAAGACTCATTGGTCCCGGTTTTTGGCAAAAACCGGGACCAGTGACCCTATAACACTGCCCTGGCCCCTTCTCCTTCCTCATTCTCACGCAGACGCGTGGTTCATCGACGAGGAGCAAGAAACGAAGGAGCTGAGCCGCCACCACGCCGTCAGGCCGCCCCACCGCCGACCTCCATGCGCCGCCCCGCCGCCTCCCCGCACGCCGCCCCGCCGCCTCCCCGTACACGCGACGACGCGGCCGGCCCTCCTCCCCGCACACGCGCCACGCGCCCGGCCGGAGCTCGCAGCCTGCGCCGTCGTCCACCGCCACCGCCGTCCCCCACCGCCGCACACGCCACCGCCGTCCCCCACCGCCGCAGACGCGCCACCGCCGTCCCCCACCGCCGCCCGCACCGCTCTTCTCGCGGCCGGTGAGTTAAATTAGCATTTTGTATAGGATTTTTTTGTTAGTGTTAGGATTTTTTGTTAGTGTATAGGAAAATTTTGTTAGTGTTAGGATTTTTTTGTATAGGAAAATTTTGTTAGTGTTAGGATTTTTTTGTATAGGAAAATTTTGTTAGTGTTAGGATTTTTTGTTAGTGTATAGGAAAATGTTGTTAGTGTATTGGAAAATTTTGTTAGTGTTAGGATTTTTTTGTATAGGAAAATTTTGTTAGTGTTAGGATTTTTTGTTAGTGTATAGGAAAATTTTGTATAGGATTTTTTTGTATAGGAAAATTTTGTTTTGTATAGGAAATAGCATTTTAGGTTAGTGTTAGGATTTTTTTTGTAGAAATAGCATTTTAGGTTAGTGTTAGAATTTTATTGTATAGGAAATAGCATTTTAGGTTAGTGTTAGGATTTTTTTGTATAGGAAATTACAAATATATGTTTGAATCCAAATTTAGATTGTAGTTCATTTAGATTGTAATCCAAATTTGAATGTTCAAATATGTTTGCATTATATATTTTAGAGTATCTCCAATTAAGAAATAGAGCTTGTTTAAGAATATTTAAAGTGTTAGAGAATTTGGTAGATCATTTTGAGTCAAATTCAATTGTGTTGCCTTCTAGATACTTAGGAATTCAAACACTTAGGATTTTTTGTGTTAGGGAAAAAAATTAGTTTACGATACTAGCTAGTTTACGATACGAGTTTACGATAAAGTTTTGTGCATTGTTCTTAATTTGCAGAAACTATGGAACGAGACGAAGATCAGGAAAATATCCTCCAGGATATAATCCGCGGGCCGGAAGATATTGTCGATGTCACCACGGAGTTTTTGAACAACTCCGGTGAGGGAGATGAGTCTCTCAACCGAAGAGACGGCTCCGGTGAGGTAGAACCCGACGGCCGGGGTGAGGGAGAAGTCAGCGAGGGAGAAGCCGACGAGGGAGAAGCCGAAGGCTCCGGTGGAACATTAAATGTTGCAAACTCCGGCGAGGTGCATATACATATATTAATGAAGCCGAAGATTGTATTAATTAAGCCTCTGCTGTCTATATACATATATTAACGCTCTTTCTTCTTTTAGCCCTCCGGATCGAGCAAATCTTCTGTAAGGACAAAACGAGGCCCAGCCAAAAAGTTGGGCGACCAAGAAAGGTACACGATCGAAAGAGTCGCTGAAGACGGCACACCGACTGCTCCCCCTGGTGTTAAAAATAAAATGGTAAAGCAATGCGGAGTTCTTGTTAGGGACTTCATCCCGATCACCGTTCGAGAATGGCATCGGCCAAAGGAGAAAGGACAGCTATATGTCAGCGTTGAGGGCAAAGAAAGACTTTGGAGAAAGCTCATGGTTAATTTCACCCTGCCGGCGCCAGAGGTGGATTCAGATGAGGAGGATCCAGATGAGGCAGAAAAGATTGCCCGGAAAATCATGGAGCAAAAAGTCAAGGACTGGGCACTTAAGAAGATGGCCGAGCTATTCAAGAACTGGAAGAAAAGATTGAACAACCTGTTTGTCAAGAAAAATAAGACTCCAGACTTCGATAAAGGGTATGAGAAGATAAAGGACTACTGGGAAGAATTTGTGGCGTACAAGAAATCAGAGGAAGCTCTGGAAAAGTCTGCAAAAAATGCGGCAAATGCTGCTCTAAAGATGTACCACCATACTATGGGGCCTGGTGGCTACGCTTTTAGCATGCCTAAGTGGGAGAAACTTGAGGCGGACCTGCTGGCTAATGGGATCACTCCAGAGCCACTCAAGTGGATCGAACGGGCAAGAAATTGGTTTTACGGGCATGGGGGCACGTTGGACGCAGAAGGGAAGTGCATATATAACAGAAGACACAAAGATAATCCCCTACTACCCATCCAAGAAATTAGAAATGCAGTAAAGGATGTTGCAGAGGGACGGTTCATTCCCGATAGAGAGGATGACGAGCTCACACGCGCCCTTGGGAATAAGGAACACGACGGACGGTTACGAGGCGTACCTGGCTCCAAGCCCAAGACAATTGCGATTCCCGAGCACAGGAAGAAATTTCCTGATAGAAGCCATCAGAGGAGAAAGGAAAGGGAGGCAATGGAAGCACGCGCTGCTGCAGACCGGCTGCGTAATATAGAAGAAGAATTAAAGCTGCAGAAGGAACAAATTGCCGTGCTTAGCCAGCAAGGTACTAGCGGCCAATCTCAACGGCACATGGTAGAAGCTGCATGCGATGGTACCGGTGGCCCATCGAATCGGAAAAGCAGCGTGGCTTCCACGGAGCTCCAGGATGGTAATGATGATGCAGTGGCTCCTCTTCGTCGCTACCCAGTGGATGATATCACGGAGAGCACACCTTGTGAGCTGCATGTGAAAGTTTATAACATATCCGTGAAGGTGGCGGTCGGCTATGCCCTACCAATTGGACCTAATCCAACTTACCATTTTGCTCCGGTTCCAAATGGCTACGCTGTTGTCGGGGTGGATGCAGTGATGAAAGATTTTGAGGAGCTGAAGCTGCACCACCCTGCAGGTGAAGATGGGGAGGTGCTTGAACTTGGAGAAGCCAAGAAAGCGCCAATTCTATGGCCAAAGGAATTCATCGTGCTTCCGAACTGGCAGCCAAGGCCATCGACTCCTCACCAGTCTCCAGCGCAACAGTCCTCTTCACCGCCTCAGCATTCTCCAGCGCAGCCGTCCTCTTCACCGCCTCACAAGTCTCCAGCGCAGCCGTCTCCGCCGCCGCGTGACCAGTCTCCAGCGCAGCCGTCTCAGCAGAAGAAACGGACCAACGCCGCTCCCCCGCTCCCCACTCAGAAGAGAGGTCGCACTCAAAAGATAGTCGACATCCCGTCGGTTCCTCCCAAGAGACCTTATGACAGGACTGAAGCGGAAAACGCCGAGGTAGTGGCTGCCTACAATAAGGCTTTTTTTGCACCAAAAAAGCCCGAGCAAAAGAAGGTATATGATGCAAAAACCAAAAAGTGGGCTAAGTCCTTCCTTGAGCAGCCATCCCAGATATCGATGAATCTGCCATCTGACTATGGTCGTGAACTTACTAAGCTAGCACGTGCCCAGTCTGAGCAGAACAAGGGAAGAAGTGCAAAAAGCGGGAAACAAATTGCCCAGCTCGGACAGCAGAAAAATCAATCGGTCCCCCCGCTCATAGTGTGTTCCGATGTCGACAAGGACTTCAGAGCCGCTATGGATAAGGACCTGGAATTATTGGACCCCAGAGCCATAGCTGCTGCTAAAGAACTTGGTGTCACTGTATCGCAGGCCAAGGAACAGGCTACCGCCTTGGGTATGAGCCTTGGTCAACTTTTAGGCTATGAATATGCGCCAATGTTAGAGATGGCACGGAAATATGTCCAAGGGGAGCCTATGGTCAGTAATGAGGAGCTGACGGGTCTATCAACACATATGCGAAATCTGCATACCTGGTACCTGGTGCACACATCAAAGAAGGACGCGAAAGAGTGGTTTCCGTGGACGTTAGAGTGGAGCATTTCTTCAAACGTTACATTATACAGGTTCAACTGACTGAACTGTTCCAGTTATTCCAAAAGCGCGCCCTCGACAAATCTATCCTCTCTTGCTATTGTCTGTAAGTGATTTATTTTCGTAATTAAGTCTCTAGCTCAGCTCGTTCATTGCCTGTATTATATTATCCTGACTATATATATATCCTTTTGTACGCTATTATGCAGAATGAAGATGCTGGAATGCAAAAGATCTAGAGTTTTTGAGGTTGGGTTCGTTGACCCATATATCGTGAATTCACATACGTTAGTCAATCACCCCAAAGACGTGGAGCATGACCTGACCACCTTTTTAACCATGCAACATTTCTGTACGGAAATACTATTTCCTTACAACTTCAGGTGAGTGTTTCTGTCTTGTACATATTTTTATTTGGCTTTCTCGATGTTAAGTGTAATTGATGAGCTATGCATGTCTGCTTTATGTAAACGTCCGCAGGTTCCACTGGATTCTGCTAAGCATTCAACCTGACAAGTCCATAGTTGAAGTCCACGACTCATTAAGTTGGGACCAAGCGTTGTGGTCCGACATGAAAGAAATGCTCAACAAGTAATTTCAATCATTATCGCATTATATCGCCCTCTTTCGTTCGTTCCCTGATGTCAAGTAATTAATAACTCCTTTGTTCATTTTCTTTGCCAAAGCAGGTGTTGGACAATTTTCAAACAGAAGGTAGAAGGTCCATTCAAAGATGAGCTAACTTATAAAACGGTGAAAAGTCCGCAGCAGCCACCGGGGAGTAATTTATGTGGATTCTACGTTTGCGAGTTCATTCGCGAGTTGACCACTGAGCGGAGAACAACTGCTTTCAGCAAAATGCGGGAGAAGATCGACCCAGAACGGCGCGTACAAGCAATTCAAGAGGAATTGGCGGGATTTCTGCTTAGGGAGGTCATCGATGAAAAGGGAGAACATTATGCTTCGGACGATGAACTACATATGTGATCTATCTCCATGTAATTAAATACTTGTATTCTCGCAAGAGATCGAATATTAATTATATATGCATCAACGTGTACTGTGTATATAGTAGAGCGTATAATATGCGTACGGAAACGATGGAGAGCACGTCGGCGATGCGAAGAAGGGGGAGACGATGGAGGCACCGACGAGAGGGAGAGGGGGCACCGGCGAGAGGGAGGGGCACCGGCGAGAGGAGAGGGGGCACCGGCGAGAGGGAACCGGCGAGAGGGAGAGGGGGCACCCTAAACCCTAAATACCAAAAAAAAAAGGCACACATTGGTCCCGGTTCGTATTAAGAACCGGGACCAATGAGTCTCCCCCCGCCCAGCCAGAACTGGCCACGTGGACCAGCATTGGTCCCGGTTCTTGGACCAACCGGGACCAGCATTGGTCCCGATTGGCCAGTCCCGGTTGGGCAACCGGGACTGATGTCCAAGCCCAACCGGGACCATAGGTGCTTTTTCTACTAGTGTTAGTTAGCTCAGGCCTGACGTAATGCCTTCAGGGTGCATGTGTTGCGAGCCACCAGTTGATAGCTGAAAGACATGAAGGCACCTACCCTCGATCATCACTCGTGAGCCACACACGCACGCATGCATGATTAGTTAGCTCAGGTCAGTTCAGAAACAACATACGCATATGCATGCAACAGAAGCCACACATTTCCTAGGTCAGATCAGTTTAGTACTAGCTCGATGCAGCAGCTGTGTGTGGTGTGTATCTTCCCTTGACCTAACTTACATAGTAGTACTAGTAGTATCGGCGAGATCACGCCAGGTGGATCGACGAGAAGTACTTAGGCGTGCTCGCAACCTCTCCATCGTCTCCTGCCTCCCGTTGTATTATTATTCTCTAACTAAACGTGCATGTGGTGTCCAAGGACGCCACGCGATCGAGCTAGCTAGTCACGGGACGAACTGAATGATATACCATGCGTGCATGCGTCCAAACACCATTCGCCTCAACTTGTGGCCAGCAGAGACGAGGTCTATGCATGTCTAGCTAGCTAAGCATCTATTCTCCTAACTGGTCCTTCCGCAAATTTTCAGCCACTAATGACCCTTTTGAAAACTTTCAACAAAATATGCATGGTCCCTCCCCAAAAACGCCATATTAAAAGACGTTTTCAACAGGTAGTCACGACGTTCACTTCGTCTTATCTAAGTCCGCGAAATGCAGAAATTGCTAACTCGTTTGAAGCACTTAATTTGGCCAGGCGTTCTTACAATCTCGGAGCATCTAGGATTTTTAAAAATGTCAATGCAATCGGCGTATTTTTTGAACGTGGAGAATTTTAGAGGCTATGAGATAGTGAAAGGCATAAACAAATAGAGTTTTTCAAATGACTTAGCTGTTTTTTGTATTTCGCAGCCTCAAAAAATCCGAAATGAATGGTGTTTTGGGGAAGGGTACGTCCAATATGATTAAAAGTTTTTCGAGGTGACATTAGTGGCTGATAGATTGGTAAAGGGCCATTTAGGACAAACGATACGCTAGCTAGCAATCCACGAAGAGTGTACTTCAGGTTTTTCTCGAGAGTCAAACTATCTCAAAAATTGATCGAGTCATCATGAATGCAATGATACAAGTTTAGTGGCCTTATTGTTGGTATATTTTTGTATAAACATGGTTAAACTTAAAGAGATTAGTCCTTCAAAAAGTTAGAAGTACACTCTTTCGATAACAGATAAAGTATAGGTTAACGCTAATTTTTATTGTATATATTCATAATTAATCCTAGATGTCGCGTGAACTCTATCATGAAGTTGCTTAGATATGTACTTAGTACTATATGTGAGGTGCACCAAGATTTGACATATCAGGAAATTACATGTGCGGAGATAATTAATGAAGCTTGTCGGGATGTAACCCCGGTACCCCAGAGTTAATGGTTTCGCGGAGTTGGCAGAGGAAACAACAGTGAAATAGATAAAAGATAAGAGAAAAGGCTAAAGAAGCGGTCTGGGCCGAGATTGGCATCACCAGCCTCGGATGGGCCAGAGGCCGAAGCAGCCTAGGCTGGGCGAGGTACTGCCAGCCTCGGTTTGGGCCGTGGTCTCATTAACTCGATGGACTGTGTTCCCCTCCAGCCTCGGTTTGGGCCGTGGCCTCGTTAACTCGGTTTGGACCGAATCAATTACCACGCTAACTCGGGTTGGGCCTCAAGCAGGCCGGAGCGTGCTAATCTCGGTGGACCGAGGTTCACTTGCCTCGGCTGGGCAGGCCTTCCTCTGCCTCGGAGTGGACCGATTCATCTTCAACCTCGGTCGCTCCGTCTCGATCTTGGCTCCCGGAGACCGCTTCGTCCCGAGTTCGTCCACGCCGCCCCGGAGCCCGCCGTCCCCGCCTCGCCCCGGAACCTGCTGACCTCGGCAGCGCCGCCCCGGAGCCCGCCATCCTCAGCATCGCCCTGGAGGCCGCCGTCCCCGCGCCGCACCGGAGGCCGCCGTCCCCGCTTCGCCTCGGAGGACGCCGTCCTCAACCTCGCCTCGGATGCGGTCCTCGACCTCGCCCCGGAGGCCGCAGTCCTCGAGCTCACCTCGGCCGTCCCGGAGTAGGCCAGCACCTCGGGGCAGACCACCATCTCCGCCTCGCCACGCATCCAGCTCACTGGGCCGAGGCAACTCAACCTCGGGCAGGCTAGCGACGCCCAGGACGGGCCGAGCTCTGCGCGTGGCAGGCCAAGGTCTGCAACCTCGGACGGGCTACCTCGGCAGGCCAGCGTTGGCTAGTCTCGGGCGGGCTGGCTTCGGTCGGTTTCCTCGGCAGGCCAGCGTTGGCTGGCTTCGGTCCGTTTAACTCGGGCAGGCCGGCGTGCCTCTGGTTGACCGAGGCTGGATGAGCCGGGTTGCCCCGGGCCTCGGGCCTCCTTGTCTCGGACGTGACCAAGATCGGCCAGCAGGCCGAGGTCTCCTCCAGCGCTGCTTCGATCGACGTGCATTTCGTTCGGAGCCTCGACCCGGGTTGCTACCTCGGCGCTACCTCGGTTGCTTCCATCCCCAACCGAGTCATCCCAGCATCTCCTCGACCGGATCATCTCTACCGACGCTACTTCAACCGGGACATCCCCATCCGAGGCATCACAAATATCTTCCTCGTCCAGTACGAGATGCTCTGCCGGGTGATCCCGGAGATCCCAGAGACAGGAGCTAGAAGACAAGATCCATGACGCATGTAGTGACGCAGGTGGCATGGCTACAGTGGCATGGATGTGACTATAGTACAGCTCTACAGTGCAGTGTACCGTGAACAGTGTATCTTGTCTGTTTGTCCCCTCACCTTGTCCCCTGGGCACCTATATAAAGGGCACCAGGGGGAAGAGGCGCAGGCAGCTCCCGCACGGGCTCTCTTGCCCCTTGGGCTCATTCTCCCCCCGCTCTCTCTGCTGGCTCCCTGGAGCTCATCTCCATAGCTCGTTCCACACAGCTCGAGGAGCATTTGTACAAACCGTATACAGAGGGGAAATACACCAAGTAGGCTAGATGCTGCAGTAGGGGTTTTATCTCCTCACGAGAGCCCCGAAGCAGGGTAAATCCCCGTGTTGATCTGTTTGTCTGTGTGCGCAATCCTGCGCGCTATCCCTCCCCGAATCCTCTAGCGTCCATCGGCCCCAAACATAAGCCTACCCCTAGGCATCTGTTGTTTCATACGACGACAGTTGGCGCCCACCGTGGGGCTGGCAGTTGCGCTTGCTGGATCAATTCGGACGGGACCTTCGTCATCAACGCGGGGACTCGACATCGCCATTGTCCCCCGCGCTCTAGCTTGCCGCTGTGTGCAGAGGCTAGCGCTGCTTCCATCAACGGACATCATCGGCAGATCCCGGGTGAGAAGAGTGACTCGGGGACTCGACTCCGGCATCATTCCCGAGTTGACTTGGTCAAATCTGGGTTGACATAGCCAAAAACCGGCATAGGAATAGCCAAAACCGACATATCCATGTCCTGGAAACACTGTTCATCCGACATATCCATGTCTTGCCGACACTGGAAAACTGACATATCCATGTCCTGCCGACACTGTTCATCCGACATGTCCATGTCCTGGCGACACTGTCCATCCGAGATATGCTGGAAATCCGAGATGTGCTGGAAATCCGACATATGCTGATATGCTGGTATGCTGGAGAAATCCGGGTTAACCTGGAATCCGGGTTACCCTGGAATCCGGGTTATCCTGAAAATCCGAGTTACCCTGGAATCCGGGTTACCCTGGAATCCGGGTTATCCTGAAAATCCGAGTTACCCTGGAATCCGAGTTACCCTAGAATCCAAGTTACCCTGGAATCCGAGTTATCCTGAAAATCCAAGTTATCCTGAATCCGAGTCAAGTCTTGGAAATCCGAGTTAAGGCTTGGAAATCCGAGTTAAACTTGGAGGATCCGACATAAGATTGGAATCTGACGTATATTGGTCAAATCCGACATAAAAGTGGCTCAAACCGAGATATTGGTGGCTCAGGCCAGCATATTGATATCCATACCGGCATCAACGTCTTCCTCGACTTCTCCAACAGCATTGCCTCGTAAGTATCTTTTATATGTCTACATCACGCTTTTAGATAGTCTCAAACAGTACTCGGGGACTGCCCCTGTTTATCTTGCTTAGTTGTTTTCCCCGGGGCCAAGATGTCTTGACCCGGGGACTGGGCAACCAGTTAAGTTTTGTTTAGTCTCCTAGATAAGAAAGGTGACTCGGGGACTCGGTTGAGTCCGAGTCTATGTCATGTTGCATAGTTTTGCTGCTAGAAGTAACTTCTGTCGTCTGCTAGACTTATGTTTATCTGTTAGATGAAGTTGTTGTCCCGTTAAATATTCAGTATACATATATGCCTGTACTAACGTTGAAAGGTGGCATCGGTTTTACCGAGACAATATTCGTCTTCAAGATCATTGGTTATATTGGTTATCGGGAATCACCCAGGATATCATGGTATTGTCGGTATTCTTCAGGTCACAGTTTATTTCGGTTTGCCGACATATCATGGCATCTTTCATACCCCCGATCGCCGTTTATTTCGGTATGCGGATATATCTCAACATCACCTCATATCTCAAATCGCCGTTTATTTCAGTTGGCCAAGATATCACGGCATTTATCTCATATCATCGAGCGTCTCTTATTTGCTGTCTTTATCGGCTTAATCAATTATCATGGTTCTTCAGTTATCCGAGTTTGCCAGAATATCATAGCATCACTGTCCCGGTGCAGTGATTCAAAAAGTATCTGATCTCACTGAGTTTTACGTGTTGAGAAATGTCTCAGCTCGTCATCTGACAAGTGCCTATGAAGGCAAAGTGTCAGATTTAGCCCATGCAGGCTATATGTTGGATCAGCTAAGGCTGCCAGCATATTTGTGCGGTAACAGCCCAGAGTGGCTAAAACCGGCATTCGAGGTATGCCTATGTCAAACTAGCAGTGGCTGGAGACATCTATGCCGGTAAATGCCCAGAGTGGCTAAAAACCGACATAAGAGATATGCCTATAGAAAGGCCGAGGTACCGAGACATATGAGATATGCCCAGAAAGGCCGAGATACCGAGACATTTGAGGTATGTCCGTGCAGACATATGCTCCGAGACATTTGAGGTATGTCCGTGCAGACATATGCTCCGAGACATTTGAGGTATGTCCGTGCAGACATATGCTCCGAGACATTTGAGATATGTCCGTGCAGACATATGCTCCAAGACATATGAGATATGTCCGTACAGACATGCGCCTTCGGTAATGCCCGTGAGGGCTAAGAACCGACATATAATGATGCCCATGCTGGCATGATATTTCTTCTGTGGGGGTTTTTTGGTATGGTTATTTGTTTTTGTAAGTCTGCACGCGACTCTGCGAGTCCCCCACAGCCTCGGGGACTAATGTCGGGGATGTAACCCCGGGTACCCCAGAGTTAATGGTTTCGCGGAGTTGGCAGAGGAAACAACAGTGAAATAGATAAAAGATAAGAGAAAAGGCTAAAGAAGCGGTCTGGGCCGAGATTGGCATCACCAGCCTCGGATGGGCCAGAGGCCGAAGCAGCCTAGGCTGGGCGAGGTACTGCCAGCCTCGGTTTGGGCCGTGGTCTCATTAACTCGGTGGACTGTGTTCCCCTCCAGCCTCGGTTTGGGCCGTGGCCTCGTTAACTCGGTTTGGACCGAATCAATTACCACGCTAACTCGGGTTGGGCCTCAAGCAGGCCGGAGCGTGCTAATCTCGGTGGACCGAGGTTCACTTGCCTCGGCTGGGCAGGCCTTCCTCTGCCTCAGAGTGGACCGATTCATCTTCAACCTCGGTCGCTCCGTCTCGATCTTGGCTCCCGGAGACCGCTTCGTCCCGAGTTCGTCCACGCCGCCCCGGAGCCCGCCGTCCCCGCCTCGCCCCGGAACCTGCTGACCTCGGCAGCGCCGCCCCGGAGCCCGCCATCCTCAGCATCGCCCTGGAGGCCGCCGTCCCCGCGCCGCACCGGAGGCCGCCGTCCCCGCTTCGCCTCGGAGGACGCCGTCCTCAACCTCGCCTCGGATGCGGTCCTCGACCTCGCCCCGGAGGCCGCAGTCCTCGAGCTCACCTCGGCCGTCCCGGAGTAGGCCAGCACCTCGGGGCAGACCACCATCTCCGCCTCGCCACGCATCCAGCTCACTGGGCCGAGGCAACTCAACCTCGGGCAGGCTAGCGACGCCCAGGACGGGCCGAGCTTTGCGCGTGGCAGGCCAAGGTCTGCAACCTCGGACGGGCTACCTCGGCAGGCCAGCGTTGGCTAGTCTCGGGCGGGCTGGCTTCGGTCGGTTTCCTCGGCAGGCCAGCGTTGGCTGGCTTCGGTCCGTTTAACTCGGGCAGGCCGGCGTGCCTCTGGTTGACCGAGGCTGGATGAGCCGGGTTGCCCCGGGCCTCGGCCTCCTTGTCTCGGACGTGACCAAGATCGGCCAGCAGGCCGAGGTCTCCTCCAGCGCTGCTTCGACTGACGTGCATTTCGTTCGGAGCCTCGACCCGGGTTGCTACCTCGGCGCTACCTCGGTTGCTTCCATCCCCAACCGAGTCATCCTAGCATCTCCTCCACCGGATCATCTCTACCGACGCTACTTCAACCGGGACATCCCCATACGAGGCATCACAAATATCTTCCTCGTCCAGTACGAGATGCTCTGCCGGGTGATCCCGGAGATCCCGGAGACAGGAGCTAGAAGACAAGATCCATGACGCATGCAGTGACGCAGGTGGCATGGCTACAGTGGCATGGATGTGACTATAGTACAGCTCTACAGTGCAGTGTACCGTGAACAGTGTATCTTGTCTGTTTGTCCCCTCACCTTGTCCCCTGGGCACCTATATAAAGGGCACCAGGGGAAGAGGCGCAGGCAGCTCCCGCACGGGCTCTCTTGCCCCTTGGGCTCATTCTCCCCCCGCTCTCTCTGCTGGCTCCCTGGAGCTCATCTCCATAGCTCGTTCCACACAGCTCGAGGAGCATTTGTACAGACCGTAAACAGAGGAGAAATACACCAAGTAGGCTAGATGCTGCAGTAGGGGTTTTATCTCCTCACGAGAGCCCCGAAGCAGGGTAAATCCCCGTGTTGATCTGTTTGTCTGTGTGCGCAATCCTGCGCGCTATCCCTCCCCGAATCCTCTAGCATCCATCGGCCCCAAACTTAAGCCTACCCCTAGGCATCTGTTGTTTCATACGACGACAAAGCTCGTCTTGTTTTCTACAAGTAGTGCAGAAAACTTACATGCATGTTGTATATGTATCAAAAAATAGTACTCACTCCGTTCCAAAATATAGGACATTCTAGCTTTTCTAACTTTATTACAAAAATATTATCCAGTCGGTCTTGGCGAAGCCGACAGGTGCCTGTCGTCCTTGGCGAAACCGACAGGTGCCTTGTCGTCCTTGGCGAAGCCGACTAGTGCCTTGTCGTCTTTGGGGAAGACGACTAGTGTCGTGTACTGACAAAATCACGCCACTGGACACATGAATAGCGATTTGGAGGGTAGCATATCCAAAGAGGAGATACCACCTGATTTCAACATGAACAGACTAGACATCCCCCTGAGAATGAACTATAACAGATAGAGAATAATTCAGGACATCCCACACGAATTTCCTGGAGAGAGGAGTTGTTCAGAGAACCAGCTTACTCATAAGCTCAACAACACGGATGACCACCTGGCGATACTTCTGAAAAGACCTACAGAATATCACGACCCACCGAGATGTCTTGAGTTCGAGAGAGTATCATGCCATTCAAGGCACAACGAGGTGGTCTTGGGAGTTTCGGCGCGAGCCTAGCTCTTGGACCGAGGAAGGGCACCAGAGAGAACGAAGTGTAGGAGCATCACTTCATCAAGAGGATCATGATGTTAAGCACGATACTTTGATATAAAAGAGTGTGACACTCTAAGGTGGAGCAGAACAAAAATTAGACAAGGCCCGTATTCGGTGGATTTCATTACTTTGACTTGAGCCGAGGAGTGGACAGGATACGGGAGCTCATTCCTTCTAACAAGACGAAGGGGAAAGAATTTTGCCGGATCCAGAGAGTGACTGGCATCGGAACATACCAATACTCGATAGAACTTTATTGTCAACCGACAGACAAAGGTCGGAAAGCGGATCAGAGTAAGAAACTTGCTCAGGAGAAATCCTAAGATGTTGAAGATGCACCGGTTATTACTCAATTGTGATAACCATGCCCAAAAAGGAGAGATGCAGCAGAATCATGAACATAGGTGGGGGATTCGCGAAGAGAATTCTGGTCATAACCCAGATGGTTTCAAGACAGAACTTAGAACGAGGCTAAGGGAGAGCTGAAGTTACATAGTCAGCTAAGGTGTGGGAAATGGGTGGACAATACCTCACTGACCACATAAAGGACTTGGGTTGAAGGTCAGCATCATGCGCCAAGAATCCTAAATGGCATATGGATCACATGGGTAACAACCCACACAATTCAACATACCGGACACACAGCACAATCCAGGACCTTCTGTTCAAGTCCTTGGGATAGCACCCGGAGAAAGGAATAAAGACTAGCCTCGGCACGGATAACAAGATTCGCAAACTTCTCAGGTGATATCGGATTGTAGCGCGGCGGGAGCAACTGGGCACATAACACTAAAGGTAGAACCAACCCCGAGATTCCTAATCATTTTGAATTAAGAGGCGAGAAGTAAAAACTTTAACTCAAATCGAGGTAAGATTGCTCCGAGATTAGAGGGTAACCAGATAAGGAGTAAAAAGAATCCTAAGATGGTTTTCGCAACTCATTTTTAGGTTAAAATAATTTTCACAAACACTAGACTCAACGTCGACCAGTAGAAGGGTTTCCTACAGGCAGTCCTGCTCTGATACCAACTTGTGGCGCCCCGACCCGACTACTATACAGTGATACTGTGTCTCCGGTTATCCGTTACCACCAGACACACTATCAAAGCATAATAGAGAGATCAAGACTTGTGGAACAACTGGCACATCACAGACTCTACGACACAAAACATTATAAGCAACTCTTATAATAGAGAAAGATAGCAAAAGACAAACAGAGGTCACAGACCCAACATTAGAACAAGCGGAAGCGAAGTGTGTTGTTCTAAACAACAAGAACCAAATTATGGCCTAAGAGGCCTACAGATAAACATCCAAGCGCCAGCTGTTCCGGGATGTCCCAAGCAGCCACCTGGGAACCCCAGACTACTCGTCGACGTCCACAAAGAACCCACCCTCGAGGGCGGTGAAGTCCTCTCCTGAAAATAAGCAAACGACGTTGAGTTCGAGGAACTCGCAAGATTAAGAGCTAATATATGCTCGATGATTGGCTTTCAAAGGTTTTATGGCTGTTTTGCATAAAGCTGATTTTATTTATAAAACACAACTCCATGGCATCGACTAATCAGAATATTTTTGAAGAGGGGTAAGAAGTAACTCTTTTCTTGTATCACCTTTCTCATCGACAACCACCATCATCACTGTACCTGTTCATCAGAGGCACCTCCCCGAATCACCCTCGAGGAAGCTCACCTTGCATTCGTGAGTGGTACCTCTAGTACCCAGTTTTTAATCATTCCGTTAAAGTTATTCTATGATCCTACCTTCACTTCCCAAGTCGTCCATAACCGCGGACACGGCTTTTCGAAAAGATTTAACCCTGCAGGGGTGTACAATGTGAAAGTCGCCAGGTTCCACGAGGGACCTCCCAGCTCCTTATCCACGCGTACCGCCAGACTCATTGCCTACGCTTAGCTCTCTTCCGGGGAAAGCCGGCTGAGTGTGAAACGGCTACAACCTTTACCTTGTTAAGGGCTAACCCAGGATCATCAGTGAGGACGAAGCACGGATCATCGACACCGTGCCCCGTGGCCACTCATTTTCCTAACACAACCATCCTCATCTCAGTCTTGGCCACCATCTTCACGCACACGCAAATGGAAGCTCAAACTAGAGGACCCTGGCTAGTCCCGCTCAAGTTAGTTGGTCGATGGGGGTTCCATATAGCCCACGCATGGTAGTACGCTCATCTTGGTTCAAGAGGTAAAGAACTCGCACCTAGGCGGCGAGAACGAGACAAAACACCACCATACCAAAGTGGCCTCTCATCCCCACCCTTTAAGCATTTTATTACCTGTCTCCACAAATTTTCCACCATCATCAACATCTCAGCACCTGTTACCAACATGAAGTAACCATAGTACTGCTATGCACTTAACTAAGCATGGCTAAGCATCAACATAGTATAGTAATTATCTCGGCCAACAATACAATCCTATGGTTAAAAAGGAGGGGAACAGGTATATGGCATAGGGAACTTAATGCAACTATAGGATACTCTACTCCAAGTAAGGTTGACATTTGGAACCGCATGCAATATTATAGTGGAGAAAATATTTGCGGAAATTAGGATAAGATATGCTCAGAGGGGGGATTACGCTTGCCTTGTTGATACGGCTGGTAATACGGGTCGTCACGATACGGTGGTGGCACTTCAGCTCCTTGATTTACCGAAGCACAACAACACCGGAAAGGAAACAACAATCAACACATGGCAATTGTGCAATGCATACAAAAAATGATGATATGACATTTTAATGCAACTATGAGATCCTAGACATGGTCATCAATTTAAATGAGCGTCCCAAATAATTTGGTATTATTTGGACTACCCTCATATTTATCTTAGTGATTCTAATACTACTAGAGTACATTATTCTAATTGTGATCAATTATGCATGATGATGATGATTTTGGGTAGCTCACAATTTTCTGAGCGTTTTGGTATCTCGAACACATTTTTCTGATGTCCGGGTAAAAAGTTATTACTTTTATGAATTACTTTTTAAATATGTTCTTTTAAAAATTTTAACTCCTCTTTTAAGTATGTCGTTTACAAATTATGTTAAACAACAAGTGAAAATTAGTTGTCTAATTTAGGGAAAGAAAGAATTAGGAAATTCATTAAGTACTGGACAATTTCGGATTTTCCGATTTATTTCTAACCCGGATTATCCGATCGAATTGCAGAGTCGAAATTTGGCTAAGGACCCAGAAGAAAACGGTAATGGCTAAACTCGGATTATCCGAACCATGCAAAACTCGGATATTCCGATCAACACCACCAGCTCCAAATTTGGTTAAGGACTTAAGCTGACCCCGTACTGTCTTTATTCGGAAAATCCGAAGCTCTTCTGACTCGGAAATTCCGATTGAGCGGAAAGGCACGGTGGCGCACATGGGTCTGCGGGGAGACGGCGACGCAGGGCGATAGAGGAGAGGGGAAAGGCCAGCGATGCGTGGTGCTCACCCTCGACTCCTGGGGAAGGCGGCGAGGTTGGGGAAGCAGCGACGGCGTCAATTCGCACGGCGGGGCGGCGGCCGTGGTCGAAGAAGGTGCGGAAGGCGCGGGCGATTCCCGGAGCTACACGGCGTCCTAGCTCGATTCCAGTGGCGAGGAAGGAGAAGACGGTGCGGCAGAGCTCGTGGCGGTCCTGGCTTGGCCTGGGGCTGCTTCAGTCGACGGCGGCGAGGACGGCCATGGCGCGGCGGAGCTGGGATGGCCGCGGGTGGCGCGGCCGATTTCCGGCGGCTCGGCGCGATTCCTCGGGCGGGGTCGTAGAGGACGGCACGGCGGACTTGCGGGTCGGCTTCGATTCGCTCGAGGCGAGCTCGAATGGCGGCGGTCAACGGCGGCGGCCCGGTTCGCCATGGGAGAGGAAACAGAAGGAACGGGGCAGAGGGGAGCGAGTGAGGGATGGGAGCAGAGGAGCAGGTGAGCAGCGTGGCTCGGTCTCCTCGCGGAGAAGGGCAGAGCAAGGGGGGCCCTGGAGCGGCAGCGTGCGGCAAGGCCACGGCGGCATGGCGCGCGAGTGAGAGGTGAGAGGAGAGAGAGGAAAAGCAGTTTTGCAGGGAACCCCCTGGAGATTTTGAAATCATCACAAACAGGTCCCGGTGCTGTTTCTTTTTAAAACTACAGCAGCACTTCCACGATTTAAATAAGGCACTTACACATTTTATAAAAATCTGGTAAAATTTGGGTTTCCTCCCCATATGATGAAGAAGCTCCACAAATTTTGTTGTCTCAAAATAAAATGTTTTTGACAACATTTATTCATAGGGTTGAAAATTGAGTAATTTGCTAAAAACAAATGTTGCTCCTTTCTTAAAATCAAAACAAGTGCAAAGTATTATTTTTGAAATCTTGGAACTTCCTTGACAAATATAAGATGTCAAGTATGTGTTTTGCAAGTTGGAGTGCTTTCATTGTTTTGAAAGTTGCTAAACAAGTTTGGCATTTTGTTTTTAAAATGATGCCAACCCACTTAATGTGTTGTTTATCAACTTAAAATGAATGCCATGATGCAATGCAACACAAAAGTGGAAATTTTATTCGGGTTTTTAGGTTTTCAACTTTGGGCTGTTACAATTCTACCCTCCTTACAGGAATCTCGTCCCGAGATTCTAAGAGTAGGAAAGGGGGAAAGTGGTTACAACAGTCTTCAACCATCTTTTCGGTGTAGAGTGATTCAATGCATCCTGAAGATCTTCATATGCAACACTTCAAGGTCACTATCCAAGTATACCATAGGAAAGAAAGAAACCTCACCGGAAAGATGGATCTTGGTGAAATTACAACGAAGGAGTACCTCCTAGTAGATATTTTAGGATGAGACTTCGAGCATCCCTTGGATTGTCAGTAGGAGACACATGCGGGGGACGGGAGATTGATAAGGAGTTTCTAGTTGGTAGACAACTGTCTCTCAAAAGGGTGGAAATATGAACTTTGCACAAGGCCTGGAATTTCTGAAGACGAAAGGTAAACAAGATTCCAAGAGGTGAAGAGGCAACTTGTACCCAACAGCTTGAGTAGAACTTTCCTCACGGAGGAGTATTTCAAACCAAGGGGGGGAAGGATCACGAAGATGGACCGAGAGAAATTTAGAAACTCCGGAAACATTAGTATCGGGAGGAACTCCTTGATATTCTAGACATCGGAGTCGAGATTCTTGAGGATCACCAACCGTCGTTTCTGATTGCGATTCAGATCGGGTTAGGTGTAGGGGTACTTTAGACTCGACATGAATGAGTAGGGAGCTTCGCAAAGGATACCAACGGATTACAGTTGCTAGAATCCTTAAGAGTTAGACTATGATGTCAAACTCCAAAGGAGGAACGAGATTGCGGAACTCACATATTAGCAACTTGTCAAAAGACGGCTGCACCTACATGAATTACTTGCAAGGAGACACAATTGAGACCATGTTGGGAGACACCAAGGAGGACAAAAGAAGTTCTCAGACTTCTTCTCCTTCTGGAACGATTCAGATAGTGGCTTGGAGGCATAGACGGAATTCTCAAGGAAGGGAGGTAACAACGTACCATACCAAGAAGATTTGCACAAACAGGATTGAGTTAGGATGATTCCGAGGAGACAAGACAATTTATTCAGATCCACGGCGACATCTTTCAGCAATTGCACGTGGACCAGAGAAAGTCATTTCTAACTTCGAGAACACATGCCTTGTGACGACATAAGTTAGTGCTAACAAGTTTACAATGCTACGCCCACTATTCCATATAAATCTCTTCAAACATGGAGGAAAATAAGAGGTAGTTGAT
The DNA here is from genome assembly GCA_947311845.1 of Poa pratensis. NCBI lineage: Eukaryota > Viridiplantae > Streptophyta > Magnoliopsida > Poales > Poaceae > Poa > Poa pratensis. The sequence goes on along the minus strand of CAMZMU010000120.1, from coordinate 22,860,851 downwards.
GAGCTCAACAACCAACTTATCTAGTTACTCCAAGATGGTCAACTCATATGTCACATGAACGGGCATAAGAATTGCTCAGATTAACACCTTCAGGTAGGTCGGAGTTTGATTTGACGATGGCTCGATTCAAATCCAAAGATTTGGAGGGTAGCATATCCAAAGAGGAGATACCACCTGATTTCAACATGAACAGACTAGACATCCCCCTGAGAATGAACTATAACAGATAGAGAATAATTCAGGACATCCCACACGAATTTCCTGGAGAGAGGAGTTGTTCAGAGAACCAGCTTACTCATAAGCTCAACAACACGGATGACCACCTGGCGATACTTCTGAAAAGACCTACAGAATATCACGACCCACCGAGATGTCTTGAGTTCGAGAGAGTATCATGCCATTCAAGGCACAACGAGGTGGTCTTGGGAGTTTCGGCGCGAGCCTAGCTCTTGGACCGAGGAAGGGCACCAGAGAGAACGAAGTGTAGGAGCATCACTTCATCAAGAGGATCATGATGTTAAGCACGATACTTTGATATAAAAGAGTGTGACACTCTAAGGTGGAGCAGAACAAAAATTAGACAAGGCCCGTATTCGGTGGATTTCATTACTTTGACTTGAGCCGAGGAGTGGACAGGATACGGGAGCTCATTCCTTCTAACAAGACGAAGGGGAAAGAATTTTGCCGGATCCAGAGAGTGACTGGCATCGGAACATACCAATACTCGATAGAACTTTATTGTCAACCGACAGACAAAGGTCGGAAAGCGGATCAGAGTAAGAAACTTGCTCAGGAGAAATCCTAAGATGTTGAAGATGCACCGGTTATTACTCAATTGTGATAACCATGCCCAAAAAGGAGAGATGCAGCAGAATCATGAACATAGGTGGGGGATTCGCGAAGAGAATTCTGGTCATAACCCAGATGGTTTCAAGACAGAACTTAGAACGAGGCTAAGGGAGAGCTGAAGTTACATAGTCAGCTAAGGTGTGGGAAATGGGTGGACAATACCTCACTGACCACATAAAGGACTTGGGTTGAAGGTCAGCATCATGCGCCAAGAATCCTAAATGGCATATGGATCACATGGGTAACAACCCACACAATTCAACATACCGGACTCACAGCACAATCCGGGACCTTCTGTTCAAGTCCTTGGGATAGCACCCGGAGAAAGGAATAAAGACTAGCCTCGGCACGGATAACAAGATTCGCAAACTTCTCAGGTGATATCGGATTGTAGCGCGGCGGGAGCAACTGGGCACATAACACTAAAGGTAGAACCAACCCCGAGATTCCTAATCATTTTGAATTAAGAGGCGAGAAGTAAAAACTTTAACTCAAATCGAGGTAAGATTGCTCCGAGATTAGAGGGTAACCAGATAAGGAGTAAAAAGAATCCTAATATGGTTTTCGCAACTCATTTTTAGGTTAAAATAATTTTCACAAACACTAGACTCAACGTCGACCAGTAGAAGGGTTTCCTACAGGCAGTCCTGCTCTGATACCAACTTGTGGCGCCCCGACCCGACTACTATACAGTGATACTGTGTCTCCGGTTATCCGTTACCACCAGACACACTATCAAAGCATAATAGAGAGATCAAGACTTGTGGAACAACTGGCACATCACAGACTCTACGACACAAAACATTATAAGCAACTCTTATAATAGAGAAAGATAGCAAAAGACAAACAGAGGTCACAGACCCAACATTACAACAAGCGGAAGCGAAGTGTGTTGTTCTAAACAACAAGAACCAAATTATGGCCTAAGAGGCCTACAGATAAACATCCAAGCGCCAGCTGTTCCGGGATGTCCCAAGCTGCCACCTGGGAACCCCAGACTACTCGTCGACGTCCACAAAGAACCCACCCTCGAGGGCGGTGAAGTCCTCTCCTGAAAATAAGCAAACGACGTTGAGTTCGAGGAACTCGCAAGATTAAGAGCTAATATATGCTCGATGATTGGCTTTCAAAGGTTTTATGGCTGTTTTGCATAAAGCTGATTTTATTTATAAAACACAACTCCATGGCATCGACTAATCAGAATATTTTTGAAGAGGGGTAAGAAGTAACTCTTTTCTTGTATCACCTTTCTCATCGACAACCACCATCATCACTGTACCTGTTCATCAGAGGCACCTCCCCGAATCACCCTCGAGGAAGCTCACCTTGCATTCGTGAGTGCTACCTCTAGTACCCAGTTTTTAATCATTCCGTTAAAGTTATTCTATGATCCTACCTTCACTTCCCAAGTCGTCCATAACCGCGGACACGGCTTTTCGAAAAGATTTAACCCTGCAGGGGTGTATAATGTGAAAGTCGCCAGGTTCCACGAGGGACCTCCCAGCTCGTTATCCACGCGTACCGCCAGACTCATTGCCTACGCTTAGCTCTCTTCCGGGGAAAGCCGGCTGAGTGTGAAACGGCTACAACCTTTACCTTGTTAAGGGCTAACCCAGGATCATCAGTGAGGACGAAGCACGGATCATCGACACCGTGCCCCGTGGCCACTCATTTTCCTAACACAACCATCCTCATCTCAGTCTTGGCCACCATCTTCACGCACACGCAAATGGAAGCTCAAACTAGAGGACCCTGGCTAGTCCCGCTCAAGTTAGTTGGTCGATGGGGGTTCCATATAGCCCACGCATGGTAGTACGCTCATCTTGGTTCAAGAGGTAAAGAACTCGCACCTAGGCGGCGAGAACGAGACAAAACACCACCATACCAAAGTGGCCTCTCATCCCCACCCTTTAAGCATTTTATTACCTGTCTCCACAAATTTTCCACCATCATCAACATCTCAGCACCTGTTACCAACATGAAGTAACCATAGTACTGCTATGCACTTAACTAAGCATGGCTAAGCATCAACATAGCATAGTAATTATCTCGGCCAACAATACAATCCTATGGTTAAAAAGGAGGGGAACAGGTATATGGCATAGGGAACTTAATGCAACTATAGGATACTCTACTCCAAGTAAGGTTGACATTTGGAACCGCATGCAATATTATAGTGGAGAAAATATTTGCGGAAATTAGGATAAGATATGCTCAGAGGGGGGATTACGCTTGCCTTGTTGATACGGCTGGTAATACGGGTCGTCACGATACGGTGGTGGCACTTCAGCTCCTTGATTTACCGAAGCACAACAACACCGGAAAGGAAACAACAATCAACACATGGCAATTGTGCAATGCATACAAAAAATGATGATATGACATTTTAATGCAACTATGAGATCCTAGACATGGTCATCAATTTAAATGAGCGTCCCAAATAATTTGGTATTATTTGGACTACCCTCATATTTATCTTAGTGATTCTAATACTACTAGAGTACATTATTGTAATTGTGATCAATTATGCATGATGATGATGATTTTGGGTAGCTCACAATTTTCTGAGCGTTTTGGTATCTCGAACACATTTTTCTGATGTCCGGGTAAAAAGTTATTACTTTTATGAATTACTTTTTAAATATGTTCTTTTAAAAATTTTAACTCCTCTTTTAAGTATGTCGTTTACAAATTATGTTAAACAACAAGTGAAAATTAGTTGTCTAATTTGGGGAAAGAAAGAATTAGGAAATTCATTAAGTACTGGACAATTTCGGATTTTCCGATTTATTTCTAACCCGGATTATCCGATCGAATTGCAGAGTCGAAATTTGGCTAAGGACCCAGAAGAAAACGGTAATGGCTAAACTCGGATTATCCGAACCATGCAAAACTCGGATATTCCGATCAACACCACCAGCTCCAAATTTGGTTAAGGACTTAAGCTGACCCCGTACTGTCTTTATTCGGAAAATCCGAAGCTCTTCTGACTCAGAAATTCCGATTGAGCGGAAAGGCACGGTGGCGCACATGGGTCTGCGGGGAGACGGCGACGTAGGGCGATAGAGGAGAGGGGAAAGGCCAGCGATGCGTGGTGCTCACCCTCGACTCCTGGGGAAGGCGGCGAGGTTGGGGAAGCAGCGACGGCGTCAATTCGCACGGCGGGGCGGCGGCCGTGGTCGAAGAAGGTGCGGAAGGCGCGGGCGATTCCCGGAGCTACACGGCGTCCTAGCTCGATTCCAGTGGCGAGGAAGGAGAAGACGGTGCGGCAGAGCTCGTGGCGGTCCTGGCTTGGCCTGGGGCTGCTTCAGTCGATGGCGGCGAGGACGGCCATGGCGCGGCGGAGCTGGGATGGCCGCGGGTGGCGCGGCCGATTTCCGGCGGCTCGGCGCGATTCCTCGGGCGGGGTCGTAGGGGACGGCACGGCGGACTTGCGGGTCGGCTTCGATTCGCTCGAGGCGAGCTCGAATGGCGGCGATGCGGCGGTCAACGGCGGCGGCCCGGTTCGCCATGGGAGAGGAAACAGAAGGAACGGGGCAGAGGGGAGCGAGTGAGGGATGGGAGCAGAGGAGCAGGTGAGCAGCGTGGCTCGGTCTCCTCGCGGAGAAGGGCAGAGCAAGGGGGGCCCTGGAGCGGCAGCGTGCGGCAAGGCCACGGCGGCATGGCGCGCGAGTGAGAGGTGAGAGGAGAGAGGAAAAGCAGTTTTGCAGGGAACCCCCTGGAGATTTTGAAATCATCACAAACAGGTCCCGTGCTGTTTCTTTTTAAAACTACAGCAGCACTTCCACGATTTAAATAAGGCACTTACACATTTTATAAAAATCTGGTAAAATTTGGGTTGCCTCCCCATATGATGAAGAAGCTCCACAAATTTTGTTGTCTCAAAATAAAATGTTTTTGACAACATTTATTCATAGGGTTGAAAATAGAGTAATTTGCTAAAAACAAATGTTGCTCCTTTCTTAAAATCAAAACAAGTGCAAAGTATTATTTTTGAAATCTTGGAACTTCTTTGACAAATATAAGATGTCAAGTATGTGTTTTGCAAGTTGGAGTGCTTTCATTGTTTTGAAAGTTGCTAAACAAGTTTGGCATTTTGTTTTTAAAATGATGCCAACCCACTTAATGTGTTGTTTATCAACTTAAAATGAATGCCATGATGCAATGCAACACAAAAGTGGAAATTTTATTCGGGTTTTTAGGTTTTCAACTTTGGGCTGTTACAAGAACCTGACTTTTAGCTTTTGTGGCACTCTCCTGTCACAGAGGACGCCAGAAGCTTGGCGCCACTTCATCCAACCAGATTTGATCCGATGACTCACATCTTCATCGATATCACCATCCTTCTGGAGCATAGACCGCAAATATAAGAGTGGATGTGTTTTTTCCGTTGGCTCAGCAAGCCTATCACAACCCTCCTCCTTTATCCGGGCTTGGGACCGGCTATGTTGAGACGACATAGGCGGAGTTTTATTTTACGGAATAACCAAAGCTTTTATTAATCAATCACAATGTTTACATGGATGCCCAACACAAGGAGGGGTAGAGAACCAAACAATAAGAGAATCAAAATATAAAATGTTTTAGATATTCCAATAGGCTACATACGTGCTGAAATGAGTGTATCAACACACTAATACGTGTCTAGATACATTTGTATCAGCAAAATGCTAAAACATTTATTTTGGTACGGTGTGCTTCGCTAAAACAAGCATGGGAGAAAATATCATCTTCCTCTCTAGAATTTCGTTCATGACCTTGGAGTGTTGGACTCTCTGATCGCCACTATTTATTTCCTTGATTATATTGAGACAGTCCGAGGCAACAAGCAGCTTAGGTTGATGCAAATCCTCAGCTAGTGCCAAGCCTTCCGAGCACGCCAAAGCTTCCAGCACCTCAGGTCCTGTGATCCCATCGTACACAATAGGAGAAGCTCCAAGGTAGAGGCCCTGATCATCTCGACAAACACATGCAACATCCCCTTGTTTTGAAACGGGGTGGTGGGCTAAAAAATTCTCTGGCCTGACGTTAAGCCCATGCGTGCTTACTGGGCTCCGACACCCAAGGAGATACAGTACCATTTTCACCCCTCAGAGCTGAAGTTTGCTGCATACTCCGGCCGATTTGACTCTGGCCTGGCTTGCATCAGCGTACAAAGTGGAAGCATGCATTTTTGGTTTTTCTTTCCGGGGCGCCTCTCTCCGTACCGCCTGGGCGATAGTCTCTCGGCGGTTGATTACTCTTATATCTTTCGCACAGCGCACTTGCCCCGGCCCATCACCATTGTACAAGTACAACTAGTTGGGCGGCCTAATGGGCGCTTATAAGTGTGTTCAATTTCTCTCCAACTTTCGACGTGGTAGATCACGATTCTGTGCTAAGGGATGCCTGCGGAATAGTACGTGCTCTCTGAAAATGTCATGGTTGCTGGTGGAAAAAATATAAACATCTGGAGAACACAAAAAATTCACACGGAACAAATAGCAGTTGTTGGCATAAACAAAAATGTAGTGCTCGCGTAAACGAAAACTCGGTAAAGCCTCTCTCCCTCTCTCGCTAAATGTTTCTTCTAAGTTTTAAGTGACCTATACCTCGGTAAAATTTCTACATGTTTGGTTCCACTCATGCAGTTATTCATCAGCTTGTTGCCAACGACTAGCTTAAAAGTTTTTGGCTCTATAATCCACCTCTTGTTGGATGTTGATGGAGAATTTCACCACTTGGGATAGTGTGCTCTTTTATGTGTTGAACATGCATGAGACAGTGGGAGCAACAGTCCAAGTGCATGATGAGCTTCGTTACTGTGGTACAAGAGTCCGTTGATTTCCGGTCTATCTGCAACACAATACCTTTTGGATCGTCTTTTATTTTGGAATTCTTGTCATGCATAGAATGCACTCTTCTGCTAATCGTTTAAGCATTGAAGTTATATGACTTTTCTAGTTGTGTCCATAGAAGTTTTATGACTGCAAGCATAGAATGTACTCGCCTGCCTTTCTACATGACAAAGTTAGTTGGAACCATCAGAGACACCTGACATATAGCCGTAATAGTAATATATCCTAGTCATATAAATATCGCCCACATATACTACTCAGCGCTTCACATTATTTAACCCGCTCTAAATTCCACCGAGGTTGAGAATTAACAATTTGATACATGCATTTCTCTATAGTTAAGAGAATATGAGATATTGGAGTATACCAATAAATACAAGGTTTGGGGTTCCGGTTGTCTCATGCGCGGGCAGAAATGCGGCCAGTGCCTTCGTTTACGCGGCAGAGGATGGCCTAAAGAGGCATGGGAAACCATGCCGGTCGTGGGCTGGAACCGGGGCTTGTTGGATTATTAGGCATAATTTTCATGATTAATTTCAGAATAGTAAACATGATCGCAACAGCTACTAACATGTTAAACTCGAAAATACTAGACGTATTAATTAACATGAACAGCAGCAAAACATCTACTAACACAGCCATAGTAAAACAGCAGATCGGAACGTGACACACGTACCGAACGGTAGTAGATGAAGTAGTCGTTGGAGCAGCGACGGCGGCAGCTTGAGCAGCGATGGTAGCAGCTCGAAGAAGACGACGTTGGAGACGAGTCGCCCGCGGACCCGGAGATCGTCCAGGAAGTCGAGCCGTGATGAAGAACTTGAAAGCAGTCGCGCGGAGCGCTTCCCAAAAACCTTATTCGCCCTCTCCCGTACAGGATCACAAGGACAAGTGTTCCGGAGACCTGCTGTCCCGTTCGCCGGTGCACGCCGGCACACGGGATGGAGTAGACTACGGTGGCGGCGCAAGGCACGAGATTGGCAAAACCTAGATTGGTTCGGTGTGTGACGGCGCACGCAGTGCACGGCAATATATAGTGCGGTTCGGGAAACCCTAACACGTACACGTGGGCCAAGTCCACGTCGCGCACGTTTTGGTCGGTTACAGTAGCCCACGATCCGGGAGCGACCCGAACCGACTAACTGTGACGCGTCCGTCCAAACCGTTTTTCCCGGACTGCAAAAATAAAGCTCGGCTCGGCGAGATTCCCGCAACCCGCGGCGCGTCGTGACGAGACGGACGGACGGCGGCGGAGGAGGAGGAGTGCGCACGAGAGAGCCTTCTGTTCTCAACTAGCACACCAAGTGGTACAACACTCCACCTTATAAGGTGGTGTTTGTCTCCTCCAACTAGCAATGTGGGACTAAACTTTAGCTCCCACTCCACTCCCATGTGTGCTGCCACAAAAATGGGCTTTGAGATTTTTCTGAAATTGCTTATTGGGCTGCCCAAATGGGCCCAATTCTAACAATCCCCCACCAGATCTCAAATTCCCATTTAGAGATTTTGCCAAACCTCGTTTCTTGTTTATATACCAGTGTTTCAGCAGAGACTGTTAAGTTGAACTTCCGCCTAGAGCTTCAAGCTACATCTACCAGCAACTTGAACAATGGACGAACCTTGAATTGCAAGTTTGGTGCCAATAGACTTCACTCAAAGTCATAACCAGTACGTGGCTGCCAGTAGCCTACCCCGCGGGTGGAGCATATGCGTCATACTCCCTGGTCTCTTCATGAGCTTACTAGAGATCACCCAAATCTCATAGACTGCGACGTTTAACAGTCGGACTCATATAGGTGTGTTCTTTCAAGGTCGCTCTGTAGGATAGCACCTTTGCTACGAATAGCCAACAGAAACACATTAAGGCATATTGCCAACCTGCCTTACAGAATGTGAGAGTTATGCATCTTCCCACGGAGAGGGTTACAAAATAACTCTCCTCAGTTAAACCACTAGCTTGTTCTTCCCAGGTCCTAATTCACGGGATCTCCGATCACATAGGTTGGGTTACCACTATGGTGTAACGCTCACGGGTCTCAACCCCATCTCCCTCGATGCACTATCTATCACATTACGTGATAGTCCCTTCGTAAAGGGATCTGCCAGGTTTTTGTCTGTTTGAATATAACTAACAGTTATTACTCCGGAGTTTCTCATTTTCCTGACAGACTTCAAGCGTCTCTTGACGTGTCTTGATGACTTCGCATTATCCTTAGCACTGTTCACTTTCGTAATAACCGTTTGGTTGTCACAGTTCATAAGGATGGCCGGTAATGGTTTCTCAACCACCGGCAAGTCCATCAAGAGCTCACGCAGCCATTCTGCCTCAACAGAAGCTGTATCTAAAGCAGCAAGTTCTGCTTCCATGGTTGACCTCGTCAAAATGGTCTGTTTGCAAGACCTCCATGACACTGCGCCACCTCCAAGAATAAATGCATATCCACTTGTGGCGTAGAGCTCATCAACATCTGAGATCCAGTTCGCATCACAGTATCCCTCAAGCACCGCAGGGTGCCCTGAATAGTGAATCCCATAACTCATTGTACCGTTCAGATAGCGCATGACCCTTTCAAGTGCATGCCAATGATCAATACCCGGGTTAGACATGAACCTGCTCAACTTGCTCACAGCAAAAGAGATATCAGGTCTCGTCGCGCTCGCAAGGTACATGAGTGAACCGATCACTTGAGAATATCTTAATTGATCTCTCGTTTCCTTTTGTTCTTTCTGAGTGTCACACTGGGATCATAGGGTGTTGGAGAAGGCTTGCTGTCTATATAACCAAAGCGGCTCAAGACCTTCTCAACATAGTGTGATTGCGTTAACGTAATCCCACTCTCATCCCTAATCAACTTAATGTTCAGGATCACATCAGCTTGTCCCAGATCTTTCATATCAAAGCTCTTTGACAGAAAAGACTTGACCTCATTTATCACTATCATGCTTGTACCGAAAATCAGTATGTCATCAACATACAAGCATAATATAACACTATCGCCCCCACCATGGCGATAATATACACACCTATCAGCCTCATTAATGGCAAAGCCTGCAGAAGTTAAAGTTCTGTCAAACTTCTCATGCCATTGCTTAGGTGCTTGCTTCAGCCCATACAAAGATTTTAACAATTTGCACACCTTTCTCTCTTCACCTTTTACTACAAACCCATCAGGCTGATCCATATAGATTTCCTCTTCCAACTCTCCGTTAAGGAAAGCTGTCTTTACGTCCATTTGATGAACGAAAAGACCATAGGAGGCAGCCAGGGAAAGTAGTACTCGAATGGTGGTGAGTCTAGCAACAGGTGAATAGGTGTCAAAGTAATCTTCGCCTTCACGCTGGGTGTAGCCCTTGGCCACAAGCCGTGCCTTGTACTTCTCAATAGTACCATCAGGCCTTAGCTTCTTCTTGAACACCCACTTACAACCCACAGGTTTGCAGCCGTAGGGTCGCTCAGATAATTCCCAAGTTCCATTAGAAAGAATCGAGTCCATCTCATTATGGACAGCTTCTTTCCAGTCATCAGCATCAGGAGATGCAAATGCCTCTGCAATGGACGTGGGAGTATTGTCCACAAGGTACACAATGAAATCATCACCAAAAGACTTTTCAGTCCTCTGTCTCTTGCTCCTCTTGGGAGCTGATTCATTGTCATCCTTCTCAAGGTATGCATATCCTTCATAGGAAACATGTTCTCAAAAAATGTTGGATCACGAGATTCCAAAATAGTATCAACATGCATATCAGGTATCTCAGATTTAACCACTAAAAATCTATAGCAAATGCTCCGCTGAGCATAACCTAGAAAGACACAATCCACTGTCTTCGGTCCAAGTTTACGTTTCTTAGGAATTGGAACATTGACTTTCGCCAAACATCCTCAAGTACGAAAATAAGAAAGTGATGGTTTTCTCCCAGACCACTCCTCGTAAGGTGTCTTCTCTTTATCCTTATTAGGAACTCTATTCAGGACATGACACGAAGTCAACAAAGCCGCCCCCCACCATGCCTTAGATAAACCAGCAGTGTCCAACATGGCGTTCACCAAGTCGGTCAGCGTGCGGTTTTTCCTCTCGGCAACCCCGTTTGATTGGGGCGAATAGGGAGGCGTCCTCTCATGAATAATACTATGTTCCTCACAGAATTCATCAAATGCGTTGGAGAAATACTCGCCACCACGATCTGACCTAAAACGTTTGATCTTTCTCTCTAATTGATTTTCTACTTCAGCTTTATAAATTTTAAATTAGTCTAAAGCTTCATATTTAGTGTGCAACAAATATACATAACAGAACCTAGTAGCATCATCGATTAAAGTCATGAAATATCTCTTATCACCTTTTGTCAACACGCCATTCATCTCACATAGATCCGAATGTACGAGTTCTAGTGGTGTCAAGTTTCTCTCCTCGGCTGCCTTGTGAGGCTTTCGAGTTTGTTTAGATTGCACACAGCTATGGCACTTAGAACCTTTGGCAATGTGAAAGTAGGAATTAAACTCAAACTGGAAAGTCTACTCATTAAACCAAAATTAACATGACATAAACGAGAGTGCCAAACATTAGCATCCGAATCCACACTGTCACAAATATGGTTTTGGGTCGGTTACAGTAGCCTAGATTGGTTCGGTGTGTGACGGCACACGCAGTGCACGGCAATATATAGTGTGGTTCGGGAAACCCTAACACGTACACCGTGGGCCAAGTCCACGTCGCGCACGTTTTGGGTCGGTTACAGTAGCCCACGATCCGGGAGCGACCCGAACCGACTAACTGTGACGCGTCCGTCCAAACCGTTTTTCCCGGACTGCAAAAATAAAGCTCGGCTCGGCGAGATTCCCGCGTCGCGTCGTGACGAGACGGACGGACGACGGAGGAGGAGGAGTGCGCACGAGAGAGACTTCTGTTCTCAACTAGCACACCAAGTGGTACAACACTCCACCTTATAAGGTGGTGTTTGTCTCCTCCAATTAGCAATGTGGGACTAAACTTTAGCTCCTACTCCACTCCCATGTGTGCTGCCACAAAAATGGGTTTTGAGATTTTTTTGAAATTGCTTATTGGGCTGCCACATATGGGCCCAATTCTAACAGGGCTGTCAGTTCCAATTCGAACCGATTGTCTACCTAAGCGACTTTGATTACGCGCGTGAAGCCCAACAACACTCGTGCCCTCATGCGAGCGGTGTCATTGTACTCGGTGGTGGTTTCCCTTTACACGAACAACACAAGGTTCCAAGAGCATAGACGCGGCGTCTTCAGAGGACCCTGCCATGGTCGTCCCGACCACCAAGCTACATACGGAACCACCTCAAGAGGTGACGTCTCCGGGGATCACCTGGGATAGATTATTGGATTGTAAAGAATTCTTGGGCAGCCGCCGCGCCGAGAAAGGGTATAGAAGAATTAAGAGGAGGGATAAAAAGAAGGGAGGACTTTGCGGGATATTACAGTTTGCTGTGTAGTGGCCGGTGGCTGTTGACGACTAGCTAGTTAGTGTGAGAAAACACAAACAATTATTTTCCTAGAACCATTGCGTGGTGGAACATATGATATATACAAATGCCTTGATATGTTTATTTGACAACAACCAATATGAAATAAGTTTAACCAACCTCAAACTTCTCATGTACGTAGCAGTTGCGGAGGACTTAGTCGGGCAAGGTGGCGCGCTCGCCCTACCTCGGTTTTTGCAAAACTAAAGCTAAGACGTATGCATCGCTGAACGCGGGTCGCACCAGGCGGTGACGCGGTGTTTGTTTGTTCGTTCGTCGATATCGAGAGAGAAAGGAGAGGAAGAAAGAGAGTCGTGGACGCTGGTCTGCAAGTCGGGGCCGTGTATTTTGGGCCGAACAGGGGAGTTGTCCACGGTGTGGTCCATCTAGACCTGCGACCATAGCAAATTAGCGAGTTTAGAGCATATCCCTAAAATAGGAGCCAAAAACACGTGATGTAAAATGTACATCACCAAACATGATTTATAGAGCACTGAAAGTGCGAAAAAGGCATTTGTTGCTCAGGCTACATGTAGGACATTATTTTGATTTTCTTAAACAATACTTTGAAGTTTAAAAATATTCTAAAAATAAATCTAGGTGTAGGCAATATTGTATCCAATAGTTGTGAAAATTTTCAATTCATTTTTTATTTTAGGCTAGGTAAAAAAGAGAATTCTACGAGATTTGGTGGGCACTATTCACATACCCAGATCTATTATTTTTTCTTTTTTGTGTAGCCGAGAATAGAGCGTATTTCGTATTGACATTTTGCACACTTGTAGGATATATTCATTGCTAAATTTACATATATTTTTTAGATTTTTTTAAACTTTGAAATTTATTTTTTGAATGGCCAAAATAAGGGGCTACAAAACTTCGCTCTCACCGAGGGTGTCCAACTCAAAGAGGTGATGTATTTTCGGGCACGAGGTTTTCCAGTAGGTGATGTAAAATATAGGGCAGCGCACGACAGCCGCACGCATTTTGTACTAAACTTTGGGAAAAGCCAAAGGATCACCCAGGGGATCCAGCGCGCTCCTAACATAACTTCCACTGAGAAATTCATAGCTTTTACAAACTCTATATGAAAAAATGTACGTTCAAGCTATGTTAACAAAAGTTTATCCAAATAGTTTCACGACTTGCTTTTTATTTGATAATGAATTTTGCCCAAAATATTGTGGCCATTGATTCTTGCATCGTGAAAGGAGATCCTAAAATCTCCATCGAACTGTGAAAGAATAAAGGAAAATAAAATGCAGTTTACACTAAGTAAAATAGTAAGAAAAAAGGAAATTTGATTCATAAGAAACAAGATACTACTAATAATAATGGAGTAGGACTACAACCTTTTTCCCACAATCACAGAAATTTTTTGGAACCATGAAAATCAAATTTGTTGTAGGCAAGTTCAATTTTCACCGCACCATGGCCAAGATCGGGGAAGAACTACCCAAGCCATATCTAATAATTAGGGCCAAACTGTAACCTACAGAACATAAACATAAAATATTTGGTCTTTATGTGTTTCCACAAGAAATTCATGAAACATAGAAAGATAACACAATTACATAAATTGCTTGTTCTAGTTTAGAAGAAATAAAACTCTATAGTTGGTTATCCTATTATGAGAAACACATTGAAAATTTAGACATATGTCTACATACATTTACAATTAAAATGAAACATCTCACTACTGAGAAATATAAATTGTGGTTGTATACACCAGATAATTGTATACGTACGGAGTATTCCATCAGCATCGAGCACAAAGTCAACACCAACCCTCACGACTTGTCGAGGTTTTGAGAACATGCAATAAGATTTTTCTATTGGTTTGAGTCCAATTTCCCGATCGGTAACACACACATCTTCTTTGGAGTCACCTTTAGATTGTTCTTCATCTTGGGTTTCCTTAGCCTTGTCCAATGCATTCATAAACCTATCAATCTTTTACACTCTGCCTCAGTGGTTGACTGGGCCCGCAAGTTTTCTGCTTCTTACTTGCCCCGTACTTTTTGCTCAGATTGAACCAATTTCTCCTCAAAAGTTGGTTTAGTCGCATGTTTTTATGCTCAAAACTTCTCCATCTATTATTATGTTTTTTCTTCTAAATTTAATTATTGGAATAGGCCATCGAGCCCACCCTCCAAATTCATCATGGATTCGCCACTGCCGAGGAGTATGGTGGCAATGGTGCCATTTTAGGAAGAAAGAAAAAACATTCGAAACGTACAAGGCTCACGAAATCCGCTTTCCAAGAAGGAAAGCGCCTGCTACAGTTGGCCGTGTTCGGTTCACTCCCTGCCCCACGCAGCAGATAGCGCGCTCCGAACGGGCGAGCTGCTCGACGCACAGAGCGACACATGGCGCTCCAGCCGCTGCTCCGCCTCCTCCTCCGGCCACCCCCACCCCCACCGCCTCCGCCCCCGCACCGGCCACCGCACCTCCCACTCCCTTCCTCCACCCGCCGCGCCGCCGCCGCCGCGCTCCTCCTCCTCGCCGCCACCCCTCCTCCGCGGCCCACCCGCGCCGAGCCCGTCGGCGAGGACGACGTCGACGAGCCCCGCGTCGTCCGCCTCTTCGAGGTATTATCCGCCTTCCTAGCCCCCTACGCGTCACGGAACCTCGCGAAGCCTCAACTGTCAGACACTCGCTGCAGGAGGCGACGCCGTCGGTGGTGTCTATCAAGGACCTCCTCGTCGCTCCGCCACCGCGGGGACGGGCCGGCGGGGGTGCGCGGACGTTGGATGACGAGGAGGAGGGGGCCACGGTGGAGGGGACCGGCTCTGGCTTCGTCTGGGACTCCTCGGGACACATTGTGAGCGACTTGATTTCAGTGTTCCTTTTTTGGGTTCAGTTGTACTACCACGAGTTTCAGAGTAGGGGTTTTGTACGTGCAAATTAGTTACTAGAATGGGAACTTGGTTGACGCTGCGACCGAAAAGTAGTAAGAATAGACGTACAATTCCAGTGTCATTTCCCCCCTTCAGTAGTCTTTCGCTTTTCTCTCCGGTTGTTAATCTGGTACATCATGTAAGAACCTTTGATCGCCCTCGAGTAAGCTAGCTTAAACAATAGCTTCAGACAGTCAATTCACATTGTGAGAAGTGACCATTTCGATTCACTAGGCTGTTGCAGCTCTATGACTAGATTGGATCATTGGTTGTATCTGTCTGGTGTTTCATTAGCTACCTTGCGAGTACCTACTGACTACACCAAACATCCATTTGGATCAAGTGTGATCCCGTCCAATTTGTTAGCATTAAGTCATGTACTATTTACTTTTATGTGTGCAACCAGATGTACTGCAAAATTGTAAATAGATTCTCAAAACTGTAATAGAACTATATCCATGATCCTGTTATGCTGCAAGGCTTTTCAGCAACTATTTTTCTTGGCTCTTTTATGTAGTGTTTTCCTACAGAACACATTGCTAGAACATAGATTCATCTTGACTCATGTAATATACTGTTAAAATATCTAATCGATTGTCTACGTTGGCGCGTCAGGTGACAAATTACCACGTGGTTGCAAAATTAGCTGGGGATGGATCTGAATCTCATCGTTGCAAGGTTTTCTCTTTTTGTTTTACTATCTACTCTCTAAAGATAATACTTCTGCCTTTTCTGACTTTCTTAGTTGTTGAACTGGTGTTTATGCATTTTTTTACAGAGAGAAGAGAGATAGTTGTGTATGCCTTTTTACCCATTGCTTAATGGTTTTTGTAGGTGTTCATACAGGATTCAAATGGCACTAGATACTCAAAGGAAGGGAGGCTAGTAGGATATGATCCAACATATGATCTTGCTGTTCTGAAGGTTTGAAACTTCACTTTCTTTGGCTGTACTAGTGAAGTTGCGATGGTGTAAATTTGGCTCCATATTGCATTCTTTGAAGTCAGATTGGTTCTGCAGGTTGATGTTGACGATGATAAGTTGAGACCTGCTCTTATTGGCACATCACGGGGTTTGCGAGTTGGGCAGAGCTGCTTTGCCATTGGGAACCCTTTAGGATATGAACACACCTTAACTACTGGGGTAATGCCACCTTATAAATTATCCATTTTTCTTGTTAAATACAAACTTTGTAATTGCCAGAATCCATCATTCCAAGATGGATGCACCCAAGTATTGTGGAGTTTTCTATAATCTTGAAGCTCCTTTGATGTGCCAAAGTATTCTGATAATCTGATTGTGATCCCTGAAGTATCCTATAGGTGGTTAGCGGATTGGGGAGGGAGATACCATCTCCCAATGGGAGGATGATTCGTGGGGCCCTACAGACAGATGCTGCTATAAATGCTGGTAATGTCTTGCTTCACTGCATATCATGAATCATCAGTAATATAGAAGAAAGCAGCACATACACAGGAACATATTTATAATTGTATGCATTAGAACTTGTCGGTGAACCTATTGTTCTTTAGATGGTAACCTTTTGGGTCTGCTTGGGTGAATAGATTTGGCCCAAATGCATAATTCGACTAATATCCCTATGTTACTGATGGTCCTGTTGTCCAAATACATAAACAGGGTCTTGACTGTACTGAAATTCTGGATAGATTTACTAGTATATAAGTTGACAACAGTCTAGTTGAAACTTTGCCGCAGATTCAGCTGTGCTATACTGCTAGTCTGTTACGGTACTACCAATACTAGATATGGTGGCTGCTAAAAAGATTTTGTGACGTGGTCTGACTTCCGGGAAGAGAATTTTTGGTGTTTTCATGTTGGCATATATAATTTATTCATAATATGCATCCCTCCGTACATAGAAATGCGTCACAGGCATACTGTCCCAACCTCTTTTTACTAAGAAAATATTACTTACAAAGCCATAGAAACATATTTTTCTAAGGGAGAGGTCAAACTGTCTGTGCCCATATCTTGCGGTCCAGCTTCATCAACTGTCGTTTAGTAGGCACCAGCCCATGAATCCTCAAAAAAGTTGAGGGAAACTATGTGTTTCTTACTCCACTATTCCTCTTTTCACTTCTGTTCCATTTTTCATTTACTTAGTCTTGTTGCTCATTGTGCACAGTTCATTTATCATGTAAGCTGAATGTGAATGCTAACATGCATGGAATACTCAGTGAGGCTATTTACATAATTTGCTGACATCGACAGGTAACTCTGGAGGCCCACTGATTGACTCATATGGCCATGTAATTGGAGTTAACACAGCTACATTCACACGTAAAGGTATTAGCTCAATATCAAAAGATAGATTGTTGAACATATTTTGTTTTGCCTCCTTTTCTCTCCCCTGACTATTGTGGTGTCAAATGCCGAGTTGTAAAGTAGGCTATATTTTTGCGCAATAAAATCAATTACGTAGTTATATTTGCGAGTAAGTAGGTTTTAGTCGTTGAGAAACCTTTTGCTTGGAAGATACCTAACACTAAGAACAGAACATAGTGTAGCACCAACCAAAGTAATGGACTTTCATGCTTGTGATTCCTTTTGTGAAGCCCTGTTTCTTCTATCATGATAGGAATGGTTAACAGAATGTCAAGATCAATATTTATTCTCCTTTTCATGATATTCCCCAAGAGGCAGGCAAAGTGTCCTTACGCCATGGTCAAGCTCCCTTTGGTTCTCTGGCAAGCTTGGTTTTTCTTCTTCTGAAAACTCAAGCACATTCTTTGTCAAGATGATATTATTTTCATTAAATAGACGGTGCAGTGGATCACTTTCATTTAATGATAGGTCTACAGCAATTTGTGCAAACTACTGGTTAGAAACTGTTAGTCATAGATCGCGGTATTGTGTGATGATATGTACCAGATGGACTTGATGCCACTCATGGTTCTGGCACACATAGGCACATTAGCTATCTCGAGGAAGATCTCACAGCTTAAATAGACATTCCCGTAGTACAGCCATCAATGGATTCATTTCTTAGTGTTCAGGATTCTGTGCAGAAGATATACCGAAGTGAAAGCTTGTCTGGAAACTGACAGATCCTCGTGTCTATGTGTTGCAGGATCTGGCATCTCATCCGGGGTGAACTTCGCGATCCCTATCGACACCGTCGTACAGTCGGTGCCTACCCTGATAGTGTATGGAACCACTGTAAGCAATAGGTTTTAGTTAACTTTGTCTGCTGTACATTCTCTGCTCAAGCTCAATCAATGCGAGGTCTCTCTTCGTCGTGCTTCTTTACTGTCCATTGCTCAAAGATCGCCTCTTCAAGAAAGCCCAGATTGTTTATTTCTGGAGTAATTACTACGGCGTCTTTCCTCTCCCTCTCTCTCCATGTAACAGAAAAACTTAGGTGACACACCCTGTAGTGATGACTGAAAGTGTAAGGTTAAAAGGTTATCATTACAGTACACATGAGGCTAAGAGCGCTAGCTTCGTCAACACATACGAGCAAGCAACTTAAGGTAAAGGAAATCCGATTTATTGGGTGACACTCATGTTGCTATCAGGACGATCAGTCTCATCTCACACACTGTCAAGAGAGAAAAAAGGTACTCCCCTTTTAACACTACGATAACAGCGACAGGCTCATGACTGCGGACTCCGTATGAGCAGAAAGCAGCATTTGACATCTGTCTGCAACATATTCCTCTATGAATTAACGTCTTCCTTCTTTGGTTATTATGATTGTTGGCTTTGATTTTTAGGACCTCTTTGTTCCCTGCCGGAGTTAAACTGTATGCTGTGAATTTTTTGCCGAATTCGGTGGTGGCCTAAGGAGTCTACGGAATTTTGCCTTAACTGGAGATCTTTGAGGGTAGGGTTGATGCGTGACCCCGATAGGACACCAACCATGACTATACACAGCCAAACATTCTGTTATTTCTCCTATGCACCCTTTATTTTTCTCCAGTTATTTTTCCAAGGCATTTACATGCAACTGGACCAAGAGAGACCTAGTACAGTACCGCTGGCCCGGAGTCCGCCGCCCAAAGTTCCCTTTTGCAACCGGCAGCGTAGATGTTTCTATGGCTGGTCATCTTTTTCCATTCCATTGCATCATTGAGAGACTGGTCGCTTACAACGTCCCAGATGATATTTATCCCTTTCAGCTCCTAGTGTCTTTGTCACATGTCTAAGGCTTATCAAGCTTCGAAGCTCTTGACAGTTTGTTAAAACTAGCCGCAAATATACCTTGTCATAGCTCTTGGGTTAGCCAAGTCTGAGTCGAGTGTA
Organism: Poa pratensis; assembly: GCA_947311845.1. NCBI lineage: Eukaryota > Viridiplantae > Streptophyta > Magnoliopsida > Poales > Poaceae > Poa > Poa pratensis. The sequence goes on along the minus strand of CAMZMU010000120.1, from coordinate 22,841,506 downwards.
GTGACACAGCGTGCCGGGGCTTATTTTCGGCGATTCTACCAACTAGAATTTTCTTCCTAATTTAGAAAGCTCTTCCTTCACAAAAAAAAAAGAAGAAGAAATAAACGAGATGCCTGCATCCATAATTCTGAAAGAATGGAGCTTCTAGTAGTCGGAAGAAGCCAGATGTTTGTCTCCGTCAAGGGAGGCATGGCCAGGCTCCCTGATTAAGCTTCATCCCCAGGGTGGGTTGAGATTCGCTGACTTGCTCCCGCTGATGTTGAGTCACTTACGTGTGGGCCCACACATGGTAGGCCCCACATGTAAGTGACTCAAAGTCAGGCAAAGTCAGCGGGAGCAAAGTCAGCGAATCCGCGCCCCCCCCCCCAGGGTTAGGAGAGGGGAGCCAACCGCCGCCAGTATAGTTGGTGCCTGCCTGCCCAACCCTTGTCACCTCGGCTTACAAGTCTTATCACCAGAGGGTGGCGGCGCGTGTCGACACCCCCATGCTAATGAACTCTCCCTGTACTTGGGTGGATGTTTATCCTTGCCGATTGCCATGGTAGTCCAATATTTCTAGGTGCTAATATAAGGTTTATTTCTTCTCATAGTACTGTACCCTCCGTTCGAATGAAGACGACGTATAAATTTAGTCAAAATTCAAATCTTACCAAGTTTGACCAAATATGTAGAACAAAAGATCAATATTTACGCTAGCAAATAAATGTGAATAGACACCACAAAATTTCATAAAGTATTTAATTAATATTTCGGAATTTGTTTATTAATTCGCACTGTGGATCCCTTCCTAGTTTTTTTGAACGGGGATCGGTCCCAAAGGACCGAGAGATCTCATTAAAACTGAACGGTGGAGTTACACAGTGCAAACAGGACCCTAGAATATAAAGAAATTATAGACAAGTCCTGACATTTGACACAAAGGACCTCATATCTATTACAGAAAACGCAATCCAGTCCAGCTCCTTCTCCACCCAGCGCTGCAAGCATCCAGACGCGATCTACCACTGCAACTCCGGGGACAGAACCACTTGGGTCGCAGCGGCGGGAGCTAGTCGCTCTGAAGCTGAAGAGCCTCCGATCTTGGAGGTTGTAGATGACCTTGAGCCAGCCAGTCAACGGCGGCAACCAAGGGGGAGTGGCCGTTTCGGCCTGAATGGCCGACGACGAGAACGTCGCCGAGAATGAACTCCAGGAGCAGCACCTGCACAGAAACTGCAGCTCGCAGCTGCGGATGAACAACAACATGGTGCCGCACAAAGATCACCCCGCCAAGCTTCCACCACAAGCAGATCTGAGCAAAACGCCTCACCACCCAGCCTTCCGTCGCCGAGACGACAAGATCGGGTGAGAGCCGCTCTAGATCTCCCGCGTAGTAGAAGCAGCACGAGCTTATTGAAGCAGGTGCCCTCAGATCCATCCCCTCCGCACCCCATCCACCATGGACGAGCACTGAGCGAGAGCTTCTCCAGGCAAAGGTCGCTGCTCGAGATCGACCTCACCAAGCGACAAGGAAAGATAGACGGCATAGCGCCAGGCTGCATGCAAGCAAAGACTACACCTAATACTACTGCTGTACAAAGGAGCCGGCCTCCTCCCCCCCAGCTCCGAGCGGCCGCGCCGCCGGAGAGGAAGGAGAGAAGAGCCGGAGCACTCGGGAGACTCTCAAGGGGAGGGGAGGAAGAGAGAGAAAGGAAGGGGGAAAGTGAGCCTCCGCGGATCCCTTCCTAGTTGAAATTCAAAAACAAGAAGGAATGGTAAAATATTGGATATGCAACAAAGACTGATTTGAACTAGTCCAAGATCTTCTCAAAGAAATATTTGCAAATCTGAGCTTTTACTCGCGCGACCAGTTGCGTTAACCTCATACGTATGCCAAGAAGACAACGACTAACTGATAGGCACCTCTAGAAGACAATTAATCTTTATCTGTCCTCGTTGCAACAATATTTCTTGTGCATTGTTCATGGCCCTAATGTCTAGATGTGCTTTCTTTCGACCGTCGATTTCATGCAACAAATGCCTACAGTACGTGCTGCCATTGGATGCAGGCAACCAAATTTGATAGGGCGCGCACTGACAGCACAGAGGAGTCACTTTTAAGTTTGGTGAGGGTGTACCTCAGTTGGCATGCTGAGTCTAAACATATTGGAGCCGAGTTTTCCGACGTGTCATATACCTGTAGATATCTCAAGCGTAAGCGCCGCTTCCTAAATCCTAATCTGTTGCACTGCAAAAGTTTACTAATCAGTCATATCTCGTTGCATCCAGACGAGATCTTCTAAAAAAGATATTGGTCTGAAAAATATTGTAAACAGATGGTCTGAAAAAGCCACTGCCACATCCGACGAAACCTCGGTTTGAAGGCGCTCCAAAGAACCGTGAACAATCTTCAGAAAGTGAAACATGTCCAAGATAAAAATTTATAATCGGACACTTCATCATATAGTACTAACTAATGTAAAAGCATAAAGGTTTGGTAGCTAAAAAGCAGGCACTTGCTGAGAACTTTACTGATCTTCTACCTTAGATCAAATCATATACATCGCAATCCAGTGTGCGATCAGGTCAAGCTAGGGATATTTCGTGCGGGGACAAAGTCAAATCAGATATGCTAGGCACAAGTGTGTTTGTCTTGTTGCTTGTATTTGTATCTATCTTCTAACAATTTCAACCAGATGGCGCATGTATGGGCCTTGGGCAGCCATGGGTTGGTGTATACACAGGATGAGGCAAACATTATTAAATTTGAGCTTTTGCCAGCTGATCAAACCAGCTTGTGTTTTTCAACATGATGTGGTATGGTTTCATCTTGTTGTGCAAGATGTAGCAATGATATATAAAAATTCTAATTATGGCACATGCATGAGGAATTGTAATGCAGCAATGATTTGATTCATCTCAATTAGAGAGTGCCACCAGCTAGATCAAATCATGCATGCTGACTACGCAGTTTTTAGTAAGTTTCATATCACAAGAAATACGGACGTGGCATGAAAGCTCATAGAAATCAGTAGCTATGTCAATGCTTCTCCTCTACTTTAGTACGATTGGGTGATGACGTGGTGCTGGGATAACTTGAAGTTCTAGCTAGCCATCAGTCATAAGCTTAATTAATAATGATAGAAGATCTTGATTAATCCTGGAGCAAGCCAGCTTAACTAGCTGAGGTAAGTAGTATGTGATTGGACTGATTTGCTTGCTCTGCTTCTTTAGATTTAATACTAAAAAAATTGTGATTAATTAGAACCACTAACAACACAGTGAACACATTAATTAACATATGAATTCTTTTCCTCCCAAGGAATATCTAACAGCAAGTTAAGCACTAGTACATGACAAGATGGTGTTAAGCTTTTGGATTTTTTTGTTATGGAGCATCTCTGCTCCTGCGCGCCCTGCATTTGGATCCTCATGTCTGATCTACAGACATAAAATAGTTAATGGATACACTACCTATTTAAGAGATTTAGATTGCCCTCTGGAGCCATAAAAAATGGTTGTGTACTTGTGTAGATCAACCAGGACAAGATCTTGTCAGAAAGACACAGTTTTGGTTGCAAACAAGATCTTCAGCTGATTGCAAAACAAAATCTTCAGGAGATCAAGAAAATAACGAGCAAATGACAGATACTGAATTGTATCCCATGATCCCATCCACCTTTAAACTTGAAAACTTTAGAATCCTCAGCCTAATATTCAAAAACTTCATTTTAATTAGCTTACTGTACATGGACAATTTGTTGGCCATACATAAATATAGTTTTTCCCCTTAAGGTGGCCCACTTTTTGATCATTCACCATGCACAGGACAAGGATCTTCCTGCGGGAAGTACACGCAGAGGACGCTTGTTGTGAATAGTAGTTAGTCATAGCACAATTTTTTATAACGAAGAACATATTTTATATAACATTAATCCTTCCTTCTCTCTTTATTAGCTGTTCTCATGCCTCATCAAGTAGAAGTATTAGCAACTAGCTAGATCTCTCCATGTAGGAGTACAGTGTAATTAAGCCTTGCTTGTTGATGCTCCTCTCACTATCACTCTTCTGCAGCAGAAGATCTTCCAAGAAAGAAAAAGCTACTCATTAATTCTTACTACTTACTACTACTAGCAAATACCACTCACACTGACACTACTACAGCTCCCTAACAACTGAACAGCATGTACATAGCAGGATTCGAGCTGAGAATTCCATCAGCCTTGTAGTTCCTTCTCGACCTGCAGTCTGATCTCCCTGTTGAACCTGGTGATGAAGTCCTCCACCCGCCGGTTGAGCTCCTCGTCGGAGAGCCGTGCGTAGAACTCGCTCTCCTCTTCCTCCTCCGCGGTGGCGGTTGGACGGCGCCGCCCCTCCGTCGCCGTCCGACGGAGCTTCTCTTCCCTCACCACCACCACGCTCTTGTCCTCCTGCTCCGGCACCGGATGATCAGCCATGAGCGCGGTGCGAGTGGGACCTGCTCCGCCGCCTCCTTGCCGCCCTCTCCTCCCTCGCCACGCTCCTGCTCGCCGTCAGCCTCGCTTTCACCGTCGCGCCGTCCGCCTCCGGCGCCATCTCTCGTCTTTCCGGATTGACATCGCCACCATGGTCGCCTCTCAAACCAATGCGTGTGCATGGCTGTCCATGGTGACCACCGTATCGCCATGGACGACGTCCCCCGCAACAACCAACGCTTGCTCGTCGTCGTTCATGATGACGACAGGCAGCAGTGCTTCAACCGGGACAATCGTCCTCGACGCGTCGAGGAAAGGCCGATCGTCAACGTAGGTGGAGGAGACGGAGGAGCCGAAGAAGAGCATGCCGGAGTCGGCGGCGATGACGACGATGATGGAGTTGGACATGAGGAACCAGAAGGTGGTGTCCCGGAAGAGCGTGGCGGGCGGGACACGGAGGACGGAGACGTAGAGCACGGGCAGCGCCATCACCAGGATGGAGATGGACACCTTGGCCATCGTCATCTTCTCCGAAGGAGCTTGCATATTCACTAGCGGCAGCAGCATGTGTCTGCAAGCCTTTTGTTTTTCCTGGCACAGCTACTACGCCTATTCTTTGCTTGCTATGGGCTATGGCCGGCGTGTTTGAGCTCGAGCTTGAGATTTCTGTGGACTCGTGGTGTGAATGAAATGTCCCTTTTATAGGAGAAAGATCTAGAGAGAGAGAGAGAGAGAAAGTGTGTGTGAGAGTGATTAATTAATGCAAGCTAATTGTTGTTGTCTCTGCAAATTGTGTAGGTGTAGGCTCCGTGGTTGTACGAGGGTGAGAATGATTGGTGTGTGTCGAGAGAGAGTGCATGCATGGAAGGGGAGTGTGAGCATCACTAGTACTAACTAGGAGTACCTCTCCAATAATCAAAGTGTGGCTGGACGGATGGAGATGGGGTAAAGAAAGTATGGTGGTTTTGCATGCCTGATTAGAGAGGGCAAGCTAGCTAGCTATGTGCTATGTGATGGTGTGTTGCATTTGATTTTGATATTTGGGGTGCAATTTGCAGAGAGGAGGCACACTGTTTGGGTAAGAACATATGGGCTTTGTAGCACATGTTGGCCGGCAGGCTAGGACAACCAATGATATGCGTGGAGAGAAATCATGCATGCATGGCTGTTTGGTTTGGAAAAGCAGAGTTAAGAGCATACTACCTTATATCTACAGCACACACCCTACCTAGCTATATTAGCAAAGCTAGGATCAAAACCATGGTGCTCATCCATATATACCACCAGTGGCGGAGCTAGAGCAAACTCAATCAGGGTGCACTACCATGTAATATACTAATTTAGCTCACAGGGTGCACTAATCGTTGCTTACAGGGGTGCACATGGTGATTTTTTAGCTAATTGCAAGGTAAAAAATAAAGCTACCCGGGTGCCTGTGCACCCGGCTGGTTGCATGTAGCTCCACCAGTGTATATACCACTATGGAGAGAGTGACTGAGGATCCATGTTTGTGACAATTTAATTTTTTTCTGAAATTTTTGTTCGCCGACAATTGGAACCACAAATTTTCCAATGAAATGCCTCAAACATGATTCAATTAATCGCATGAATGTACAGGGTGCATTAGTTTACCTATAAGGCATTACTAACCACTCATATAAACGAATTTTGTTTTTAAAATCAGTTTTCCATTCATCCCCTTCTTTCATCCTAATTTGATGATAACCACTACGCAAATCAATTTTAGAGAAAATAAGCACCACTTAATTCATTAACATGTCATCCAAACGTGGAATAGGGTGACGTAATGATATAGTGATGTTATAATCGCTCGACAATCTACACACATGCGCCATGTCCATCTTCTTAGGAACTAAAATAAGAGGAATAGCACAAGGGCTTAAACTTACACGAGCATTCATGAAGGTTAGCATAAGAACAAACGTTCAAAAAATTAACTTTGAAGTATATCATCTTGATGTACATGGCTCAGTTGCAATTTATCACTTGGGGTTAGGGCATGTGAGAACTTCAGCAAATTGAACTTCAGCGGGGTATGACAAAAGTGGCAGCCCTTCAAATCAGCTAGAGCAGAGCTAGATAGCGCTATAGAGGGCTGTTGTACCTGATTACATTTTGCGGGTAATCCGATCAAAACGTCATAGCCTGATATTTGAACTTTGCTTATAGTCCAAAATTCGTAAACGAAAAGATTATGGCTTGCTCTCCGCGATTTACCATCAATCATGGATGTTGAATATTGTGGCGACTGGAAAAATCACGTCACAAATCAATCAATGAGATTGATGGTTCAAAAAAGGAACCCTCATAATTTGGACAATATATTCCAGCTTTAACACTTTTATGTAGTTACAAGGAACGGCTGAAAAAAGACTTAGATTCAGCTTGTCAAAATGATTACAGCCGAGCAACAGGACAAAAACAAATCATTAGAGGACTAAAAATGAGTTAATGCAAATTATACGCGTTCATTATCAAATAACACCCCCCCCCCCACCCCCCCCCCCCCCCCACCCCACCCCCCCCCCCCACCCCCCCCCCCCACACCCCCCCCCCCCCCCACCCCCCCCCCCCCCACCCCCCCCCCCCCCCCCACCCCCCACCCCCCCCCCCCCCCCCCCCCCCCCCCCCCCCCCCCCCCCCCCCACCCCCCCCCCCCCCCTCTCTCATTATGTTTTATGCACGTACTGAAGCTTCCCATCAATAATTGGGGAAATATTAAAAAACAAATAATAATGTGCTCATGGCCACACGTGTCGCTCTTCCTAGCCTCCTAGGGCTTCTGTTGCCTACCAACTCTACTGTGTGGAGATCTTGATCATCTCAGTTCATGTAGTAGATTGGGATAATTTTTATTGACTTGCCTGAACATATCATCGCAGTTAGAATCGACGGCGATCAAATATTAACACAAGATGGATACCAAATCGCCATAACGCACCATGCCCAGTCATTTTCGGGAATTACATGGGGGGCTGGGGCATGGGTTCGCTTTTAGTGAGACAAGGCGTTCATTAAATTTCCAGAAATTAAGTTCTACATGCCCGGTTGCTCACAGCAAAGTACTTTCCAACGGAGCATTGGAAATCAATGATGTACATGGATTGAAATAGTGGTCACAATTACAGGAAAAGGAAATGTTTTGATAATTAGTACTACTCATTAATTAGACTTGTCACTATGAGATTTTCTTTATTTATTCTCGCTCCGTTTCTTGATGTAAGGTGTATAGTTTTCTGAAAAAAAAATCCATAATATAAGGTGTATTAGCTATTTATGGACAATTTGACACATCAAAAATGAGACCTAGTCTTAAAAGAGAGATTTGATGGATTGTATTCATTTTGTGCCGATTAAAAACTCATCTCTCGTGAGTCCACTCAACGCAAAATACACATGTCTTAATATTCGTGTAGAAAACTATACACCCTACATTCATAAACGGAGGGAGTATGAATTTGACAAATGAGCTGAAGGAAGGGGCAAGCAAGTTCGCATTGCTACGCTGACGTGGCTCCTCAGAATGCGTGTGTAACCTCAATTACATGTCGGAGTATGTACTAATAATATTGTATAGCGTTGACCTAGGACGTGTCCGAGTACGACTGAGGTGTACGTACATACTCGTGCTGGCTAGCTAGCTTTGGTTGATGATTTGGTTAATTGGTTTGTTTTGGTAATCTAGAGTCCAGGTGGCGCGAGTAGGTAGAGATATTTAGGTCAAAGCCAAGCTTTGCAATCAGCGTGCACGAGATCTAACAGTGAGTGGTCTGTTTGTTTTGTTTTGTTTGATGCATCGATACATCGATACTATGGTACTGCGGAAATGTCCAGAATCTTCTTAATTACGGTATACCGCCCCACGTTTTGACTCTATCCAGTTTAGTTTTTCAACAAAAGTTAATTAAATGTATTTAATTCGGGAACCTTCCGATATCAAACAGTTCAAAGATTTTTTTCATATCAAAATTTTGGCGAGATTAATAATAGGAAATCAGAAGATCACGAAACGAGGACTGATTGCCTCAGTTTAATTGCATGCCCCTTCGTTTTGACCTAAAACGGAATATAAATAGACTCCACTCCGTGCTCTCTAGAAGCAAGCGACGCTACCACCGAAACAAGAAACAAACATACATAAACTTCATTGCCAATGAAAATTGAAGGGGACACGTTGCCAGAGTCGCCTCTGGTTGCTCCTCCGTCCTCTCCAACGTCTTCGCCTCCAGCTCATGGCCGACGAGTGGCACATCACAATGTCGCTACAACCCTAGAGAAATGCAGCGCACCGTCGTCTCCTTTCGACCTCAAACAGTTCTAATATTTTTGTCATATCAATTTTTGGCAAGATCAATAATAGGAGATTGAGAAGATCACGAAACAAGGACCGAAGCGCCTAGAATCCACATCGGCGCCTCCATTTACTTGCGTGCCTCTTCGTTTGGACCTAAAACAAAACATAAATATACTCCACTTCATGCTCTATAGAAGCACGCGACGCTACCAGCGAAACAAGAAACAACGGATAGAAATTTCATGGCCGATGAAAATTAAAGTAGGTAAACGCTGCCAGAGTCGCCTTCGGTTGCTTCTCCGGCCTCTCCAACGTCTTCGGCTCCGGCTCATGGCCGGCGCGCGACATGCCACCATTGTGCTAGAATTTGAGGAATGAAGTGCACGCCACTCGTCTCCTGATGGAGGAGGCTTGCTGGATCGCTCCTTGGGTGGATCAAATAAGCTAGCAGACGAGGGAGTGCATAATTAGTTCGAGTTTAAAAAGAATTTGCCTTGACTTTGGGTGCATGTGCAAGCTACTACTCCCTCCGTTTCTAAATTAGATGATTTTCATTTATCCTAATATAGATATATAACATGTCTAGATACATCCATGTGTGAACAAATAAAATTAATCTAATTTGGAATGGAGGGACTAGCAGATAGCACGCATCGTGCGAGAGGATCGAGCAGCAGCTTGGTCAGCGGTAATTAACATCCTGGATCCCGGAATATACTCCTCCGTTCACAAATAGATGTCTCAACCTAGCTCAAATTAGATACATGCAAATTTGAGCTAGGTTTGAGACATCCTTTTTGTGAACGGAGGGAGTAGTAGAGAAACAGCGAGTTAATTTCAGATCGGATCAGGGATCTGAGAGAACGTCTAAACCAGTCCTGATCCGTGTACGCACGGACGATACGAGAGTCCGTGTAGGCACAGACGATACGAGAGTGTAGTGTGTGTACTAGAAAGATACCCACTCGTTGCTAGGGAATCTTAATTTTTTTAGCATAAATCAAAAGATATTTGATGCATGAAATAAAAAAATATCGGGAATATGGAGGGTTTAATTAGTAATCAATGCAAAACGTTTGTATATTTAAACCTAAAAATGATGATGTAGAAAATTGTATGGATGAATATCATCAATAAATATGTGATAACATGAATAAATTACATGTCTCAAATAGTGGATGATGTGGTGATGACATGGATAAATGAATGACTCAAATAGTGGATGGTGTGGACACCTTGCATGTAGAGATAGACTAATTTAATGCATGTTAGTAGAGTTTTGCTTTATAAGAAGTATAAATAGATATGCCCAGAAGCTAGCCAAGGGCTGTTAGCCCCTGCATCCGCCAACTATCGTGCCTCGGCCCAGATCTTTTCAAACAAGGTGGCCATGGAAGGCAAAACGTTTGTCGAAGACGGTCGTCTAAGATGTTTCGAGATCCAACAGGTCGTCAGAATGATCAACAATGAAGTGTCCTTGCGCAACGGTCAGGGGTGAAATGTAGCACCTTCATCCACCTGTTCGTGAAGTGTCCTAACAAACGGGTGGTCTGCAAGTGGATAAGGTGCAAGACAACACCTCGTCCTAGAAAATGAGTATCCCGTAAGGATGTGCGATATGGTCTCCTCGGACTAGGATCATATCAGACAAATCGTTGGGTGTTACGGCCCACGTACCTCGAGCCACTCACCGGTCCAACATATGTTCTTCCCATGCAAGTCAGATGAATAACTTCACAGTTCGGGACACCCACGACTTCCATTTAAGCTTCGGGGATCTCTATACAATAGCTCCCTGGAGTGGGTGTTGTTGAAACATTTTGAGGAGTATTGTGAGTTAGTTGTCCACCGCCAAAAAATTATAGTTTTTTAAAAGATAATGTATGTTTCTGAACATGTATATTCGCACACACAGTTTTTGCCAAAAAAAGAAAGACATTTTATGGCTTGTATAGAAAGGAACAAATGTCTCGTGAAAATGGAGCACCGAAGCTTGTATTTCGTACACATGCCGCTAAAAATAGTTTTTTTGGAACTCCACGGCCCATATCTTCCATTCGGCGTTGTACTTGGGCCAGCCCGCCTGACAGGACCAGGTCCATCCAAAACGAGAGGCCATCGACGCCCCCCACCCTTTCCGTTGCACCCAGTCTATACACCGCGCGCAGCGGAGCAAGGGATCGATGGCCGCCGTCGCCGCCGCCTCGTCGCTGCAAGCCACGGCGGCCGCCAGATCCTCCTCTGTCCACCAGGTACGCGCCGAGATCCCCTCACCTCTGCCCGCGGGCGCGCTGTCTACGATTATGCGAGGCGACTGACGGACCGGGCGGCGAATTGACCGCGCGCAGTGGCTAGGAACGTTCGGGTGGCCGCGGCGACGAGGAGGTCGGGCTCATCCCGGGCGCGCGGTGGGCTAGGGGTTGCCCGCGCCGCCGTCGCCAAGGATGAGGCGGCGGCGGCAGGCTCCACTTCTGCGGGTAAGTTTTGTGGAATCAACTGTACTCGTACTTCTGTCTGTCTGCAATAGCAAGGCGTGGTTTGCTCCTCTTGGCAAAAACAATATGAAGTGATCCAAATTCTAAGATTTGGAATCAACTACTTGCAGTTTTGTCTGCAGTATAGGGTGTCCTGTTCCTTAGAAATTTCTGTCCATTCCCATATGTTAGCTCAATCTATATCATGTATCATCACTCAGTATATCTCTACACTGTTTGTGACCACTCAGGCTTTGCTTGGTTTTACAGCATGTGCTAACTTGTCTTCAGCCTAGCTCTATCTAGGGAAGCTAAATTTCTAATAGTTGCAGTTATCATACGCAAATAGCAAAATATGTGCTTAGCAGTTGGCGGCCATCCATTTGCGAGTAGAGAAAACAAGGTCTGACTTGCTTGGGTTCAAAGTTTGAGATGAAAGTAGGAATTTGTTGCAAACAGAACTTATGGCAGGAACTTCTTGGTAGACAGCCGTTCCGGCTTGTAAATAGCAAAAGAGAGGCCGATTATTACCCATCTCGATATATACAGTGATTTACATGCCTTGTTAAGTGGCGGAAAAGTTATTACGCCATACGTTTTGTAGCTGTAAATAATATAACTAACCCATCATTTTCCTGTTTTCTAGTTAGACAGTAACTCCTTACCAGGCTAAAATAATCAGTCTTCCCGCATTATTTGCAGTGACTTTTAGTTTGTTGAAGTTCCATACTTCCATTACGAGAATGAAAATTGCTATACTGCTGTATCAATCTAATGAATACTACAGTTCTGTTCTCTTAAATACAGATATGACATATGTTACATTCTGCGACTGAAGAAATTTGCTTCTTTTTCTGCGAGTAAAGAAATTTGCATTTTATGTAGCATATCTATCATTCTACCTGTCGGAAAATGCCTGACTGAGTTATCCTTTTGCTCATGTTTAGTCATGAGGTCTTGATGTTTGAGGCCCTCCGTGAAGCCATGATAGAGGAGATGACTTTGGATCCAACAGTGTGCATGATTGGCGAAGACGTCGGTGACTACGGAGGATCATACAAGGTGTCCAAAGGCTTGTCTGAGATGTTTGGAGATCTCCGGGTCCTTGACACCCCTATCGCGGAGAACTCTTTCAGGGTATGGGAGTGGGAGCAGCGATGAAGGGACTGAGGCCAGTAGTCGAAGGCATGAACATGGGTTTCCTCCTCCTCGCTTACAACCAGATCTCAAACAACTGTGGCATGCTTCACTACACCTCGGGTGGCCAGTTCAAGATCCCAATAGTGATCCGAGGTCCTGGCGGTGTTGGGCGTCAGCTTGGGGCGGAGCACTCGCAGCGTCTGGAGTCGTACTTCCAGTCGATCCCGGGCCTCCAGATGGTGGCCTGCTCCACCCCGTACAATGCCAAGGGCCTCCTGAAGGCGGCGATCAGGAGCGAGAACCCCGTGGTGCTGTTCGAGCACGTCCTCCTGTACAACCTGAAGGAGAAGATCCCTGACGAAGAGTACTTGTGCTGCCTGGAGGAGGCCGAGATGGTGCGCCCGGGCTCGCAGGTGACCATCCTCACCTACTCCCGGATGAGGTACCACGTGATGCAGGCCGCCAAGACGCTGGTGGACAAGGGGTATGACCCCGAGGTGATCGACATCAGGTCGCTGAAGCCGTTCGACCTGCACAGCATAGGAAACTCCATCAAGAAGACCCACCGCATGCTGATCGTGGAGGGGTGCATGCGGACGGCGGCATCGGCGCCAGCCTGAGGTCGGCCATCGTCGACAACTTCTGGGACGAGCTTGATGCTCCGCCCATGTGCCTGTCGTCGCAGGACGTGCCGACCCCGTACGCCGCTACCCTGGAGGACGCCACCGTTGTGCAGCCTGCGCAGATCGTGGCCGCCGTCGAGGAGCTCTGTCGATAGTAACTAGGTATGCTGCCCAAGTACATGTTTTCCAGGGATTCAGAAACGCCCTTGGTTCTTGTTCGCCTTGTGGCCTCGTAGTGATCGATCTTGGTTGTGTCGGTCTTAGACGCTGTATTCTATTTGTGGAAGCACCTGTACATGTAAGATCTTCTACGCCGCTCGACGTTACGGTTTCGGTCGTCTGTTTGGGAGGTGGAGGATGTATTTGATGTCATCATGTTCCTGGTTTTCTCCTGCTGATTTCAGTTTGGACAAGGGATGTGGAAGGCGAGTTAGTGCCATCCGGCCGGCCAGTTGTGCAAAACCGGTGAGAAGCGGAGGGAGCTGAAGCTTGTGTTGGAGGTGTCAGTCAGAGGCTGCATGCTACAGGTTTCGTTTTTCTTTTTCCTGGTAGGTGCTTATCCATGTTAGGAGGGTCTTGATCATCTGTTTGGATGCATGGGGGAGGATGCCATGTATGATAGTTAGCTTTTGCATGCGGATTTGGGAGTGGCCACAACTGCATGCATGCAGCGAGACTGTGATCACTCGTCGACTCAAGCAGACAATAGATAGTGCCAGTGGAGCGTACTACCCTAAAGTGACGTACGTTGTCCTTAATATTTCCCAGAGTAGGAACACGTGTCCTTCTGGTCCGTGTGGGGGACGCGGACAGATCAGACCGGATTGGACTTGCAAATCTTGAGGGCACGAAGTGACAGATGCTTCAGCTCCTTCTTCCTAGGGTAGGTTATAAAAATGGCAACATCGTCTCTTCCATTTTACCCCGTGCATTGCTGTAGCTCGAGAGGACGGCTCTGGTTTGGTAGGCCGATGCATGATGCATCCATGCATGACGACAGAAGCCAACGAACATCGCCGACGTGATGGCCTGGGTGTTGGCCCATTGCTGGTGGTAGAGCATGCCGCCGGGGGTGAGCGTCCCGCTGCTGCCGTCGCCGTGCTGCACGACGTTGCAGAGGAACCCCACCAGGCACCAGGTTGCTCATCAGCTCGCCGTGGGGGCCGGCGTTGGGCAGCTTCCGTTGGATGACGAGCTGCAAGATGGATGTCCGTCTGTTAATTATCAGCTACTGAAATAAAAGTTGGATCACGGCACGGTACATTAATCAGTATATTTACAATAGCGCTTCTGAGTCATCCGACCGGATAGGGTTACTGTTTGAGAGCGGCGGAAAGAGGCGACCGCGTCCTCCGGAGCTTCGCCGGCGGATCTGCTGCTCCCCCTCCGCCTCCGGCCGCCGTCTCGGCGCCGCGAGGTGGGGGGGGGGGGAGCCTCGGCTCCGACGTGTGAGTAGTTAGGACCTAGCTAGGTGTGTGTACCCAGTGGCGCCTCTATTGACGGTGGCGGTGGCGCCGGTTAGGGTTTTGTCCTCCCCCTCTTCCCGTTCCGGCTTCGTCGCCGGAGAGGTTGTGGAGTTGCTGCGTCGGGCGCGGTCTTCCGTCCGTGCTCCTCTGGCCGGCCGTGGTGGCGAGGAGAGGAGCCGGTGGTGGTCGTTGTTCCGTTTTTGGTGCAGGTGGTTCTGGTGGTTTGCTTCTTCGTTGTTTCTGCTTCAGCTGGCCATGGTGGCGTGGGGAGCAGCGGCTGGAGATGCGGCGGTGCGGCTGGTGGTGGACCTGGGCGGCGCGGCGCCGGCTGGAAGATGGGCGGTGCTGGAGAGCTCGCGCTGTGGCTGTGCGCGTTCATCGAGTCCAAGCTTCGTCGCGTGGCGGCGGACGGCTCATGCGGCCAACTACAACATGTGGCAGCGCTCTCTCCGGCGGTTCGAGGTACGGCGGCGCCGGCGACGTCTAGGCTCTTGGGAGCAGGCTGATGGATCCGATTGTAATTCGTTCTGGGAGCTCAAGGGGCTTCGTGCAATTTTCAGGGTCCCGCTGTAATTTCTTTTCTTTGCTGGACTTGTTTGTAAATTGTGCTGAGTTTCCTAATATATGGGTCGGATCCTTCCTCTAAAAAAAAAAGAAGCCAAAGATTTGGCCGTGGCGACATTATCCAGCGTGCGGCCGCAAAATAAACAGCGGAGCTGCACCGTGGAGGGAGGCGGGCCGCCCAAGTCACTTCTTCTTTCTCCGAAAATGATGTACTATATCATTGTAAAAAAATCTGAAAGTTGTACACATCCATAATTCCATGTGCACACGTATTTTTTCGTCGAAAAATGACAAGTTGGCTGCGTCAATTCGTGTGCTTCCAAGATTGCCTTTTCGTAGGCTTTGATTTTTAATATTGCTCACAACACCCCCATATATCTTCTAGATTTTGTTTATTTTGCTCAGAGCACCCCATATTTTTATTTCACAAATATAAATTTCACCGCATATTTACCGTTACCCTGGAGCAACTGTGCACGGGAGTTGATCGAGTATTTAACTGAAATGCAGACTTACACATGATGACTAATAAGATATGAGCATCGTGACTGGCTATATATAGACTTAGCACCGGTGTAAATATTTAGAACACACTTATTTTGGACACTTGGTTTGGCGGCACGCGCGCGCTATACGGGACATAGGGAATCTCTAACATCAACACCTGCGCCCCAGCCCAAACATTCGACGCAGACTAGTCAAGGTACTACTAGTACTGTTCCCAGTGGTAGTTTTAGCTAGTTGGCAGTGCTAGGCTTGATCCAGATGTAGTTTATACATTTATTTAACAACCGGTTTACTGACCAGGTTTTTAGGCATGTTTACCACCTTAAACTAAAACATGTCATCTCTGTACAGTGTGGTTTTGTTCTTTCTATTGAAGAGGCAGTGCTCCTGCCGAATGCTCTAAAAAAAACTAACCATCCAAGTTATAGGGATATTCGACTCCGGAGATCCAGTGATCTTAATTTTTTTAAATTCGAAAATCCTGCTCACAAGTTTTCAAAATTGTTTTTTATATACATAATGTTTTATATTATGAACGTGCAAAATATTAATTTGATACGCTTTATTTTCTTAGCTATTTTTTTCGAAAAAGTATGGATCTGAGTATAATAAATGGTGCATATGTTCAGAACTCCAAATTTATCAGATTTATCATTTTTGTGCTATTCAGAATTCAAAGAAATGAGCTTTGGGATTTTGCTTGCTTGTAGGGTACATCATTGCCTACATCCATAAATATTTTCAACTATTTTGAAACTTGTAATATTTTTGAAAATAATGGAAAATATTTCTGGATGTATCTCTAGCACTAGTATTTTCGAAATGGATGATTGGATCTCATAAGGCAAATAGAGTTTCCGAGATATACTTTGTTTTTTAAGTCTTGACGCTATCAATAAGCTCTCATATCATGCTCACTGGACATTGAACACATACCGTAAGACTAATAACCAAATGTGCTAGGCTTGCTTCCTTAGCTTGTTTCGTGCCATCTATGATTTGTTATGGAGGAATTTGTTATAGACGTGTGATGTGTACAAGAACTCCGCTTATTGGTGGTGTTCAAGAAAAATAGCACAATCTTCATGTCCCAATTCACCTTTTGTTTCCTAGAAATGTGGAAATACCAGATCGTAACCCAGAACAATTAATGAAAGAGATTATTTATAATATAAAGGAAAAATTACATTTACAAACATAATTATTGAAATGCGATTGTAGAACACTCAACTTGAATACATGGCCATATTTTAAAAAAAGGAATTTTTTTTGTAGGTAAAAGGAAAACCTTTAGGCTGGGTACCCTCCTTTTCTTGCTCTTGTAAAGAAATGCGTGCATTGATACATGCAAGCATATCATGTGTGTCTTAGGCTAGTCAAGGTAACATACATCCTTGACAAAGAGTTGAGCAATTGTGGTGACGTGGACGCACGAGAGAGCGGTGAAATAAGGTAGCGGAAGTTTCTATTTAGATACATAAGTTGTGCATAGTATCACGGTACTCCCCGGTCTGGAAATAAGTGTCGTGAATACAGTGTTCGCGACACTTATTTCCGGACAGAGGGAGTATGTTATTTACGATGTTTGCACCGGATCATATATATGTTGCCACAATTATGAGAGGTCTTATGTGTGTCTAGTCTAGCAGGACAAGATAAATAACGTGGAAGTAAGTAACGGAAGGGATTAATTTGCCCCACGTCACAGATTTGGTTTGCAGTGGATCTACCACAAAATAAAATTGGGCCCTACATGAGGATCTATCTCGTGGACCAGATCAATGGCACGTCACTGCATATCATAGTGGACTAAAGAAAATGCGAATGCACAGGTGCAGTAGAAAAATAATCACGGATCGCATGTAGCAAATAGATGGACATAACCATGCATGTCTTCTTCTTCGGGAAAAGTACGACCAATGTCGTTCAGTTTCTCTTTTCTTCAAAACATTAATTAATTGACAAGTCACATTTTACGAAGAATTTTTCAACGTTTACACACCAGTATAATGCCACTACATCGGTGATTTTCCTCCATCTTATCATTTTACAGAACAAGTACAGTACCAGACAGAAAATGTAGGTAGAAGTCACCTAATAATGGTTTATTGCCATTAATCGAAGAAGAAGAAAGTTAAAAGGGGAGAGATGGATCGAAGAAGAAGAAAATAAGAGACACCAACGCGATCCCCCACTGGAACCGATTTTCATTATCATGAAGAAAATAGGAGATGAAAATGAACAATGAGAAATCAAGAAGAGATCGATCGTTGCTAGAGCCTGAGGTTAAGATCAACCTTCCTCGTCTGCTGCTGCTTCTCGCCGCCGTCCCCGTCGCGCCACCAGCCATCGCCGACGACCTGCTCGGCCTGGGGGTACCCCTGGTGGTGGCAGGAGTGGGAGACCCGGATGGGGTACATCTGGTGGTGGGTTGGCAAGGTAGCATCGGCCGCCGAGTTGACGCCGATGGGGTCGGTGTAGAGGTGGGCGTTCCAGCCGACGTTGCGCTCCTTCTTGTGTGCGTTCTGGTGTCCCCCTAGCGCCTGCGACTTGAGGAACTTCTTGTTGCAGAAGAGGCAAGGGAAGAGCCTCACGCCATTTCCATTGCCAACACTTGATGATACAGCAGCAGGAGGAGGAGAAGGAGACGAGGACGGCGGCGGCATGTGGGGCGAGTGTCAGCGACAGGTCGACGGCGTCGTCGCCGACGGCGGAAGGTGGAGGAGCCGCCATTGTTTGGAGATCAAAGAAGGCTTTGCTTGATATGTTCACTGCTGAACTTCTGTCGCTGATGAGGTGAGCTCGATCTGACTAGGTGTGTGGGAGTGAGCTCTGTGTGTATATAGATGGCAAATGAGGGAAGCAGACCACGTCCTAAATCTGGGAGTTGCATTATTGTCAGGTGAGGGTCCCACCCATGGCCTGTAGCCGCGGAAGAAGACGCCAACAGAGTTTTGTGCCTGACCTGCCTGCCTCAAGGAACTGAACAAGATCATTGCTACAGAGATCACACGCATAATTAGTTGGTTGGCACACTTTTGGAACATGACCATCCTTATCTCTTCAAGGGGGGAAAGGGAGAGAAAAGATTCATCATTATATTAGTGACTAGCTAAAAGAATGGAATACACTAGTCCATATCACTACTACTCAAGATCATGGGAGCTAGCATCAGAAGAGATGATACCAGATATAGTAATTTTCCTCCGTGTTGTGTTGCCTTATAGGTTCAGATGTACCTGTTGTACAAAACGAACAAAAAATTCGGTGTGCATTCAGAGATTCTACATTCGCACACAAAGTTTCACGAAAAAAAGACATTTCTCATGGTCCGTGTAAAAAGACAAAAAAATATTTCTCGTGAAAAGTCATTTTAGAGCATCAGAATTTGTCTTGTTTTACACATGCCACACAAATTGTACTTTTTTGAAAAACTTTCTGTGCAGACATAGAATGTTTAGATGTATATCTAAGTTTTTGTTTGGAATGTTTTGACATTTTAAAATGCGATTCTTGGGTAGTGGACTAGTGGGTGCATGTACACCTATGAGGTAAAGCAGA
>CAMZMU010000120.1:22577517-22822410 GCA_947311845.1 Poa pratensis | reverse complement strand
GGAGTTCCTTTTCCCCCGTTGTAGCTTCATCTTCTACCTCAAGTTCTCACCATTGTATCATCACACAGCTCGAGGAGCAGCTTGTCCTTGTCACCTTGAGCTTACACGAGTAGGATAGTGCTGCAGTAGGGGTGTTACCTCCACAAGAGGGCCCGAAGCAGGGTACATCGTGGTGTGCTTTGTGTCTTGGTTTCTTGGTTTAT
Source organism: Poa pratensis (assembly GCA_947311845.1). NCBI lineage: Eukaryota > Viridiplantae > Streptophyta > Magnoliopsida > Poales > Poaceae > Poa > Poa pratensis. Next base: position 22,822,207 of record CAMZMU010000120.1, on the reverse strand, counting down.
CGTTTGTGTTCTTGCGGTTTCTTGCGTGTTCTTGCTTGTGCACTTCTTGAGTGCATAAAACCTCCCGGATTCCCCCAATGACCATTCGGCCCCATCTTAGCCATACCTATGGCATCTGCCGTGATCCCACCACGGACATTTGGACCTAAAACAAAATATAAATAGACTCCACTTCGTGCTCTATAGAATGCACGCGATGCTACCAGCGAAACAAGAAACAAATGATAGAAATTTCATGGCCGATGAAAATTAAAGGGGAAACGCTGCTAGAGTCGCCTTCGGTTCAGGCCGGTTTTGGCCCTAGGCGACCTTGTGCAGTGCACAAGGGCCCATGGCTGGGGGGCGGGGGGGGGGGGGGGGGGGGGGGGGGAGGGGGGGCATCCCTATGTATGTATGCGTATGTATATAAGTATTGGTGGGCTGAAAAAAAAACGTACAAGGCCCAAGCGCAGCAGCCCATAGAGGGAGAGGAAAAGGCTTAGTCGCTTAGACACGCACTTGGCTGAGCTAGCTAGGCTAATCGATCGATCGATCAGTCGATCAGGGCTAGTCTTCTCGTCTGTCTGTTCGTGTTCGTCGCTTCCGCCGGAGAAAATTGGATCGCCGAGACCACCACAGAGCGTCCTGCACTCCTGCTCCTGTCCGGCTGCAGATCTGCTCGGTGATCATCCTCCTCCCGGTCCTCCATCAGGTACTCAGGTACGTCCATGCAATCTCCAGGGCCTGGCAATCGCTGCTCTGCTCCCGGTGGGCGGTGGCGTATATATGCTCTAGTATAGTTTATCTGAACCTAAATTGTAATCAGGCCTGATTGTAATTGTAGGTGTTAGTGTTACAATACCGAAACATAAATCCGGTGCTGAGAAAAGGAAAAGGTAAAAGAGAGAATCAACTTACTGAATCACAAAAAGAAGCTTTAAATAGATATTTTCCAGCAGCTAATACTAGTGGTGTTGAAAATCAAAGGCAAGAATCTGAACCCGGACAAGATGATCATCATAATTCAAATGACGATCATGAAGCCAACGAACAATCAGATCAGAGTAAGTAATTATTAATTAACTAGGCTCGATTTTTGTAGAAGCGAGTAAGTAACTAATTACAAACTGTTGTATTTAAATGCATATACTGATGTTGATGATAATGAGGACAGAATGGGAGAGGAAAATATGCAGCCTTCGCCTGATGCTCGGAATGGTGATGAACAAGATGATTCTCTTTTATCTATATATGATCCTAGAACATGGGATAATCTTGACAATCGTTTGAGGTCAACTATGTTACAAGACAGATTGAATGGCTTGGCTACGTGCTGTATTGAGAAGGATATTTTGGACAACATTGATCTTGAAATTGTCCTCAATGATTTTGCATCCTGAAATGCCCGGAGAAGTTTTTTTACGAAGCCATGAAGCATTATTGACGACGAACTCATTGGAAATTCGTTCTTATTTGAGGTAATCAAATTAGAAGGGAATATTATTTGTTATATCTTGCAACTCTCTTAGACTTTGTGTCGTAATATGACATTGCTTATTCGTTTATATCAATTATTTATGGACGTGTCGGAATAAACTTTTAATATTTTACGTATATGCGTAGATATAGTATCTATAGTGGCCAATTTTTCAACCTTGCACTAGGGCCCCGAAAAATATAGAGCCAGCCCTGGTTCGGTTGCTTCTCCGGCCTCTCCAACGTCTTCGGCTCCAGCTCATGGCCTGTGCGCGACACGTCACCATTGTGCTACAATTTTGAGGAATGAAGTGCACGCCACTGGTCTCCTGATGGAGGAGGCTTGCTGGATCGCTCCTTGGGTGGATAAAATAAGCTAGCAGACGAGGGAGTGCACAATTAGTTCGGGTTTAAAAAGAATTTGTCTTGACTTTGGGTGCATGTGCAAGCTACTACTCCCTCCGTTTCTAAATTAGATGATTTTCATTTATCCTAATATAGATGTATAACATGTCTAAATACATACACGTGTGAACAAATAAAATTAATCTAATTTGGAACGAAAGGACTAGCAGATAGCACACATCGTGCGAGAGGATCGAGCAGCAGCTTGGTCAGCGGTAATTAACATCCTGGATCCCGGAATATACTCCCTCAGTTCACAAAAGGTTGTCTCAACCTAGCTCAAATTTGCATGTATCTACACACTATCTTTTTTGTGAACGGAGGGAGTAGTAGAGAAACAGCGAGTTAATTTCAGATCGGATCAGGGATCTGAGAGAGCGTCTAAACCAGTACTGATCCGTGTATGCACGGACGATACGAGAGTGTAGTGTGTACATCCCACGCGTTGCTAGGGAATATTTTAATTTTTTTAGCGTAAATCAAAAGATATTTGATGCACGAAATAAAAAAATATCAGGAATATGGAGGGTTTAATTAGTAATCAATGCAAAACGTTTGTATATTTAAACCACTAAAAATGATGATGTAGAAAATTGTATGGCTAAAAGAATTCATAATGTGAATATCTTGAATGTATGAATGAATATCATTAATAAATATGTGATAACATGAATAAATTACATGTCTCAAATAGTGGATGATGTGGTGATGACATGGATAAATGAATGGCTCAAATAGTGGATGGTGTGGACACCTTGCATGTAGAGATAGACTAATTTAATGCATGTTGGTAGGGTTTTGCTTTATATGAAGTATAAATAGATATGCCCAGAAGAGAAGCTGGCCAGGGCTGTTAGCCCCTGCGTCCACCAACTATCGTGCCTCGGCCCAGATCTTTTCAAACAAGGTGGCCAGGCCATGGAAGGCAAAACGTTTGTCGAAGACGGTCGTTTAAGATGTTTCGAGATCCAACAGGTCGTCAGAATGATCAACAATGAAGTGTCCTTGCGCAACGGTCAGGGGTGAAATGTAGCACCTTCATCCACCTATTCGTGAAGTGTCCTAACAAACGGGTGGTCTGCAAGTGGATAAGGTGCAAGACAACACCTCGTCCTAGAAAATGAGTATCCCGTAAGGATGTGTGATATGGTCTCCTCGGACTAGGATCATATCGGGCAACTCGTTGGGTGTTGCGGCCCACGTACCGCGAGCCACTCACCGGTCCAACATATGTTCTCCCCATGCAAGTCAGATGAATAACTTCACAGTTCGGGACACCCACCACTTCCATTTAAGCTTCGGGGATCTCTATACAATAGCTCCTGGAGTGGGTGCTGTTGAAACATTTCGAGGAGTATTGTGAGTTAGTTGTCCACCGCCAATTTTTTTTATTGTTTTTGAAAAGACAATGTATGTTTCTGAACATGTATATTCGCACACAAAGCATTTTGCCAAAGAAAAAGACATTTTATGGCTTGTATAGAAAGGAAAACATGTCTTTGTGAAAAATTATTTTGGAGCACCGTAACTTGTATTTCGTACACATGCCACTATTTTTTTTTTTGGAACTCCACGGCCCATATCTTCCACTCGGCGTTGTACTTGGGCCAGCCACCTGACGGGACCAGGTCCATCCAAAACGAGAGGCCATCGACGCACACCACCCTTTCCGTTACACCCAGAGTATCACCTAGGGGTGGGCGTTCGGTCTTTTCGGTTAGTTCGGTTCGGTCTTTCCGGTCTTTAACAATTTCGGTCATCCAGAAATGATACCCGTAATAAATTCGGTCTTTTCGGTTTTATGTTCTTCGGTCTTCGGTCTATTCGGTCCGGTCTTCGGTCATGACCAAATAGACCAAAATATAGGGCTCAAGAAGGGGAATCGGTGCCCGGGACTGGGAAAGTGGGAAGCGGTCGACTGGTCTCTCATGCATGGGAGAATCTACAGTACGCTGGGCTGAGATACCCAGTTGTTGAGTCTAGAGACTAGATGGTATGGTTGGTTTAGTAGTTGGGCATATATACTAGATGACACATAAGCTGGGCTGGCACACAAATTCGGCTGCTTCCGTATGTAATTCACTCAAAATAAAATAAAATCGGTCTTTCGGTCTATTCGGGTTATGTATAAGTGATAACCGAATTTCTGATCTAACTTCGGTCTTTTCTAATTTGCTACCCAAATTTCTAACGGTCTTTTTGGTCTCGGTCATTTCGGTTTCGGTCTCGGTCTTTTCGGTCTTCGGTTTTTATGCCTACCCCTAGTATCACCGCGCGCAGCAGAGTTGCAGGGGATCGATGGCCGCCGTCACCGCCACCTCGTCGCTGCAAGCTACGGCGGCTGCCAGGTCCTCCGCTGTCCGACCAGGTACGCGCCGAGCTCCCTCACCTCTGCGCGCGGGCGCGGTCTATGATTATGCGACGCGACTGACGGACGGGCGGCGAATTGACCGCGCGCAGTGGCGAGGGGGTCGGGCTCTGCACGGGCGTGGGGCGGGCTGGTGGTTACCCGCGCCGTCGTCGCCAAGGATGAGGCGACGGCAGGCTCCACTTCTGGCGGGTAAGTTTTGTGGAATCAACTACTAGTAATTCTTTCCGTCGGTGATTGTGATTGCTCTTGGCAGAAACAATATGAAGTGATCCAAAAATTCTAAGATTTGAATCAACTACTTGCAGTTTTGTCTGCAGTATAGGGTGGCCTGTTCCTTGGAAATTTCTGTTCATTCCCATATGTTAGTTTTTTTTTAGAAAAACTGGAGACCTCCCCCGGTTCCATTTAAGAAACCCGCAGAACAGGCAGAGAACAAAGTTTGGTAGAGGCTTTCCTCCGCAGAGAGAAAGTACTCCGAATCCAGCTACTTAAAAACTATTACAGCCCAAGGACTGGGCAACTGCAAAGAAGCAGGAGGGGGAACTAAAAATGGCTCGCAGGCCAAAACCGAAAGTAAGCAGGTAACAAGCTCGCTGTCGGTAGGAGCGAGGCGATAGCATCTTGATCTACACCAGCGGTTCAGCTCCTTGGGCGAGTGGGGAGAGCCACAGCTCTCTGTCCAGCGTCGAAGTGGGGCTGGTGAAGATTTGCTGACGCTTCGCCGTTCCTTCGATCTCGAGCCTTGTCAGATCATCAGACAGCTTAGAGGCTGCTGGAGGGGAGTGCTGGGAAGATTTTTGATTCTCCCCTGGATCAGCCACCCTCGATTTGTAGAGGCAGCAGCAGGTCTTGATGGAAGAACTGGCAGAAAGAGTCCACCAAGTCCATCATCGATTCCTTGAAAATGCTTCTCCACTTCTTTAGATTTCTTAAGATGATCCACCAGATCTGTTTCAAACTAATCCAGGTCACACCATTGAAAATAAGATCATTTCTAAGTGTCCAAATGGACCACAGAATAGTTGCACAGATAGCATTAAGAGCAGCATGGTTATTATTGGCAATCCAGAAGTGAGAAATGGAAGCTAGGCCACTACCCAGATTTTTACCAAAGAAAGAGCTAACCTTGCTCCAAATTTTCTTAGCAACTATACAATGAAAGAACAGGTGGTCTGTCGATTCCTTTTCAGAACAGAAAACACAGCACTCTGGTTTATTCATGTTCTTTTCTTTAAATTATCTCTTGTCATGATTTTATTATTCATAACAAGCCAGAGAAAGATATGAATTCTAGGGGGAATAATTAAATTCCAAATAGCAGGAATAAAATTTGTTTTACTCCTCTAAAATTAATAATAGCATACAACGAACTAGAGGAGTAGACACCAGAACTATTATAATTCCAAATCAAGGCATCTGTATCTCCAGTAAGGGAGATCCCCTGCGCAATTGCCTCTAGAGCAAACCATTGCTCCATCAGCTCGGGAGAAAAGTTCCTTCTGAAGGTTAACTTGAGAGAGGAACCATCCCAAACCTGAGCAATTGTTTGGCATTGTTGCAAGCAGATAGAGTAGATATCCCAGAATTGGATCGCTAGGGGGGAGGTGCCAAACCAGCAGTCCTCCCAAAAACGAATTTTAAGACCATTTCCTACAGACCATCTATACCCAAACTTGACAGCTTGAGCTGCCCACATTACTCCCTTCCAAAAGTTGGAAGAGTTATCTAAGCTACTGCAGAAAATGTTTGGGGAGGAGGCTGAGTACTTGTTCTCAACCAACTGCTTCCATAGTCTATTGCCTGGCTGTGCAAACCTTTTAATCCAAGAACCTAACAAGCAAATGTTTAAGTCTCTAAGGTTGGGAATGCCCAGGCCACCAAAATCTTTTTTCATACAAACTAAATGCCAATTGGCAAGATGGATTTTCCTGTGCCCTTCAAAATCGTTCCACAGACAATTGGCCATTTGAGTGTTAATTAACTCAATAGCCCATTTGGGAACTTGAAGAAGGAAAGGAGGTAGATGGGGATGCTAGCTAGGCATGATTTGATTAAAACCAGTCTCCCTCCGTAGGAGAGTAGCTTGCCCCTCCAACCTGCGATTCTACTAAGGATTTTGTCAATGAGAGGTTGGATATCCTCTCGCTTAAGTTTGTCGTAGTGCAGCGGGATCCCAAAGTACTTTATAGGGAAAGAACCAACCGCGCACTCGAAAATATCTACGAAAGATTGACTCTCTTGCAAGTCCATGTTGATAGGAATCAACTCGCTCTTGTTGTAGTTGATCCTCATCCCGGAAACTTGTTCAAAGCAAGTCAAAGTATGTCTAAGATTAGTGGCTAAGGCAGTATCATTATCTACAAAAAGTATGGTATTACTTTATGTTAGCTCAATTTATATCATGTCTCATCACTCAGTATATCTCTACACTGTTTTGGACCACTTAGGCTTCGCTTGGTTTTACAACATGTGCTACCTTGTATTCAGACTAGTTCTATCTAGAGAAGCAATCTGTAAAAACTTGGGTTGGAGACTTAATGTTACCAAGTTGCAGTTATGGTATCAATATGCAAATAGTAAGATACCTGCTTAGCATTTTGCGGCCATCGGTTTGCGAGTAGAGAAAACAAGATCTGGCTTGGTTACGTTCAAAGTTTAAGATGGAAGTAGGAATTTGTTGCAAACAGAACTTATGGCAGGAACTTCTTGGTATTTCTCAGTAGATGGCCGTTCCAGCTTGCAACTAGCAAAGAAGAGAGGCCCATTCTTACTCGTCTCCATGTATAAACTGATATACATGCCCTATTAATTAGCGGAAAACGTATTTCCTTATACGTTTTGTATATGTAAGTTATATAAACTCTGAGCCATCAATTGCCTGCTTTCTAATTGACTAAAGACAGTTACACCTTATCGGGCTCACCCATATATACACTGATGGGAAAGTATCCTGTGCAACAAAGGAATTGGGTGCACCCAGTACATCTGACTCCGGTTGACAACCTAAATGGTTTTAAAAAATCCAAAGAAAGATTTGGGCATAGAGAATAGTCATATCTAGCATGTCACAAATTTTTAAATTGGAATTCATAACATAGATCAAGAATAGTGTGAAATGCACGTTGGGCTTTGAATTTGGCCCATTGTCACTATTCATAACAATTTATCATTTTCTCTCTTGATGTTGTGTTACAAATTTAGACTTAATTTTTTGTGACATTGTCTGTTCAGGTTATGCCAATTGACTAAAGACAGTAACGCCTTACCGGGCTAAACTAATCAGAGCCTTCCCACATTATCTGCAGTGACTTTTAGTTTGTTGTAGTGCCATACTTCCATTACAAGAATGACAAGTGCTATACTGCTGAAATAATCTTATGAATACTGAAGTTCTGTTCTCTGAAATAGATATGTGACATATGTACATATGTTGCATTGTATGAATGAAGAAATTTGCATTTCATATACCTTATCTGTCATTCTACCTGTCGGAAAATGCCTGACTGAGTTATCCTTTTGTTCTGTTTAGTCATGAGGTCTTGATGTTTGAGGCCCTTCGCGAAGCCATGATACAGGAGATGACTTTGGATCCAACAGTGTGCATGATTGGTGAAGACGTTGGTGACTACGGAGGTTCATACAAGGTTTCCAAAGGCTTGTCTGAGATGTTTGGAGACCTCCGGGTCCTTGACACCCCTATCGCGGAGAACTCTTTCACGGGTATGGGAGTGGGAGCAGCGATGAAGGGACTGAGGCCAGTAGTCGAAGGCATGAACATGGGTTTCCTCCTCCTCGCTTACAACCAGATCTCAAACAACTGTGGCATGCTTCACTACACCTCGGGTGGCCAGTTCAAGATCCCAATAGTGATCCGAGGCCCCGGCGGCGTCGGCCGTCAGCTCGGCGCGGAGCACTCGCAGCGCCTCGAGTCCTACTTCCAGTCGATCCCGGGCCTCCAATGGTGGCCTGCTCCACCCCGTACAATGCCAAGGGCCTCCTGAAGGCGGCGATCAGGAGCGAGAACCCCGTGGTGCTGTTCGAGCACGTCCTCCTGTACAACCTGAAGGAGAAGATCCCTGACGAGGAGTACGTGTGCTGCCTGGAGGAGGCCGAGATGGTGCGCCCGGGCTCGCAGGTGACCATCCTCACCTACTCCCGGATGAGGTACCACGTGATGCAGGCCGCCAAGACGCTGGTGGACAAGGGGTATGACCCCGAGGTCATCGACATCAGGTCGCTGAAGCCTTTCGACCTGCACAGCATAGGAAACTCCATCAAGAAGACCCACCGCGTGCTCATCGTGGAGGAGTGCATGCGGACGGGCGGCATCGGCGCCAGCCTGAGGTCGGCCATCGTCGACAACTTCTGGGACGAGCTGGACGCGCCCCCATGTGCCTGTCGTCGCAGGACGTGCCGACCCCGTACGCCGCGACCCTGGAGGACGCCACCGTTGTGCAGCCTGCGCAGATCGTGGCCTCCGTCGAGGAGCTCTGTCGATAGTAACTAGGTATGCTGCCCAAGTACATGCTTTCCAGGGATTCAGAAACGCCCTTGGTTCTTGTTCGCCTTGTGGCCTCGTAGTGATCGATCTTGGTTGTGTCGGTCTTAGACGCTGTATTCTATTTGTGGAAGCACCTGTACATGTAAGATCTTCTACGCCGCTCGACGTTACGGTTTCGGTCGTCTGTTTGGGAGGTGGAGGGTGTATTTGATGTCATCATGTTCCTGGTTTTCTCCTGCTGATTTCACTTTGGACAAGGGATGTGGAAGGCGAGTTAGTGCCATCCGGCCGGCCAGTTGTGCAAAACCGGTGAGAAGCGGAGGGAGCTGAAGCTTGTGTTGGAGGTGTCAGTCAGAGGCTGCATGCTACAGGTTTCCTTTTTCTTTTTCCTGGAAGGTACTTATCCACGTTAGGAGGGTCTTGATCATCTGTTTGGATGCATGGGGAGGATGCCATGTATGATAGTTAGCTTTTGCATGCGGATTTGGGAGTGGCCACAAGTGCATGCATGCAGCGAGAGTGTGATCACTCGTCGACTCAAGCAGACAATAGATAGTGCCAGTGGAGCGTACTACCCTAAAGTGACGTACGTTGTCCTTAATATTTCCCAGAGTAGGAACACGTGTCCTTCTGGTCCGTGTGGGGGACGCGGACAGATCAGACCGGATTGGACTTGCAAATCTTGAGGGCACGAATTAGTGACAGATGCTTCAGCTCCTTCTTCCTAGGGTAGGTTATAAAAATGGCAACATCGTCTCTTCCATTTTACCCCGTGCATTGCTGTAGCTCGAGAGGACGGCTCTGGTTTGGTAGGCCGATGCATCCATGCATGACGACAGAAGCCAAAGATTGGGCCGTGGCGACATTATCCAGCGTTATCGTCGACAACTTCTGGGACGAGCTGGACGCGCTCCCCATGTGCCTGTCGTCGTAGGAGGGAGGCGGGCCGCCCAAGTCACTTCTTCCTTCTCCGAAAATGATGTACTATATCACTGTAAAAAAACCTGAAAGTTGTACACATCCACAATTCCATGTGCACACGTAGTGTTTCGTCGAAAAAATGACAAGTTGGCTGCGTCAATTCGTGTGCTTCCAAGATTGCCTTTTCGTAGGCTTTGATTTTTAATATTGCTCACAACACCCCCATATATCTTCTACATTTTGTTTATTTTGCTCAGAGCACCCCATATTTTTATTTCACAAATATAACTTTCACCACATATTTACCGTTACCCGGAGCAACTGTGCACGGGAGTTGATCGAGTATTTAACTGAAAATGCAGACTTACACATGATGACTAATAAGATATGAGCGTCGTGACTGGCTATATATAGACTTAGCACCGGTGTAAATATTTAGAACACACTTATTTTGGACACTTGGTTTGGCGGCACGCGCGCGCTATACGGGACATAGGGAATCTCTAACATCAACACCTGCGCCCCAGCCCAAACATTCGACGCAGACTAGTCAAGGTACTACTAGTACTGTTCCTAGTGGTTGTTTTAGCTAGTTGGCAGTGCTAGGCTTGATCCAGATGTAGTTTATACATTTATTTAACAACCGGTTTACTAACCAGGTTTTTAGGCATGTTTACCACCTTAAACTAAAACATGCCATCTCTGTGCACTGTGGTTTTGTTCTTTCTATTGAAGAGGCAGTGCTCCTGCCGAATGCTCGAGAAAAAAAACTAACCATCCAAGTTATAGGGATATTCGACTCCCGAGATCGAGTGATCTTAATTTTTTTAAATTCGAAAATCCTGCTCACAAGTTTTCAAAATTGTTTTTTATATACATAATGTTTTATATTATGAACGTGTAAAATATTAATTTGATACGCTTTATTTTCTTAGCTATTTTTTTCGAAAAAGTATGGATCTGAGTATAATAAATGGTGCATATGTTCAGAACTCCAAATTTATCAGATTTATCATTTTTGTGCTACTCAGAATTCAAAGAAATGAGCTTTGGGATTTTGCTTGCTTGTAGGGTACATCATTGCCTACATCCAGAAATATTTTCAACTATTTTTGAAACTTGTAATATTTTTGAAAATAATGGAAAATATTTCTGGATGTATCTCTAGCACTAGTATTTTCGAAATGGATGATTGGATCTCATAAGGCAAATAGAGTTTCCGAGATATACTTTGTTTTTTAAGTCTTGACGCTATCAATAAGCTCTCATATCATGCTCACTGGACATTGAACACATACCGTAAGACTAATAACCAAATGTGCTAGGCTTGCTTCCTTAGCTTGTTTCGTGCCATCTATGATTTGTTATGGAGGAATTTGTTATAGACGTGTGATGTGTACAAGAACTCCGCTTATTGGTGGTGTTCAAGAAAAATAGCACAATCTTCATGTCCCAATTCACCTTTTGTTTCCTAGAAATGTGGAAATACCAGATCGTAACCCAGAACAATTAATGAAAGAGATTATTTATAATATAAAGGAAAAATTACATTTACAAACATAATTATTGAAATGCGATTGTAGAACACTCAACTTGAATACATGGCCATATTTTAAAAAAAGGAATTTTTTTTGTAGGTAAAAGGAAAACCTTTAGGCTGGGTACCCTCCTTTTCTTGCTCTTGTAAAGAAATGCGTGCATTGATACATGCAAGCATATCAAGTGTGTCTTAGGCTAGTCAAGGTAACATACATCCTTGACAAAGAGTTGAGCAATTGTGGTGACGTGGACGCACGAGAGAGCGGTGAAATAAGGTAGCGGAAGTTTCTATTTAGATACATAAGTTGTGCATAGTATCACGGTACTCCCCCGGTCCGGAAATAAGTGTCGTGAATACAGTGTTCGCGACACTTATTTCCGGACAGAGGGAGTATGTTATTTACGATGTTTGCACCGGATCATATATATGTTGCCACAATTATGAGAGGTCTTATGTGTGTCTAGTCTAGCAGGACAAGATAAATAACGTGGAAGTAAGTAACGGAAGGGATTAATTTGCCCCACGTCACAAGATTTGGTTTGCAGTGGATCTACCACAAAATAAAATTGGGCCCTACATGAGGATCTATCTCGTGGACCAGATCAATGGCACGTCACTGCATATCATAGTGGACTAAAGAAAATGCGAATGCACAGGTGCAGTAGAAAAATAATCACGGATCGCATGTAGCAAATAGATGGACATAACCATGCATGTCTTCTTCTTCGGGAAAAGTACGACCAATGTCGTTCAGTTTCTCTTTTCTTCAAAACATTAATTAATTGACAAGTCACATTTTACGAAGAATTTTTCAACGTTTACACACCAGTATAATGCCACTACATCGGTGATTTTCCTCCATCTTATCATTTTACAGAACAAGTACAGTACCAGACAGAAAATGTAGGTAGAAGTACACCTAATAATGGTTTATTGCCATTAATCGAAGAAGAAGAAAGTTAAAAGGGGAGAGATGGATCGAAGAAGAAGAAAATAAGAGACACCAACGCGATCCCCCACTGGAACCGATTTTCATTATCATAGAAGAAAATAAGAGATGAAAATGAACAATGAGAAATCAATAAGAGATCGATCGTTGCTAGAGCCTGAGGTTAAGATCAACCTTCCTCGTCTGCTGCTGCTTCTCGCCGCCGTCCCCGTCGCGCCACCAGCCATCGCCGACGACCTGCTCGGCCTGGGGGTACCCCTGGTGGTGGCAGGAGTGGGAGACCCGGATGGGGTACATCTGGTGGTGGGTTGGCAAGGTAGCATCGGCCGCCGAGTTGACGCCGATGGGGTCGGTGTAGAGGTGGGCGTTCCAGCCGACGTTGCGCTCCTTCTTGTGTGCGTTCTGGTGTCCCCCTAGCGCCTGCGACTTGAGGAACTTCTTGTTGCAGAAGAGGCAAGGGAAGAGCCTCACGCCATTTCCATTGCCAACACTTGATGATGCAGCAGCAGGAGGAGGAGAAGGAGACGAGGACGGCGGCGGCATGTGGGCGAGTGTCAGCGACAGGTCGACGGCGTCGTCGCCGACGGCGGAAGGTGGAGGAGCCGCCATTGTTTGGAGATCAAAGAAGGCTTTGCTTGATATGTTCACTGCTAAACTTCTGTCGCTGATGAGGTGAGCTCGATCTGACTAGGTGTGTGGGAGTGAGCTCTAGTGTGTATATAGATGGCAAATGAGGGAAGCAGACCACGTCCTAAATCTGGGAGTTGCATTATTGTCAGGTGAGGGTCCCACCCATGGCCTGTAGCCGCGGAAGAAGACGACAACAGAGTTTTGTGCCCTCGACCTGCCTGCCTCAAGGAACTGAACAAGATCATTGCTACAGAGATCACACTCATAATTAGTTGGTTGGCACACTTTTGGAACATGACCATCCTTATCTCTTCAAGGGGGGAAAGGGGAGAGAAAAGATTCATCATTATATTAGTGACTAGCTAAAAGGAATGGAATACACTAGTCCATATCACTCAACTACTCAAGATCATGGGAGCTAGCATCAGAAGAGATGATACCAGATATAGTAATTTTCCTCCGTGTTGTGTTGCCTTATAGGTTCAGATGTACCTGTTGTACAAAACGAACAAAAAATTCGGGTGTGCTTTCAGAGATTCTACATTCGCACACAAAGTTTCACGAAAAAAAGACATTTCTCATGGTCTGTGTAAAAAGACAAAAAAAATATTTCTCGTGAAAAGTCATTTTAGAGCATCAGAATTTGTCTTGTTTTACACATGCCACACAAATTGTACTTTTTTGAAAAACTTTCTGTGCAGACATAGAATGTTTAGATGTATATCTAAGTTTTTGTTTGGAATGTTTTGACATTTTAAAATGCGATTCTTGGGTAGTGGACTAGTGGGTGCATGTACACCTATGAGGTAAAGCAGATTTCTCTTCCACCTTTCCCTTTTATAACACGTTTTGGCAAGTCAATTTAGTTTGCCCAAACGTTGACAGTGGAAGTAGTAGATATTTCAGAGACCTGGAGAAAACATAACATGTCTAAATTAACTAGGCGGGCAGTTGAGTAAGAAAAGGCAGTTCCCAAAAAAAAGAAAATTGCAGCTGTTAGTTGGGATCCCATAATGCTCAAGCACTCATCTTACACAGTTTACAAATGCTGGTATGCATATAGAAAGACACAGCTAGGAAGACAGATGATGGCCCTTGATGGGGAAGATGAGAGGTGAGTCGTCGTATGCGAGAAAGGGAGAACATACTGGCTGGATTGGCCAGGGAGCAGTTACCTCCTTTCAACTCCATGTCTAGGTACAGGTGCAGGTACGCCCTTTGATTGCTCAAGAGCACAACAGAAAGATGCACATAATAGGGAACCTCAACTAGAGCCGCTACTCCCTCCTTCAGGTAAAAAAGCCTCAAGGGGAGCGCCTTGGGACCTGTTCATCGTCGTCGATGCTCGTTGGGACCCCTGTTCCATGCATGTGCTCCTTCTAGATCGGTCTCGCCAGTGCTTGGCAGGGGCGGGTACCTGTGGGGTGCTGCATGTGGTGTTACTGAGGAGGACCTTGAACCCGGCGCGGCGATCCCGGCCGGATTCTCTCAGCGGTGGTTGTGCTGTTGTGGCTTTGGAGGCAGCGCCACAACGGGTCTTTGCATCGACAGCGGCGGCGGTGACGCGACGGAGGCTTCTAGTTTCATATTTACGGTGAGGCCGGGTGCACCTTTTTGGTTCTCGTTGCCTGGTGGTGGCAACGATGACGCATCTTTTCTAGTTCCTGGCTGGAGGCACGGTCTATACAGAGCGCAACCTTGGCGGGCTTAAGCCTCCCATGGAGGTTTTCGGCGGCGCTCTGTGATTGGTCATCCTTTGCTCGGTGCAGGCAGGGGTGAGAGCGCTCAACATAGCACATGAGCGCATTTGTAACGATGGATCTAGTCTAGAGAAACTCTATTTCGCTACTTTGCGTGGGTTCTAACCTTGTCCACCATGTCACACATGACTGGCCTATGGTGGACTCTACGTGGGTGGGACTGGGCCCTCGACTTTAGGGGGTCGGTGTTGATGTCGGACGTTCCTAATCGATGCTCGATCGGCGAGATGTTACGTAGTACGTATGGTTAGTGCCTTGGCTAAATCCGTCAAGTCCGTGTATGCGGAGTTGTGCGATGATGAAACAATAGGTGGTGGCATCACATGTCGATTTCAGCGTGGTGGCGCTCTTTGAGTGTTAGGTCTCAAGTTTAGAGGTGAAAGCTTTAGGTCCGTTCTTTGATGGTTAAACCTGACAATGACGGCGTTCTCTTGTTGAACACATTGCCTTGAGTTTGCTCGGAATGAAAACTCATGATCAGAGATCGGGTATAATTGGTGTTGTTTTGGTATTAATATTTTTCCATTCATCGAAATAAAGTGAGTGGGTGTCATGTGTGAGATCGCTGAGATAGATATAGTATATATATATATGCAAACCGAAGATGGTAAGTACGAAAAGAAATGTTAGATGATTGATGCAGGGGTAATAGTACGTAGCAGTAGTACAACGCATGGATGTCGTCCAGTACGTTTGTCTGCTCATCTCAATCTTAATTTGGCCTCAAGCTGAGAAGCAGCTCTGAAAAACGGTGAGATGCTTTTTACCCCAGACGACACAGATCAATCATGTCATCATAGTCTAGTCAACTGCTGATCCCAGAGCAAGCCAAGCCACACATCACTTCATGTGCAGGCGACGACGAAAACGCTGGGAAGGCAGCTCGATCTGGAGTAAACTGTCATGAACCCTACCATTAGTGTCACTGTCCATCCAACAGAAATTGCAGCTGCAGTAGTGGTTCACAAGGTGATCCCATGAATTTGAGTGCGAAAACACAATTAGTGACCAAAATTGAGCACATTAGCGAGACTGTCTAAGCCGCGAGATCTGGTTAAGCCAGAACAAGGACTAAATACGTCACTGTCCATCCAACAGAAATTCTACAGCTGTAGTGGTTCACAAGGCCACTACTCCACCAGCAGCTAACAGAAGGTGGCCCCATGAATGCAATTGGAGATGCAGAACGACAATGCCTTCAGAAATAATGCCCCATGGTTTTTGCAGGTTATAAACCAAAATAAATAAATAAATAAATAAATAAATAAATAAATAAATGCCCCCAAGTAGACGATAAAAAGTACTCCCATGTGGGTACTAATTAATTAATGAGCATCTGTGACATGTGAGACTTTTGCTGAATGACCCGTGCTAGCTTTCTATGTGCATCAGAGACTGAATTCCTTGGTGGCTGCTTGTCCCTCGCACTCCGGGACGGAGACAGAGGGGGGCGAGTGGTGGGGTGGGGTAGGCCACTCCCATGGTTTAGATGTTATGAAGAACACTAGCCATTAGAGCTTTTATTTTTTTAGTCATTTAGTGAAATCTGCCCTCCTCAATAAGTTTGTGACACTAAATTTATCCACTTAGCTCCCCTCAATGTCACATGTTGGCTCCGTCACTCACTTGTATGATTAAATATTCCACATGTAAGCGCAAGTTGGAAGGCCTACAAGACTACACCAAAAGATAAAACTATATTTAAAAACATAATGAGAAGACAGGAGGTGCAAATCATATTAAACCAACAAGATTTGCATATCTGATGTGGTATCCATTATGTTTTTTTGTTCCTCTTGTCTGACTTGACTTGACTGGATCAAGGTCCTTTTGGACTTCTCTTTATAGACCCATGATTTTTCTATACTAGGAAAAATATAAATAAAACATGAATGAGAAAAAGGTAGCACAAAAATGGTGTGGAAAATCAAAGAAGACTGAAAAAGTATTAAAAGTGAAACAAAAACAAAGAAAAATCTTACCCACCATGGTCCCGCGCTTTAGATATGCCACTAACAGACTCAGTAGGCATCATCATCATCAAATAGTAGGAAATGCCAAAATATTAGGCAAATCCTATTTGCGGCCTTAAGCGGCGGAACCAACTCGCGCTGCCTAAAGGATTCCCATAACAGGCCGACCCATTTGACGTTTTTCTTATCATTTTTCTCTTTATTTGTTTATTTTTTATTTTGACTTTACATTTTAGGGTATTAAAAACAATTTAAAATGTTTAAATTTGAAAATTGTTCAGATTTCGAAAATGCTCAGATCTGAAAAATGTTCAAATTCTGAAAATGTTCAGTTTTGAAAAAATGTTCAGATTCAAAAAATGGCAAGATTTTGAAAATGTTCACATTTCAAAAATACAAATTTAAAAAATATTGAAATTTAAAACAAAAAAGAAAATAAATGAAAAAAGAGGAACTACACATACCTGATGGGCCTCGCCCCAACCGAGCTCCACACAGGAAGAGGCGTGTGCGGCACCACCCAGTCGCGCCACGCGCAAAATCACTAAAGAAAGAAACTTTTTGAAACGTCACCACGTGCGCGCTCCTCGCGCTAGTTGGCATGTTCTTAATCTCCATGCGCTCCCAAGTGTTGCCTTCTCCATCGCGCGGTCCCTGCAGGTTGTCTGCATGTCCGTCGAATTTCACAAAGAGAAGTAAAGTGGGATGCGAATAAGAGAGAAAGAGATACGGGCGGTGAGAGTACAAATTATTATCAAAATGAAAATTCGTGAGAACTGTTCGTCCACATTATGAACCGTTTTCACTTTTGAGCTACTCGTGTCGAGATTTTCAAAAGTAGATTTCATGTTGATAGGTTTTGACGGCCTTTTTTTGTATTTTCAAAAGTTGAATACATGTACTTAGGGTTTCAATGTACTTGTACTTTTGGGTTTCAGAATACTTTTGTACGCCGCGCAAACGTGTATTTGTACTTCGGGTTTCAGTTTTATAACTTCTGTTTTTTCTTCCGGTTTTCAGTGTTTTTTACTTCGGGTTTGATTGTTTTTTTTTGTACTTCTGGTTTCAATGTGTTTGTACTTTGTATTTTCAGTGTTCCTGTACTTGGATTTTTTTGTACATTGTACTTTGGGAGTTTTGCACTTTGTGATTTTTTGTACTTGGTGATTTATTTTGTACTTGCAGTATTTGTACTTGGACTCTCAAGGTTTTTGTACTTCGTCTTTTAGTGTCTTTATACTTCGCGTGTTTTGTACTTTGTACTTTGAGTTTACTACAGAAATTTTGTACTTCGTGATTTTTAGACTTTGGATTGTTGTATTGCAGGGTTTTTTGTTGATATTTTTGTACTACAAAACTGAGTAGTACAAACCGAGTATTTGTTTTGTACGTACCTGAGAAAAAGTGAAAAGGAAACAAAAGCTGGCAGGTATAGCCCGGACGATTCATCCAAAAAATTGCACAAGGTCCGTGCATATGAGTTTGGGCCTCAACGCATGTTGTACTAGGCTCTAGAAAAGGAAAGCGAGCGGAAGCCAGAAAGGGAAAGGGAAGAGTGCGAGGCGCGTGAGAAATCGATCGTCCTGCCTCCTCGGTAGCTAGATTCACCGTAAGAATACGGGCACAGCTACGTCCGTCGAAAAGGGCACCTGCCTATCTTGTTGGAAGGGCACCGCACCGTAGAGATGCATAGTGGGTTCACCTTAGAACCCAACAAGCAATTTATGTTTCTCAAAAACACATTTGTCACCCTCAAAAGCACATTGTTCACCTGAGGCATTCGAATCTCGGCAATGCCTTTGATTGATAAAGTTGAAAAGAGTTGGACAGTTTATGAGGGAAACCGGCCGAAAACCGTACAACACAACTCACCACACCGGCCCGAAGGCCACGCCCCCTAAAACGAGTCGACGACTAAGTCGCCCTAGCGAACCAAAGACGACACAAACACGACGGAGGCAAACTCAACGCTAACCCGGAGCCGCCGCTCCGACATCCACACCGGCCCCAAGGCCACACCCCAAACCCAGCCGACGACCATGTCGCCCTAGCGACCAAAGCCAACAACCGACACGGCGGAGACGAACTCAACGCAAGACGAAATCCGGAGCCGCCGCTCCGACATCCACACCGGGCCGATTGCCGCGCACCCCTAGCCGAAGACGAAAGGTCGCCGCCGCCAACCACCATCTGAATCCACTGGTCCCCCTGGCCGGTGGAACATCCAGGACGAGGCCCCAAGAGGCAAACGACGCAGGAGCGCCACCCTCGCCCGATCCCGCGAGAGATCTGGGGTTTCCCCCGGAGAACCCAGCGTGAAGAGGCAACAGAACCACCTCGACGACGCCTTCAAGAAGGACGCGGCGCCCAAGGGCGTTGCCGTCGTCGGCCCTGGCCGACAACCAGGGCAGGGCTTTCGCCCGGCGATGTGTCGCAAACCTCACAAACCGCCCATCAAGGACCGGCCAGTCCACCATCAGCGCATGCCGCAGCCACCGTGGCACCCCACACCACGACGGCGCCGCGCCGACCAAAACCCGGAGCTGCCGCCCCGGCATCCTCTCCTCCGACTGGACGACGAACCCACAGCCGGAGGTGCAGCACGGCCACCTCACGCCGGCCACACGGCCGGGACAACCCCGACCGCACCGATGCGCCCAGGCCTCGTCCTCGCATGGCGCCATCGATCCGGGGCCGCCGCCCCAGCTTCCTCTCCCCGGAGCCACCGCTCCACACCCCTCCGACCTCGCGCACCGGCGACCTCGACCCGCCGTCCACACGGCCAGGCCCCGGCCGCCCGCATCAGATCCGAGCACGGCCCCCGATCCGCCTTGCCGCCGCAGAACCACGGCCTCCGGAGCCGCCGCTCCGGCGTCGCGCCGCCGACGACCTCGACCTGTCGCCACGGCCGGCGTCTCGGCCTGCCGCCCTCACGGCCAGACAGGGCACGCCCCCCTCAAATCCGGGCGCCAGGGCCCCGGACCCGCCACCACGCCGACGAACGGCGCCCCCGGAGCCGCCGCTCCGGCCTGCCAGCGGTGGCAGCACGCCGTCCCCGTCCCAGGCGGGTCCGACGAGCGCCCCGCGCGCACGAGAGAGATGAAGAGAAACCACCCCCGTCCGCCAGTTGTGTGGCGACGGGGAGGCCGCCACCGCCGCGGCGCGAGGGCCGGCGTCGGCAGCGGCGGGCGAGGCGCGGGGGAGGGGACCCTGGCGGCGCGAGGAGGGGCCCCCCGGTGCCGCCTGGGTGCGACACGGGGGGGGGGGGGGGGGGGGGGAGGGGAGGGGGTGGAGGAGGATGGGGTGGCCGGCGGCGAACTGGCGGCGGCGGCGGCTGGGGACGGAACCCTAGCCGCGAGAGCTTCTCTGTCGCGCGCCGCCTAAACGCGTACTCCCGGTTGACCCCTAGAAGACACAAGCTACATGGTGTGGTCACAAATGAAAAAATAAAAGTGAAGCTCAAAGGATGACCGCACTTGCATGGGAGGACATAACTTGCAGATGCATCGGCTCTTATGACAGGTGGATGTGGCAATTGGTTTGTTCCGATTTATTATATAGGCACCTGGCATGGCATTTCCATGAAAAAATAATACTCTTATGATAGGAGTGTATCATTATGGTTGTGGCCACCAAGTCTCGGATTAAGCTCGCCCTTAGTAGAAGTGGGTTGTGGTGCAACCCTAACGTGCCCCTACAGTCATAGAGGTGGATCTTGCGTGGGAGTGGAACCTATATCGTTGATGCGTCAAGCGTGACATGTGATAACCCGGATTTTTGGTATATTAATGAATTTGGTTAAAAGAAAGATAACTTATATTTGTTCTAAATTTGCTAAAATCCTAGTGTTTAAATTAGATGTTAAATTTGTGCATGCAATAGAAAATAGAGGAGTTGAAATGCTGATTTGTTTATGCATGCGCCGAGCTAACTAGTATTAGTGCATGCATTCGATCGTTCAGTGGCCAGGTTGCTTCTTCGAACCTGCATGCATAGACGATCTGAACCATGCATGACGTGAGAGCATATGTCAACCGAGGTCAACGTGGCATTACTCTAGCGGAGGTTAAGACGTGGTGGCCTTGGGTCTTCGGCAGATATTTCTGCATGGCGAGCGAGTCAGCTCCTTCGTGTCGTCCGAGGAAAGGATAGCAAATAAGAGCTGGGCACGTAGCAGGCGTAGGAGCGAAGGATTGCACAGCTTAGATATTTTAGCCGGTGCTCTCTCTTATAGATAGTTAGCTGCTGCTGCTGCGGCTGCCTCTCAGCTTCTCACTAGTAGAAAAGAGACAATAGAGCCGGATCTTTAGTCACGGTTCCTTTCCGAACCGCGACTAGAGGGTTCCGGCTCCGACATCTCCAACGGCTAGGACAGGTGTCCGGTTGGTGCGGGACCTTTAGTCGCGGTTCCAGCCACGAACCGCGACTAAAGGTCCTCCGCCTGCGGCTTTAGCGGCCGGGGGCCGCGCGGGGCCCGCGCGAGAACCTTTAGTCGCGGTTCGTGGCTGGAACCGCGACTAAAGGTGACCCTTTAGTCGCGGTTCGTGGCTGGAACCGGGACTGCAGGTCCTTCAACTATATCTTCCACCCCGAGCCAGCCATGGCCATTTTGAGCTCGAGTTTCATCTCCATTTTCTCTCCACCGAGCTCGATTTTTCCACGATTTTTTGCCCCATTTGTTAAGATTGACGGCGGTGCATCTATCCAAGGGTTAGCAACTGCAAACTCTCTCTTCCGGCGCCCGTTTCTTTAGTTGTTTAGCTTATTTAGCTCATTTTATATTTCTAGTGCTAGGTAGGTGTTTGATGAAATGCCTAAGTTAGCTCATTTTGCTTATTTAGCTCAATTTTGTTTATTCAGTTTGAGCTTAAACTAAATTATGTTTTTGTATTTCAGTGTCACAACATTCACGTCCTCACCGTCGTCGATAGACCGCGCCGTCTTGTCACCGACACCACCTAGGTGAGCCTTCTTTTTTATTTTAAAAAAAATCTTTGTTGTATGATTTTGTTCCATAATTATTTGTTTTTTTGTATAAGTTGTATAATTGTTTTTTATATATATATAGTGCCATGGTTTTCACAAATACCCCCACCGGCTCTCGTCCGTTCTATTATTCGGATGTGGTATGACTGTTAATAACTATATATTTGTTTCGTTTCGTGTTTATGACAATCATGCCGACCAACTTTGACATAAATATATATTTGTCTAGGAGGTAGTTGAACCGGAAATTCCAATGGACCCTATTGTTGAATTTTTTGTGAAAGAACGATGATTTGAAAGCTAAATTAAAAATAAGTGAAGATCTCCGCCAAGAAGAGAAGAGGAAATTGGAGGTCAAGCTTGCCAACATCATCGATGAACACCAGTTCAAGCTTGCCGACGTCGTCGATACTTACGAGATCAAGTTGGATGGGATGCGCTCGAAGCTTGCCGACGTCGTTGATGCTTACGAGATCAAGTTGGATGCGATGCGCTTGAAGCTTAAAAAAATTAGAAGTTATGCCATTAGTCAAGAGGCTTGGTATCATTATGCTGTTGGTTCAATAATGACCTTAGTTGCGATTATGTTCGCATTTGTTGTTGGATTTAAATTCTTTAGATAGTTCTATGTTAGTTTAAATTAATGAATATTTAATGCTACAATGTATTACATTTGTCGCCACTCTACTTTGCTTGAAGAACTTGTAAGAATTATTATGGTCACTTATCTATTCATTACTGGCATGCATAATGCAGATGAGACGTCAATGGATGTACGGTTCCCGAGTTTCTGACGATTTCCTTAAGGGCATGCATGAATTTCTCACTGTGGCCGAGATAAGCAAGCGAAAAAATGGTTTTATGTGTTGTCCATGCAGTCTCTGTGAGAATAAGAAGGATTACCCTTCCTCAGCCAAGCTTCACCAACACCTGTTGCAAAATGGTTTCATGCGTGGTTATTATTGTTGGACCAAGCACGGAGAAACAGGGGTTATAATGGAAGAGAATGAAGAAGAAGAGGATAATGACAACTATCCTATGTTCGATGAACACGGTGGTACTTCAATGGGGGAAGACGAAGTTGAAGAGGATGAAAAAAAAGATGAGCCTGACGATGATCTTCGTCAGGCCATTCATGATGCACAAATGGACTGTGGAAGTGAAAACGAGAGGTTGAAGTTGGAGCGCATGTTAGCCGATCACACCAAATTGTTGTACCCAACTTGTACAGATGGCCAGAAAAAGCTCGGTACCATACTGGAAATGCTACAATGGAAGGCAGAGAGTGGTACTACCGACAAGCACTTTGAAAGTTTGCTGAAAATAATTAAGAAGATGCTTCCAAATGAAAACGAATTGCCCTCTAGTACGTACGAAGCAAAGAAGGTTGTCTGCCCTCTAGGATTAGAGGTGCAGAAGATACATGCATGCATTAATGACTGCATCCTCTACCGCGGCAAGCACGAAAATTTAAATGCTTGTCCTGTATGCGGTGCATTGCGGTTTAAG
The DNA here is from genome assembly GCA_947311845.1 of Poa pratensis. Lineage (NCBI taxonomy): Eukaryota > Viridiplantae > Streptophyta > Magnoliopsida > Poales > Poaceae > Poa > Poa pratensis. Next base: position 22,799,207 of record CAMZMU010000120.1, on the reverse strand, counting down.
ATTGGGCGAGATGACCCAGGTGAAGTTGAGGGCGAGCAAGGTTGTCCAAGGAAGAGGATTCCTGCCAAGGTGATGTGGTATGCTCCTATAATACCACGTCTGAAACGTTTGTTCCAAAACAAAGAGCATGCCAAGTTGTTGCGCTGGCACAAAGAAGAACGTAAAAAAGACCTGATGATGAGACACCCCGCTGATGGGTCCCAGTGGAGAAAAATCGACAGAGAGTTCCCGAAATTTTCGGATGACGCTAGGAACTTAAGATTTGGTCTAAGTACAGATGGATTTAATCCATTTGGAGAGCAGAGCTCCAGTCATAGCACTTGGCCTGTGACTCTATGTATATATAACCTTCCTCCCTGGTTGTGCATGAAGCGGAAGTTCATTATGATGCCAGTGCTCATCCAAGGCCCGAAGCAACCTGGCAACGACATTGACGTGTATCTGAGGCCATTGGTGGAAGAACTTTTACAGTTGTGGACTGATGAAGGTGTGCGTGTGTGGGATGAGCACGGACAAACGGAATTTGACCTACGAGCGCTCTTGTTTGTAACCATCAATGATTGGCCTGCTCTTAGTAACATTTCAGGACAGTCAAACAAGGGATACAATGCATGTACGCATTGTTTAGGTGAGACTCAAGGTAAACATATAGGTAACAAGATTGTGTACCTGGGCCATCGTCGATGGCTTGTACCGAGGCATCCAGTAAGAAAGGAAGGCCAACATTACAAAGGTGAGGAAGATATTCGGCGGAAGCCTACTCGACCTTCTAGTTCTGTTATACATGATATGGTCAAGGATTTAAAAGTAATATTTGGGAAGGGTGCTGGAGCACTATCTGTTCCGAATGACGCTCAGAACCACGTTCCCATGTGGAAGAAGAAATCTATATTTTGGGAGCTGCCCTATTGGATAATGCTAGAGGTTCACTCTGCAATCGACGTGATGCACGTGACAAAAAATCTTTGCTTGAACCTGCTTAACTTGTTGGGCGTGTATGGAAAGTCAAAAGATACACCGGAAGCAAGACAGGCCCATCGACGTATGCATTCACGAGACGACGATCATTCTGATAATCATCAAGGTCCTGCGAGCTACGCTCTTACGAAAGAAGAGAAGAAAATATTTTTTGAATGTCTTCGCAGTATGAAGGTTCCATCTGGCTTCTCGTCGAATATAAAGGGAATAATAAACATGGCAGAGCAAAAATTCCAGAACCTGAAGTCTCATGACTGTCACGTGATTATGACACAATTACTTCCGGTTGCATTGAGGGGACTTCTACCAGAAAATGTTCGAGTACCCATTGTGAAGCTATGTGCATTCCTGAATGCAATTTCTCAGAAGGTTATCAATCCACTTACTCTAAAAGATATAGAGAATGATGTGGTCCAATGTCTTGTCAGCTTCGAGTTGGTGTTCCCACCAACCTTCTTCAATATTATGACGCACCTTCTAGTTCACCTGGTGGAAGAGATACGTGTTCTCGGTCCTGTATTTCTACACAACATGTTCCCCTTTGAGAGGTTTATGGGAGTCTTAAAGAAATACGTTCATAACCGTGCTAGGCCAGAAGGAAGCATCTCCAAGGGTTATGGAACTGAGGAGGTCATTGAGTTTTGTGTTGACTTTATTCCTGATCTTAAGCCGATTGGTGTTCCTCAATCGCGTCATGAGGGGAGACTGCGTGGAAAAGGCACGCTAGGAAAGAAAGCAATCATATGTGAAGACGTGGATTCTTTCACTCGAGCACACTACACAGTTCTGCATAATTCCATCTTGGTGGCTCCGTATATCGAGCAACACAAGAATTATTTACGCTCCCAATACCCAGAAGATGAGATTGATGGAGTACACTTCAAGACTTTTGGCGGTTGGTTACAGAAACTTCTGATGAATGTCACCACAAATGAACTACAGCTATACTATTTGGCCAAGTCACCATCTTCGACTATATTGACTTTTCAAGGGTACGAGATAAATGGAAATACATTTTACACGGCCGACCAAGATAAAAAGAGCACCAACCAAAACAGTGGTGTTCGCTTTGATGCAATAGATGGCTGCAGTGGGGAAAAGGTAACATATTATGGTTACATAGAGGAGATATGGGAACTGGACTATGGACCTTCATTTAAGATTCCTTTGTTCAAGTGCAAATGGTTCAACCTAGATGGCGGTGTAGCCGTAGACACACGGTACGGAATGACTACAGTGGATTTCAAGAATCTTCATTACGAGAACGAACCATTCATTTTAGCCAGTGAAGTGGCTCAGGTTTTCTATGTGAAGGACATGTCTACCCTACCAAAAAAAAGAAAAGATAAGCAAGCGAATACATCATACGATGAGCCAAAGCGCCACATAGTTCTTTCAGGTAAAAGAAACATCGTGGGAGTGGAGGACCACACAGACATGTCAGAAGATTACAATAAGTTTCATGAAATTCCGCCCTTCAAAGTGAAAATTGACCCAACCATCACGTTAAATGAAGAAGTTTGTCCATGGCTACGGTGCAATAAGAAGAAAGGGACACACACGAAGAACAAGTGAACACTAGCTAGGTAGGGATGTTGTTGGTGATGTGTAATAATTAATATGTATTAAACCTTTTATGTAACCGTGCGACATTTCTGTGCCGTGGTCCTTTTTTCTATTTGTTTTTCTTCTTTACTTTTATTGTGGACTGTTTATTGGTATTAGTTAAGAGTGTGTTCGTAAGTTGTGTGAACCAAGATACAACTCCGATGTGCGATCAACCGTCTTATGCGGAGACGATTTAACATAGAACTAGAGATCTACGTTACAACTTCACTAGTTCTAAATACTGGATAGAACAAATTAAGGTACAACTTGAAATTACGATACAACACAAGTAAAACAAAGACTCTGCCTCCTTGCCTTTGCCCTTGGACGAAGGTTCAGCCTCCTTTGCCCTTGGACGAAGATTTTGCCTCCTTGCCTTTCCCCTTGGACGAAGCTTCAGCCTTCTTGCTCAGTGCTTCAACCCTCCTTTCCTTTGACGACGGCATGAAATCGTCGTCATCATCGCTGTCAACTACCCAGAGACAGGAACGACCGTACGAAACACGGTCAGCTTCAGTTCGGTAGAACGGACTATTCGTAACTTTCCTGTCAAACTTATCTGCAAGCCTGAGCATTTCTGCACGAATTTGGAGCGGGGTCCTATACGGAAACCCATCGCGGCATAGCTTCGCCCCGAGCAAAGCGAGATGACTCTCAGTGTGCAAAATTTCTTCAATTGGAACTACCCTACCATCTACCTTCAAATTGCTCGAAAGCCTGGCGAGATGCTCGGATGCGGAAATGTGAAACCCGGACACACACTTCTCGCAAGGACCAATACACACCATGCTTGCGCTCAAGTGAGTACCATGCCTACCTTCGACTGGGTTTTATAGAACTACCGGTGCCGGCATTTGGCGGGAAACGGTGGCGGGAACGATAGCGGGAAACGTTGGCGGGAAACGGTGGCGGGAGGACACGAGTCGTGACCGCAAAGCCCGCCTTTAGTCCCGGTTGGTAACACCAACCGGGACTGAAGAAGCACACGGATCGTGTGTTTCTTTCAAACGCTTGTGAGCCGTTGGATCAGGGGTGTGTTTCTTTTGAGGGCTTGTGAGCCGTTGGATTTTTAGAACTAGTCCCGGTTGGTAACACCAACCGGGACTAAAGAATCACACGGATCGTGTGTTTCTTTCAAACGCTTCTGAGCCGTTGGATCAGGGGTGTGTTTCTTTTGAGGGCTTGTGAGCTGTTGGATCAGCACTCCCACCACCCCACCACTCCCACCTCATCCACAGGTACACTTTCTAATCGCCTATAAATAGCGGCGTCCCTGCAGCGAACGGCACACAACGAGCGTCTACCTTCGCCACCGAATCCAATGGCTGGATTTAGCCTACCTGCTGGCATGTTCCCTGGCATTATTGTGTTCGTCCTTGTTCACCGGCCAGCCATTGGAGCCACCTCCTGTAGGACGGTGAACAAGGACAACACAACGACGCTGTTGGAAACACAAGCCCTCAGGTAGGTTGAATCCAGCCACTGGATTAGGGTGACGCAATGATGAATTGCCGAGGAGGTGGGAGTGGTGGTGGTGGTGGTGGTGGAAGTGGTAGCCATGCCCCTCGGTCCGATCCAAGCAGCGGCAAGGCGCTCTGATGATCTGCGACATTCCCAACACTTTTTGGGACGGTCGTAGATCATCAGAGACGTCTTGCCGCTGTGGATCGAAGGTCGATTTGATATGCAGGCACTCACGAGCCACCGTTGGGCTGTATGCAGGGGAAACCGTGTGTTCTGTTCTATATATCTATATAATCCTTCAGTTCATCGACCGAACACAAATCATTCGGTTCCGGGAACCCTCCCCTCGGTCGGATCCAAGCAGCGGCAAGGATCTCTGAAAGGGGCATGGTTAATTTAGGTAGTTGGAGAGATTGTGAGCTGTTGGATCAGTAGTATCACGACCACTTCGTGAGCCACATCAAGGTTTAATACGTTCCATAGAATGCATTACATAAAAGGTTTAATACATTATTACACATGATCCAATGTCTCACAAGCGCTTGAAAGAAACACACCCCTGATCCAACATCACCAACATTATTCTACATAAACGGACTTGCTGGCTCGAAGGCCGTAGGATTAGGGGGAACGGCGGGAGGAGTCAGCCCCGTGGGCGGCCGCCCGGTTCTCGCACGCACATTTGCGGCGGAGGGCAAGATCCATGGAGGATGAGTCTTTCAGCGCCCAATCCAGCTCGGAAGCCTCCTTCGCCTTGAGCTGGTAGGAAGTCTTGGCTCGCTGGACAGGGTAGTCGCGGACAGACTGGAATGAGGCTTCCATGGCCTCCTGTATCTGCAACCCACAACCCTCTTCCCCGTCGTCGCTCCAGTCGAAGTCGTCGTCCTCCTCCTCCTCCGCGGGAGGAGTGGTGGCGCCTGGTGGAGGTGCAGCGGGCCAGGTGGAGGTGCGGCGGCACCTGGTGGAGCAGGAGGCCGGTAGCTGGGCATTCCTCTCCACGCCGGGCTCGTGGGCATACGGCGGGATAGGCTCCCGCGGTTGCGCCCGAAGCGCGCTCCGCCGAGCACGCTCGACCTCGTCCAGAAGGCGCTGCGGCGGACGTGGCGGATCCATCTCGTGGAGACGATGCGTTCGTGGCTAGGAATGGTGGATTAGGGTTTACCCCGTCGACGACAATATATAAAGACCTCCAGGGCAGCGCTGGGGGAGGACACGTGCCCAGGGCAGCGCTAGGGGAGGACACGTGTCGTGACCAAAACCCGCCTTTAGTCCCGGTTGGTGTTACCAACCGGGACTAAAGAAGCACACGGATCGTGTGTTTCTTTCAAGCGCTTGTGAGACGTTGGATCAGGGGTGTGTTTCTTTTGAGGGATTGTGAGCTATTGGATCAGCAGTATCATCACGACCACTTCGTGAGCCACATGACCCGGTTGGTGTTACCAACCGGGACTAAAGAAGCACACGTACCCTATATATAGCCCCCCTCCTCAGACAGGTTAATCACACACAAAACATTCCAGCGTCATTCGGAGAGGCATCTTTGGGCAACCAGCGGCAAGACGTCTCTGATGACCTGCGACCGTTCCAAACGGTTGCAGATCATCAGAGATGTTTTGCCGGACGGTTGTAGATCATCAGAGACGTCTTGCCGCTGCTTGGATCGAAGTGGCGCTCAAACACAAAACATTCCAGCGTCACTCGGAGAGGCATCATTGGGCTGTATGCAGGTTTTCACCACATAAAGGTTTAATACATTACTACACATCACATAAAGGTTTAATACATTACATTGATTTACATAAATGCCATGAACCCTTCTTGGGCTGTATGCAGGGGAGCCGTGTGTTCTGTTCTATATATCTATATAATCCTTCATTTCATCGACCGAACACAAATCATTCGGTTCCGGGAACCCTCCCCTCGGTCGGATCCAAGCAGCGGCAAGGATCTCTGAAAGGGGCATGGTTAATTTAGGTAGTCGGTTAATTTAGGTAGTCTCTGAAAGGGGCATTTTTTGTCGAGGTCTAAAACAAAACAGGAAAAGAAACTAGAAACAAAAACAATTCAAAAAGAACTTAAATCAAAGTATATAAAAGAAAACAAATACAACAAAATAAAACGGAAACAACAAAAAAATAGAAAAGAAACACACCCCTGATCAAAAACCAGTTTGGCACCTTTAAATCAAATCAGTAACACCTTTAAAACATTCAAAACAGAAAAAGAAAACAGAAACAACAAAAAAAAATAGAAAAAGCCCAACTAGTCGCGGTTGCAGCCACCAACCGCGACTAGATGTCCCCCTGGGCTTGGCGCCAGAATTTTGGCGGCCCAGGTCGACCTCTAGTCGCGGTTGCTGGCTGCAACCGCGACTAAAGGGTCTTTAGTCGCGGTTGCAGCCACCAACCGCGACTAGAGCTCTTTTCCGCGCCGTTTAGTGGGGGGCTTTGCGAAAATTTTCGCAAAGTCCCCCCAAATCGACGAATTGAACCGCCTCCGGCTCCCCTGACGCCGCCGACGACCCGCGCGCCGTGGTGCTGCTCCGCCGCCCCGTCGTGCTGCCCCTCCCCGCCGTGCTGCCCCGCCGTCGCAGCCCGTGGTGGTGCTCCACCGCCCCGCCGCGGCCCATCTCCCCTGTATCCAGCCTCCGCCCCACGCCGCGCGCCCCTCCCCTGCCTCGCCGCCGCCGCCGCCACACGTCGTCCTCTGCACCAGCCGCTCCCGCCTCCGGCTGCCTCGCAGCTTCTCCGGCCGCCCCGGCCTCCGACTGCAGCGACCTCCTCCGGCCTCACAGCTCGACGGCCTCCTCCGGCCTCACAGCTCGACCTCCTCCGCCCACTTCTTCTCCAAGGTAGCCCCGCGACCCCCCCTCCTCAGTTCTATCCCTCTTTGATATATTGGTACAAAAATCGATAGAAATTTCGACCCAGCAATCAGTGGATAGCAATCTGATAGGAAAATCTGTGTACAAAACTATGCTCCATTGCTACTGCTTGCATGATTTATGTCCAGAACCATGCTAGGATTTAATTGTGCAATAGTGGCTTCTACAACCGTCACAACTATACTGTAAATAGAACATCACATTGCAGCAAATTGGTTTATACCTAGTGTTAGCAATTTAGTGTTACCAATTTAGGTTGTTAGCAAATTTAGTGTTAGCAATTTAGGTTGTTAGCAATTTAGGTTGTTAGCAAATTTAGTGTTAGCAATTTAGGTTGTTAGCAAATTTAAAATTTAGGTTGTTAGCAAATTTAGTGTTAGCAATTTAGGTTGTTAGCAATTTAGGTTGTTAGCATGAAACAGTGACTTAATTGTCCTCTGAAAATGTGTTAGCAAATTTAACAATGTGTTAGCAAATTATAGATGCAAATTTATAAATGCAAATTTATACATGCAAATTTATGCAAATTTTATTGAGTGTAGGAACATTGAGCTATGGAGCCTGGCTATGTGCGAGACGAGGAGAATGAAGACATATTAATGCAGAATATTTTTGAGCATCGCGATAAAGATGATGCCGGTGGAGAAGGCGCCGGTGGAGAAGGCGCCGGTGCCGGTGTAGATCTTGATTTTGAGGAATTTGCCTCACAATTTCTGATGGACTCTGGTGAGGGTCTTTTAGATGAAGAAGAAATAACACCCTCCACCTCGAACACCCTCCACCTCGAGGTATATATATGAATTCTATATTTTGTTGATCACAAAATGCATTAACTGATTTGTATTGCACTTAGTAACGCATTATATTTCTTACTTTAGGCCTCCACCTCGAATAAAAAGGCTAAGAATCAAGCTCCTCGAGGCCGCACGAAAAGAATGACGAGCAAAGATGCAAAGTTACCGATCTATGAAATTGATGAAGAGGGCGATCCGGTGGAACCCCCAGAGAACCGCAAAAAATATATAAGTCAAGCTGGAGTTATTGTTAGGGACTCGGTCCCGATCTCCATACCAGAATGGAATAAGCCGGCGGGCGTTGCCGAGGATGACCCCTGCTATGTCCACAACCATTTGAAAGATTTGTGCTTTGACACACTCTTGGAGCATTTTAACCTCCCGGATGATATTGAACCCACCACGAAGTTGAAACTCAAGCAGTGGACTCTCTCCAAGATGGCCGACGCATTTTGGAAATATAAGCAAACATTATGGGCAAAATATAAAACAGTTGATCCAGATTTCAGTGAAGAAAAACTAGTGAAGATAAGAGATCACTGGGAAGAGTTTAAGGCGTATAAGAAATCGGATGCGGCTGTGGCCCGATCGAACATAAATAAGGCAAATGCCGCGAATAAGGTTCACCACCATAACTTGGGGACAGGTGGCTACAGGTCAGCCATTCCTAAGTGGCTAGCCTTAGAAGATAAAATCTTTGCTAAAGATATCACTCCACAGACATACTACTGGCCCGAAAGGTCCAAATTCTGGTTGTTCGCGCATGGCGCAACGTTGGACGAGGAAACAGGGTATATTGTCCCGAAGGTTGAAAAATTCAAGAAAAAAGTAGAAGAAATCGTCCCGAAGATTGAAAAGGTAATAGAGGAAGTTAAACGGGGTGTGTGGAAACCCTATAGAGAGGATGACGAGCTGACACGGGCCCTAGGGAATCCTGAACACTGGGGACGTTTACGAGGCATGCCCGGCGGTGTCACCATTAAGAAAGCGTATCCGCAACACGCTGACACTTATAGAAGCCGTGCAAGAAAGAAGAAGAAGGGTGAAGAGCGGCTAACGGAATTGGAACTCAAGGTGCAGCAACTCATGGAGTCAATTAATAGTCAGACAGGGCCGTCTCAGCAGCAGCAACCCATGGATGCTCGATCTCAGCTTAGAAGCAGCGTGGGTTCCACGCAAATAGATGTCGATGCTCACTACCCCGTGGATGATGTCACGGAGAAGACACCATGTGAGCTACATGCACCTGTGGTTAACATATCCACGAAGGTGGCGGACGGCTATGCTTTATCGAGTGACGCCGTAGCAAGCTACCATAATGGAGACATTGCTCCTGGCTATGCTGTTGTCGGGGTGGATGAAATTGCGCCGGGATTTGAATCATTGGCTCTTGAGATTTCTGGAGGTGACGGTGAGGAGACATTGTACGATGTCAAGGGTGGTTTCGTCTAGTGGAACAAGAAATACATCAAGTTCTCAAAGCCACCGACTCAGCAAAGCCCATCCTGCCCGGGTATCGATGAGACACATCCATCTCCGGCACCGCGTGACAGGGACCCCCCACCGGAAATTGATGTAGAGGACCATCTCAGTCAGCACAGTCCATCTCCATCTCCGCCACCGCGTGAGGAAGTGTCCGTAGCGCTTCTCCGGAGAAAGCGCGCATCTTCCCCGGTCAGGAGGCGAACTAAAAGGGCCACATCGCCTGATCCGAGGTTACCTTGGCAGAAGACTCATGAGCAAAACGAAGCAGCCGTGGCGGAGTATAATAAAGCATTGTTCGCACCGAAAGTGCCGCCGCCAAATTTTACCGCCGGCTATACTGCACAGGCTTGTAATCGAGTCATCGACAACTTATATGTCCCTCCAGAGAAGCCGCCATCTGACTATGACCGTTATATTCAAAAGTCATATGACGCGGTGACAGGGTGGAGGCGCCGAAAAAAGGTGAACAAGACGCAGAGTCAGTCCCGCCGGCGGCGGCAAAAGATAAACAAGCAGCACCATCGGACCCGCCGCCGAAGGAAGCTACAAAAGCAGCACCATCGGTCCCACCGCCGCCGAAGATAGGTAAACAAGTTCCCCAGCTCGGAGAACAACCCGTACGTTCTGTCCCCACGCTAATTGTCCCGCCGCCGACGAACAAAGATAGTCGAGTTCCCCAGCGCGGAAAACAACTAGTACAATCTAACCCTAAAGCGCCGATGGTGTTTGACTTAGAGGAAATCCGTCGTCTTGCCGCCGAAGCGCACGTTCCTATAGACGAATATGCTTCGAGATTGAACTTTGAGACTGCACCAACAGCTCCACCAGTAAGTAAATTTGTTATGGGGGAAGCTTTGGTGAAATGCAAGTTACCAACAAAAATGCGTGCTCTCCATTTTTGGTACTTGAAAGCCGCAAAGAAAGGGACAGCTTCTGTCGTTCTGAAATGTAGGAAAGACGATGAGCACTTCTTAGAAGACTACAACCACATTGTTCGGTTTAGCGAACTTTTTCAGCTATACAATCTGCGGGCACTCGACAAATCTATCATGAGTTCCTATTGCCTGTAAGTGATTTATTTAAGTCTTTACCTAGTCTCGTTCATTGTTTGTAATTATTCTCACTTTAATCTTTTGTGTGCTATATTATGCAGATTGAAGATGCTCGAGCTCAAAAAGCTGAACCAGCATGACATTGGGTTCATTGACCCGGATAAATATAACGAAGCAACCATAATAAATCCCTTGTATAACAAGAACACACCGGATGATTTGCTAAGGGTGTTCAAGCGATACCGCGACAAAAGAACTATATATTGGCCTTACCACTTTGGGTAAGTTTTAGTGTCTTCTACACATTCTAATTTGCTCACCCGATGTTAAGTTTAACTGATGAGTTATGCATGACTGTGCGCAGCTACCACTGGATTCTTCTTGTCATTGAACATCGCAAAGGACTTATTCATTCACTTGACTCATTGAGGTATCATCCTGACAAATACAGGAGTTGTTTCGACTTCCTAGCAAGGTACATTCATTTCTTACCGCCTCTGTCATTCATATCTTGATGTCAAGTCATTAACGAATAAATCATTTGTGAATGTTCTTTGTCGGGCAGCGTTTGGGCAAGGTTTGTCGAGGAAGATCCTGTAGGTGGGTGGCCCAAAAAGCTGGATTGGAAGTTGAACAAGGTAAGTACTGCTACCTACGTCCACACAACATTCTCATGCACACTTCATTATTATTGATTGAAATCTATTCTTGTATAGTCTTGCTTGGAGCAACCAAAGGGAACTGAGTTATGTGCATACTTCGTTTGCGAGTATGTACATGTACTAGTCACCGAGAAATGGAATATGAAAAGTGCAGAGTTGGCAAAAAAGCGCTGCAAGCTACCATTCGAGCACCGCTTCAAAGCAATTGGAGAGGAATTGGCAGGATTTTACCTTTCGGAGGCCTTATCGGAGAAAGGAGAGTACTACGATGCTGAAAGCATGAAAGCGTGTAAATAACTTGTTGTTTTGCTTCAACTCTTGTACTACGATAACTCTTGGCGCATCAACTCTTGACTACGATCTAAAAGTATTACTTAATTTAATTGTATGTGTTATAAATATGTGCATCGACTTCATACGACACGGGAACGGTTACGACGTGGAAAACGTTACGGTAACCGTCACCGTTACCGTAACGGTTACCGTAACCGTCACCGTAACGGTTACCGGTTACCGTTACGGGAAGGGTTACTAGTGAAACCACGGTTACGACATGGGACACGGGAACCTATAACCAAACCCCGACATATATATAAACCCTAAACCCTGCAATTAAATCGAAAAAAAAACCCAAAAACCCTTCCCGGTTGGTTCTACCAACCGGGACTAAAGGTCCCAACACACCACGTCCCCACGTCCCCACGTGGAGGGACCTCTAGTCCCGGTTCGGAACCCGCCGCGACTAAAGGGGGGGGGGGGGGCTTTAGTCCCGCCTGCTTAGTCGCGGTTGCCCGGCCGCGACTAAAGGGGCTCTGGAACCGCGACTAGAGGTCCTTTTTCTAGTAGTGTCTGTACTCTCTCCTCACTCCCACACAATGTTCATCCATCGAATGATAGAAAGAGAGGGCGACTGAGAGAGTAAACGCGGCAGCATGCGTGTATACGGAAGGAGATGCTGCCAAGATATACAGAGAGAGGGAGCTAGATAGTAGAAGGCGACGGCGGCAGAACTCTCTGGCCGCCGGCGAGCGGAGCGTCTGCTGGTGGTTTTCTTTGGCGATCTGTTGGTGGTATTCTTCTGGCGACGTATGGTGTTGGCGTACGTGAGCTTGTGTGCCGATCATAACTAGTTGCTGGAGTATTCGTCAGAGTATTATTTGTTGGAGGATTTAGATATTGAGCCAAGCTCTTCTTACCTTTTTCGTATATTTTGTGAAGTATGCTTTGATTGAATATGTGATACCCAGAGTGGTATGAGCTTTGTGTTGATATATGGGGCTAATGCGCTGGTGTCGTTACGGTGATGGATCCGTAGGAGCCACCGGTACGAGCCGGGCTTAGCACATATTTTTGACATGCAAATGAGTATAATGTTAATATGAAGCAAAACTTGGTGTTACGAAGGTGATCGTATTGTACCGGTCACAGTACAGGTATGGGACTGTCTGAGTTTATCCGTGAGGGGCGGCCCTTGAATGGAAAGTGTCGGTGATGGATCCGTAGGAGCGACCATACACGAGTAGGTCAGGGTGTCCGGTGTCTGAGCGGATAAAAGGGCTCTGCTCGTTCTGGGATCCTGTGTGGTTCTGGGCGAGGCTGTCGATGTCGGAGTACCCCTCTTAAGAGTGTAAAAGCGTGAATATTCACCCCTGTGAGTCCCGGGTTGGGAACCTCACTTTCATGTGTGGCACCATGCTTTTTATATTGATTAATTACTTAACCACACAAAGTTTTACTGTGTTTATTTGAAAACCTAGTGTATTTTACAGAGTATATGAAAGTGTATGAATTGTTTGCTGAGTATGACTTTTGTTGTACTCATCCTTGCTTCCACTGTTTTTTTTATGTTATCAGAGTGCGCAGCGGAAGCCATCGTCGTATCTGATACGTCTCCAACGTATCCATAATTTCTGTTGTTTCATGCTTATATTATACCATTTGCTACATGTTTTATATACACTTCATATCACTTTTATGCATTTTCTGGGACTAACCTATTAACAAGATGCCACAGTGCCAGTTCCCTGTTTTCTGCTGTTTTTGGTTTCAGAAAGTTACTTCCGGAAATATTCTCGGAATTGCACGAAACAAAAGGCCACGTCCCTATTTTTCCAACACGTACACAAAGTCCGAAGGAGAGACGAAGACTCGCCACGAGGTGGCCAAACCACAGGCCGGCGCGGGAGGGGGGCCCACCGCGCCGCCTGGTGGTTTGGGCCCCTCGGGGGTCCGCCGACATCGCCCCTTCGCCTATTTATTCCCCGAGACGTGAAAACCCTAAAACACCGAGCCTTTCATCCAGAACATATTCGCTGCCGCCGCCGTCGTCAACCCTAACTCGGGGGGTTCTGAAGCTCTTCCCGGCACCCTGCCGAAGAGGGGAATCATCACCGGAGGGCTCTACATCGCCATGCCCGCCTCCGGAGTGATGTGTGAGTAGTTCATCCTTGGACTATGGGTCCATAGCAGTAGCTAGATGGTTGTCTTCTCCACTTGTGCCATCATGTTTAGATCTTGTGAGCTGCCTATCATGATCAAGATCATCTTATTGTAATGCTACATGTTGTGTTTGTTGTGATCTGACTTATATTGATACCTATGTGGAGCTGAATATTATATTATCATGTCTATGTCATTTGTGATCTTGCATGCTCTCCGTTACTTGTTGAAGCCTTGGCCAAGTGAATACTTGTGACTCCAAGAGGGGGTATTTATGCATGATAGTTGGGTTCAACCTCTATTTAACCTGGGATAGTGACAGCAAGTTCTAAGGTTGTAGATGTGTTGTTGCCACTAGGGGTAAAACAGCAATGCTTTATTTAAGGATGAATGTATTGTTTACATTATGCACATTACTTAATGCAATTGTCTGTTGCTTGCAACTTAATACTGGAAGGGGTACGGATGTTAACCGGAAGGTGGACTATTTAGGCATAGATGCATGCTGGATAGCGGTCTATGTACTTTGTCGTAATGCCCAAATGAATCTCATAGTAGACACCACAACTCGCACATGCATGTTTTATGCACTTATCAATTGTCAATTGCCCAGCTGTAATTTGTTTACCCAGCATGTTAGTTATCTTATTGGAGAGACACCACTAGTGAACTGTGGACCCCGGTCCATTCTTTTACATCTGAAATACAATCTACTGCAATCATTGTTCTCTACTGTTTTATGCAAACAAACATCATCTTCCATACGATACGTTTAACCCTTTGTTTTCAGCAAGCCGGTGAGATTGACAACCTCACTGTTAAGTTGGGGCAATTTGATTGTGTTGTGCAGGTTCCACGTTGGCACCGGAATCCCTGGTGTTGCGCCGCACTACACTCCTTCACCAACACCTTCGAAGCAACCTCGTTTTCCTACTGGTTCGATAAACCTTGGTTTCATACTGAGGGAAAACTTGCTGCTGCACTCATCATACCTTCCTCTTGGGGTTCCCAACTGACGTGTGACGTTACACGCATCAAGCATATTTTCTGGCGCCGTTGCCGGGGAGATAGAAGCAACACCGCAATATATTCCCTCGTCAACTTAGCGCCAGCAGTATCCGAGGAGTAGGCTGGACCAGTGGTGGGAAACGACTAGAGAATTTACTCTTGTAATTGTAATAATCTCGTAGAAATGAATAAATGAGCTGTTTGAGATTCACTGTGCTGGTTTATCCTGCTTTTCTAGCCTTGCGCGTGTATAGACTTTCTGGTCTATAGGCGCGCGGCGGCTGTCATTCTACCGGGCCGGGTCTCGGGGCGTGACATGACATCATCCCACCATTGTGTCCACCACTATCGACCAAGGAAACGAGTAGGGATGAAAACGGCGCGAATACGGACGGAACTGAGTGGTGCCACATTTGTTTCCATATTTTGTTGCGAAGCGGAAACGAATACGGAAACCCTGGAAACAAATACGAAAACAGATATTGTCGGAAACAGACACGGACCGAATACGGCACGGTCACGGAACGGAAAGCGGATGTTTGCCGGAACAAAGAGACCCTTGAAACATGTAGAAAAATTCAAGCAACAAGCACATGATCAGGTTTCACACATATAAATTTATAAATTCAAGCAACAAAAAGAGTTGGAGCGGATTTTAAACTTGACGCTGAGCAAACATATATAAATTTAGCTCACGTCGCCATCCTTATCTTCTTTTGTTATTTCATACTTGGTGAAATGATCCCAAACATCAGAGGTCAATTTCTTACTTCTCTTCGCACAAGGCTCTGTGTCATCGGTTTCATTCGTCAAATCAACACTTGGATTTTCAATTGCTAATTGATTTGGAGTATCACTAGGAGGCTGCGTTGATGATCCAAGCAAACCAGGAGATGTGGCACTAACGCTCACACTAGCACTGCTACTTGCACTTTGAAAATTATCCATAGGACTGTACTCTGTGATGACTACCTGTTAAAGTACACAACAAATTGCTCACTGCCAAAACCAAAATGAACATCTAAACTTCATACTGGACAACTAGACATCACGCATCATAGATGAATCAGAAATGGAGATTAAGGAGTAGGGATTACCCGCGACGAGCTTCGGTGTTGATGTCAGATAGCCGTTCAGTCAGCAGCCGTGACAAGCTTCAACAGCGTCGGCGTCGGGGCGGTGAGCGTTGCAGAGCTCCGGCGGCGTCGACGTCAGAGGTGTCCTTGACGGATGGCGGCGGCAGAGGCAAGCACGGCGGCGTAGGAGACGGTTAGGCAGCTCGCTCGTTGGCGATGATCAGTACAGGTGGGCGGCACCACGGCGGCGGCTGGTCATCAGCCCTCACCCTAGTGTTTGTGATTTGGGAAGGACGATTAAGGGGAGATGAGATGCGTATTTGCCTAATTGCCTGTATATACGTAAACGTGGTCGCTTCATATGCCTGTTGGGCTGTTGGGCCTAAATGTTGGTTGGGCTACAAATCATAGCAGACAAAAACGGAACTTCCGTATTAGCGGAAACGGAAATTCCGTTTCCGTCGCAGTTCCGCCGGAATACGCCTTGCCATATTTGTTTCCGTTTCCGCAAAAAAGATTCCGTTTTCGTTTCCGTTTTGCAAAATTCCGTTTCCGTTTCCGCTTCCGTATTTCCATTCCGTTTCCGTTTTTCCGCGGAAAAGTCGGAAATATTCCGTACCATTTTCATCCCTAGAAACGAGCCCCCAAGCACCTTCCTCCTCGACCAACACCTAGGCACATTTCACACGAAGCTGCCAGGATTGTCGGTTAGAAGTGAGAGAATGGGCCCGTACGGAAAGTAATGCCTTCTTTCTCCAATACGCCCTTCGCGCCACATATGAGCGGAGCAAAAACTGAGCAATGGGAATTCCATCGTTCCATGAAAAGCCTGTAAAATCGTTAGATTGTTTATAGAATAAAAGTAACTATGTATTCTTTTTTGTTTCACCTATGAGACAAGAAAAACAAAATGCCAGTTTTGTTGTAACAATCTTTCATATGTCAAAGACAAATTACGCAGAAATTCTTCCTGGATCTCGGTTGTTCTTAAAAAGCGCTGGCTTTTGGTTTAAGTCTTTAGGTAGCACCACTAGATCTTCTACAAGATGGAAATTCTGGTATTTCGTATGTAAATATTTCTGCAGACCGAATGAGTAGCTATGTATATCACGAAAACTAGCACGAACGAGGTAGCTGGCCACCATCCATCGTAGGATCGACACCACTGTCTCCACCCAGCGCATCCCCCTAGGATCCATGGCGATCCATGTGAGGCGGAGCGGCAAGAGCCTCACCGCCACCTTCACCGGCAATAGGTGGCCTTTCTGGTGATCACCTCAAGCGACCGCAGGTGAGAGAGTAAAAGTATGGAGTGGGGAGTCTGTAATATGAACAATCTTCGGTAAATCAAATTGGAACACACACATACACATTAGTGAAATAGGACTACCCAGCCAAACACTCTTATCTATCCCACCAACCTTTCCACCATGCCGCTTGTTTGCACGTCTTTAATTATCACCTCACTTGTGACCCTTGGGGTGCGGGACTATTCATAGTGTAGGAATCGGAAAAGAAAATTGAGTGAAATGTCACAAGTTTACCAATCCTAAGAGAAATCAAAACATAGTAATCATGGTCATGGTGATTTCTTGGGATTCTCATTCTCGTAGCATATAAATTCTTATAATTTTTCTCGGAGCCCGCTGGATCAATGAAACTGGTTTATAAAATTCATGTCTAATTGTTTCATATGATCTGGTTCCATAATATACACTCTAATATTTGCACTTATTCGCCGGTGATCACTTGAATTTTTATGTGTATAATATAAAGAGATATTTTCAGATTTCCATGTGTATAATATCCACGCATGTGCGGAGGAGGTACTCTGTGTGCTCCTTAAGAGAAGGAGCTCTTTTCTGGTGATTGGCACGGAACTCGTGGTTCCGTCGGAACCGTGGGCTCTAAATTTTGTTAGCCATTGATTATGAGGTGATTTTTATTAGCTGTCGATTAAAATTCACGTGGTTTTAGGGAAAAAAAAGCCCGACCCTGTTCTGTTCTGTTTTGGACAATCTGAAGGAGAAACGAATCCTGCGAGTGCGAGGCGACTAGGGCAGCCGCCGTGGTGAGCAGCCGTGCGAGGCGACTAGGGCAGCCGCCGCCTCCCTTGTACGGTCGCGGCGAGGAGGATCTTCCCCACTCATCAGGCCCGCGGCGAGGTGGCGGCGCGCAGCGAGGAGGTCGGCGAGGACGGCGGCGCGGGCTTTGCGGGGACAGGCGCCGATTTTCCCCACTCCCCAAGCCCGTGGCGAGGTGGCGGCGCGCGGTGAGGAGTTGGGCGAGCAGCCGACACCAGGCGACTAGGGCAACCGCCGCCGTCTCCCTTCTTCTGTCGCGGCGAGGAAGACCTCCCTTCTTCTGTTGCGGCGCGGACGGACCAGGCGGAGGCCACGGATTGTGGCGGCGCGGTGAGCAGGTTGGCGACGACGGTTGCGTGGAGCGGCGTCAGGCCACGGTACCGCAGCGAGGTGACGGCGGTGGCGAGGAGGTCGGCGACGACGTCGGCGTGGAGGTGAGTGCAGTACCGTTCTGTAGCGTGATTTTTGGTTGAAATCTTCAAGAAAAAATTGCTCCGAAAACTGAAGTTGGAGTCTGATACCTGGTAGAAGACAGGTCGATAATGATGTAGCTGGTTGTGGAGTATATTAGTAGCTGCTCTAATCCCATCTCGTGAATTAGGCTATTCCGCATATGCTTTTGTATTGCAATGGGTGCTTAATTACCGACCCATTTTTCAGTGCTGTTTAGCAAGAACTTGAACTGAACATGGATCATTCTTCTAAAATTAAGTTTGTAGCTGTACATGGTTCAATCCTATTTTCCTACACAGTTATATTCTTTACAAGATAGAGCATGATAGCCAATCAAAACTGACCAATTAGTAGTAGGTTTGATGTTCAGATCGAGAGCAACTCTGCTTAAGTTGCAGTGGCAGCTCCAGCTGCACCCGTTCCCTAGATAGGCGTTGTGTTATACTGCTATATGAAGCGAACTGGTTTGTTGAGAAGTATACAGCTCCAAAACCTGTGGCAACTTATCTCCGAGGTAAAAAAACAGCCCTATATTCTGCTCCCGGTTTTCACTCCTCGATGCAAATAAAATAGACTGGATTTGCCTTGCATGCTTGATCCATCTCCCACTTAGCAATTTCTGTATTAAAATTCTCTTTTGATATATTACTTCTCCGGTATTATTCTGCTGCTGAACATTTGTACCTCTTACTTGTGTAACTTCTTTTAGTTACTAGTGGCATATTAGCATGTGGCATACTGGCATGTGTCAGGGTTACATCGGTTGGTAGTTTGTCACTAATTGATGAAAAATTATTTCATTGAAAACTAGTTAAAATATGACTCGTGTAGGCTAAATCACCTCTGGAACATTCTTTACCTTAAGGAAGTATTTGAATATGTGTCATTGACCCATTTTGATAAAACCTTTAATTTTCGATTTGTATGTGATATGCAGGAAGCCATGGCTGATGCAGGTGATGAGTACCTTGGCATTGTGAGCAGGACGTTTGATAAAGAGGATGAAGCTTTTCGGTTCTATAACAATTATGCTCTCGAGAAAGGTTTTAGCGTGCAGATGCTTCAAGTCCTGAGAAACACGCTGCAAAAGTTTTCACACCTGATGTGTTTGTGCTGGTCCGATGGAGCATAGATGCTGTCAGCAATCGTTGTATCAGCGGGATACTAGATGGAGACGATGTCAGTACGCATGCTGTGGCTAATAGGGATAGAAGGGAGAAGAAGTCTGAAGTGCGCGTTGAGGAGAATGAAGGTTCTTTCTACAGGATCAACTGCGATACTCTTGAGATGGTGAACATGAAATGAGTATCATGGGGTCAAATATGCTGAAGACTAATTTCATGTAAGCTGAAGATTAATTTCATGTGTTTCTGAAAATGCAGATGATGAAGACGCAGAGGCAGAAAGGAGCAAGGGAGAGGAAGCTCCAACAGCTGCTGCAGGTCAATGTCTACGAAAGTCAGCACGGAGATTTAAGTCCAGAGGGAAATCGTCACCAGACACCAGCTACATGCCTACATGTCCAAAGCATGACACATCATAAGATGTTGATCTCCATAGGTCACTACAATTCCAACATAGCTAGCCACGTTTACCATTGTGTTTATTATGTTCATGTAACAAGCATCGCTTGTACTATTTTGTATGAAATAGTAATAAGCATACTTGTTTCACTGTGTTTCCGTATGATGCTCATCCCTTATCAGATTCAAGCAGGGTTCTTGTATGGTTGTAACTATATATTCGTGACCTTTTTGTCACTATGGGTGAACCCTTATCAGAAGCAGTTTAGGCAAGCCATGCAAGAGCTGAGTGAGTCCATGCGTTCTGAAATACGTGTGGAGTCCCCCATAGACAGCTCGCCGGTGCTCACTGCTGTGACATCCCCAGCTCAGCCGACGGCACAAGCTTCAGCAGTACATGACTCGGCTGCTACCATTGTGGACACTGTGACTGCTCCGATGGACGTCATGCAAGAAAAACACACTACTGCGGGTGTGATCTTCTCGCCGATGGTGCAGCAGCAGTTTAGGCAAACCATGCAAGAGCTGAGTGAGTCCATGCGTTCTGACACTCGTGTGGAGTCCCCCATAGACAGCTCGCCTGTGCTCACTGCTGTGACATCCCCAGCTCAGCCGACGGCACAAGCTTCACCAGTAAATGACTCAGCTGCTACCATTGTTGACACTGTGACTCCGATGAAAACGGTGGTAAACAATGATGGTTGGAGTACACCTACGAATCTGACGCTGCCGAGGCTTGATCAATCAGACTTTTCAAGTGGAGGTGTGTATATGGATCGCATGGGAACCCAATGATGAATATGTTAGCTTAATCTTGCCTTGGGCAAGAATAAGCAAGTTATTTTGTTTCCTAATCAGGTTGGTGACGTGCATGTAGGAGTCCAAGTAGTAGTCGGCATTGCATGCCATATGTAGCTAGTTGAGTCCGGTTTGGACTATGCTAGTTAAATAGGAAAAGCTTTGTCGAGTTGGTTTAGAAAGAGAATAGCTGGGTCGGTTGAGTTCGTGTATATAAGCACGACCAAGGCTGCGTCTTGTAATACCAAGTTGTACCGTGAGATATAGAGAGAAATAAAGACAAAAAGAACGGCATAATACGTGCCCTTGGCTATAGTTTTTCGTGTTTGCGTGTTTATCTAGTTTGATGTGATTCGATCCTGTGGGCAAATCCCAACAATTGGTATCAGAGTGAGGTCGAATATTTGAAGCCACGCTTGCCCCGGGGAGGCGACCCGTACTAGCGCCTCGGGGCGGGCAATCGTCGTTCGGCGGAGCGACACGGAGGAGACAGCAGAGAGTTGTCGTCGGCAAGCTGGTGGAGGTGGATGATAGTTGATGGAGAGGTGGTGCCGAGGTGCGGCGTCGGAAGTCTCCTCAAGTTCGTCTTCAGGTGAGTTGAGTCCGAGAATCATGGGCGTGCGAGTTGGCACGTTAAGTGGGCGTCGTGTAAGTGAGTCGTGGTTGTGTCCAAGTGCTCATCTCTGTGAGGATCCGTTGCAGTGGAAGCGTGGACGTCTAAGTGTCTCGACGAGAGGATCAAGTTCAAGTATGAAGGGGGCGGTAAACCAGAGAAGGTGAGTCTCTTCAATGAGGCCATGGCTCTACATGAGGCTGGAGTGGATGGTGTAGTCCACGAGGTAGTCGGCATGTATCGCGCTAGGTGGATGGTACAATCCCCGGGTATAGCGTGGCTGGGTAGTCCGAATCATGTTTGGATTGTTCCGTAAAATTCGCCAAGTCAACATTGGGGAGAGCCAATAAGACTTGTCGTGGTGCGAGGACCGGACAAGACGGAGATCTGCAAGGAGTCAAGATCAGAGGAGGATGGAAGACCAAGAGTCAAGATTAGGGAGAGATTGTTAGCTTAATCTTGCCTTGGGCAAGAATAAGCAAGTTATTTTGTTTCCTAATCAGGTTGGTGACGTGCATGTAGGAGTCCAAGTAGTAGTCGGCATTGCATGCCATATGTAGCTAGTTGAGTCCGGTTTGGACTATGCTAGTTAAATAGGAAAAGCTTTGTCGAGTTGGTTTAGAAAGAGAATAGCTGGGTCGGTTGAGTTCGTGTATATAAGCACGACCAAGGCTGCGTCTTGTAATACCAAGTTGTACCGTGAGATATAGAGAGAAATAAAGACAAAAAGAACGGGCATGATACGTGCCCTTGGCTATAGTTTTTCGTGTTTGCGTGTTTATCTAGTTTGATGTGATTCGATCCTGTGGGCAAATCCCAACAGAATATGTCTCAGCAATGCGGGCTGGGATCAGTTGGGACAGGTGCGATTGAATCAAGACCTACGGAACCGGAAATCCTGACGTTTGGGGGGATGCAAGAACTTGAGGTGCGGTCAAGTGATCGGTTGAAGCTACAATCCAATGCGAGCCTGCCTATCCTCGAGCGGGCGATGGAGTTGGCTTCTCGCAAGAACGGCGACATACCTCCAGGTACTCAAATTGCATCCAAGCTTTCTTTAAATTCTTTTTCAGATGCTGAAATAAAATGTAGGGCAGATAGGCTAGGCATTTCTTTAGGGAAAACAACAGTACAAACAGAGGTCGCAATTTCAGTAATTAGGAGTGTGCAAAAAGAGAGGGAGATTATTTTCCTACAGAATTCCTTACCTCCAACGGTTGATGATGAGTCTAGTATGGTCTTACGAAGGGCCAAAAATTTGAGTGAGGATTTGGATGATGAGGAATCGGAAGGATATTTAGATCATGTGGATCTGAAACCTCCCAAGGATAAAACAAAACGTGGTCGTAAAAAAAATAGCCATTCTAAGCGTGAGGTTAGAAGGAGTGCAAGAATTAAAAAATTAAGAACCAATAAGAAAATGAAAGGAGTTGTGTGGAATACGGATGGTTTTGGAGACTCGGCCAAACACTTAACGGTTAATGAGATGGTGAGGGAACAAAAATTAGATTTTGTGGCAATTGTGGAGACAGGCAGATCCTCTTTTGCGACCCCCTTCTTGAATTTTTTAGCGGGTGGTATGGACTTTACGTGGTACTGTATCCCCCCTCATGGTAGATCCGGGGGTATGCTAGTGGGTTTTAATAATGCCACCATGACCATTAGTGATGTTCTCACAGGAGATTTTTGCGTCAAGTTTCATGTGAAGAATAAGCTAGATGGTTTTCGATGGGCTCTTGCAATAGTATACGGCGCTGCTCAAGAGGAGAAGAAACCGGACTTCTTGGCCGAGTTAGTACGGATTTGTGAAGGGGAGACACTACCTATGCTAGTAGGGAGGATTTCAACATCATAAGACGACAAGAGGAAAAAAATAATTCAAATTTCAACGCTAGGTGGCCGTTTGTGTTCAATGCTATTATTGAAAGTTTAAGTTTAAAGGAACTTGATATGTCGGGAAGACAATACACGTGGGCTAGTAGGATGGAGACACCGACTTTTGAGAAGTTGGACCGTTTTCTTGCCACTGTTGAGTGGGAACAAAAATATCCACTCGTAACTATTCAGGCCTTAACTCGAACGGGGTCTGATCACACACCGCTGTTGCTCGATTCAGGGGATCATGCTTTTATAGGAAACTCTAGTCATTTTTCATTTGAGCTATCTTGGATGCGTCAGGATGGCTTTTATGAAATGATTAAAAAGGAGTGGAATTCCATCCAAGATGGAAACTCTCCGGTGGAGAGATGGCAACACAAAATACGACACTTAAGACAATTTCTGAGAGGGTGGGCTAAATCGCTAAGTGGAGAATATAAAAAACTGCGGGAAAAACTCTCCCTTTTGATTACGGAGCTAGATATTAAGGCAGAATCCACTCCTTTAAATGCAGCCGAGCGGGCTGCAAAAAAGGATGCGGATGAATGTCTTGCAAATATTAGGAGAGACGAAGGGCTAAATGGGCACAGCGAGCAAAAGTAAAATATATACAAGAAGGTGGGAGTAATACGAGATACTTTCACATCATTGCTAATGGAAAACATAGAAAGAAAAAGATTTTTCAGCTTGAGCAAGATGAAGGCACAATAGTGGGACATGAAAACCTCAAATTCTTTATTTCAGAATATTACAAAAAATTGTTTGGAGCACCGGTTCCAAATAGTTTCACAATGAATGAGGAGGTTACAAATGATATGCCTCAGATTTCGAATGAGGAGAATATCATCTTGACACAATCCTTTACGGAAAAGGAGGTGTTTGAAGCAATAAATCAAATGGAACATAATAAATCTCCTGGGCCAGACGGGTTCCCAGCGGAGTTTTATCAAAAAATTTGGGATGTTGTCAAAGGAGACTTAATGGCGATGTTCTCTCAATTGCGGGAGGGAAATTTGCCTTTATTTAAGCTCAACTTTGGCATTATTACGCTGCTGCCCAAAAAAGAAGACGCTAGTCGAATAGAGCAATATAGACCCATTTGCCTGCTCAATGTAAGTTTCAAATTTTTTACAAAAGTGGGAACTAATAGGGTGACTTCGATAGCTACTAGGGTGGTGCGGCCAACCCAAACAGCTTTCATTCCGGGCAGAAATATACTAGAGGGAGTTGTGGTACTACACGAGACAATACATGAAATGCATAGAAAAAAATTGGATGGGGTGCTTTTTAAAATAGACTTTGAAAAGGCTTATGACAAGGTTAATTGGTCCTTCTTACAACAAGTCTTACGAATGAAAGGCTTTTCTTCACAGTGGTGCGATTGGATAGCCAGATTTGTGCAAGGAGGTAGTGTGGGAATACGGGTCAATGACGATATCGGTCATTACTTCCAAACACTAAAGGGGCTGAGACAAGGTGATCCCTTGTCACCTCTCCTATTTAATCTTGTCGCCGACATGTTGGCAGTCCTAATTGAGAGGGCAAAAAGGGATGGTCAGGTCAGAGGACTCATCCCTCACCTGGTGGAGGGTGGCGTCTCAATTCTTCAGTACGCGGATGATACAATATTATTCATGGAGCATGACATTGCGAAAGCCATGAACATGAAGTTAATATTGGCCTTTTTTGAGCAACTTTCAGGTCTGAAAATTAATTTTCATAAGAGCGAACTCTATTGTTTTGGAAAAGCAAAGGACAGTCAGGAGGAATACCGACACATATTCGGGTGTGAGATCGGTTCGTTGCCTTTTAGATATTTGGGAATTCCAATACACTATAGAAAATTGTTAAACAAAGAATGGAAAACTGTCGAGGACAGGTTTGAGAAAAAAATTGCTTCATGGGTAGCAAAGATGTTATCTTACGGAGATCGTCTTGTGCTAATAAATTCAGTCTTGACTAGTTTACCAATGTTTCTTTTTTCATTCTTTGAAGTGCCCAAAGGGGTACGTAAAAGATTGGACTTTTATCGCTCAAGATTTTTTTGGCAAAGTGATCAATTAAAGCGGAAGTATAGGTTAACAAAATGGAATATTGTATGTAGACCGAAGGATCAAGGGGGTCTGGGCATTGCGGTGCTAGAAATTAAGAACAAATGTCTTTTAAGCAAGTGGTTATATAAGCTGTTGAATGAACAAGGGGTTTGGCAAGAACTTTTAACTAATAAGTATCTAGGTGATAAGACGTTATCACAGGTACAACCAAAACCTTTTGACTCACCTTTTTGGAAAGGTTTGATGAAAACTAAGGATGAGTTTTTTGTGCGTGGCAAATTTATCCTTGGCAACGGTGAACAAACTAGATTTTGGGAGGATATTTGGTTAGGAAACATTTCATTAGCGAATGAATACCCTAACTTATACGCAATAGCTTCTAATAAATCTGCTACAGTGGTGGAGGCTCTTGGATCAGTACCGATCCATCTACCCTTTAGAAGAATCATTTCTGGAAATAATAGAACTATGTGGTTACATCTAGTAGAGAGGCTGATGCGAGTTACTCTCACGGATCAGCCAGATAGTTTTAAATGGGATCTAACGGATAATGGGGAATTTACGGTTAAATCTTATTATGCGGACTTGCTTAATGGACATACAAGGTACTTGCGAAAATACTTGTGGAAATTAAAGATCCCTTTGAAAATAAAAATATTTTTGTGGTTCCTAAACAGAAAAGAACTATTGACTAAAGATAACTTAGCTAAACGACACTGGACTGAGTGCAAGAAATGCGTTTTTTGTGGTTCAGATGAATCGGTGGAGCATTTGTTCATCAACTGTGCTTTTGCTAGGAATATTTGGAGGCTAGTACATTTTACGTTTAATGTTTACCCTCCGACTAGTGTCGCAAATATGTTTGGATCTTGGTTGAATGGGATAGACAAACATACAAAAGCCCGGATTAGAATTGGTGTTGCGGCCAT
This sequence comes from Poa pratensis, assembly GCA_947311845.1. NCBI lineage: Eukaryota > Viridiplantae > Streptophyta > Magnoliopsida > Poales > Poaceae > Poa > Poa pratensis. The sequence continues at coordinate 22,773,425 of CAMZMU010000120.1, read as the reverse complement.
ATTGTGGGCTATTTGGAATTGTCGCAATGATATTGTATTTAACAAAAAACAATCTTCTCACTATTTGCAGGTTATCAATATGGCGGTCTATTGGATCCGCTTGTGGTCGTACCTCCTCCCTATGGATCAGCGTGGTCTTATGGATTCAGCATGTACCCGTATGATGTCGATCGTACGGGCAATCTTCTGCCGGGCTGGGTGGCAACGTACTAGAAGACTTGATGTTTAGCTTTTCTGTGTTTGAGTGGCTCATTTTTGTATCCACTTTGTGTGACCCATGAACTGTAAAACTTGAATGCTATGATTAATAATTGCAGAAGGCTGTGTGTATCACTTTGATACAGAGGCCGGGGATCCGCACCCCCTTATCTAAAAAAAAAAATGGGTGAACCCTTTTCTTCTTTGCATCCATTGAGATATGAGAGCTCTCCACTGAGATATTTTGCTTAACACCATCACCTAGTGAGATATGAGGAAGCTTTCCACCTAGCTAGGATGCGGATATGAGTAGTTAGGTGATGGTGTTAAGCAATAAACTCTTTCCTCTTCGTATTCTCAAAATTATACAGATAAGAATTTGGACGTATAGATGTTGGATGCTATGCCTTGACAAGAAGAAATGTGATCTTCCAAAGTAGATGATCAGTGCCTTATCCTTGTCAGAACTCTTTACAAAAAATTATTATACAGAGAACTTGGTTATCTGCTTCCGACACATCTAATCATCACCATCCTGCACTTTTCTCTGATGGTACAATGGTGCCGACAGAGCTACTGAGTAAAGATAAAAAATCAAAGAAGATCGTGTTCTGGATCTTTTAAAACACTCTTGATTCTGAAAGTGTTCGTCTGTGGGCCGGATGGTTGCCTCAGCGTGCGCTGCGCGTTTTAGAGCGTGGGTGCATATCGCTGAGAGATGGAGTGAGAAAGGACGAGCCTCCATTGCTTTTCAATCAGGTGAACTTGGCCATTCCCGCGGCAGGATGCTGCTGCTGCTCCGGAGGTGGTGGATGGAAAGGCCGGCGGCTTTCGGATCCTGCTCACGGAGGAGAGGTGGAGGAGGCTGGCGACGGCGCCCCCGCCCGCGCCCGGCGACTGCTGCTGGAGGGGAGATTGAGGAGGCCGGAGACGACGCCCGCGCCCGGCTCCCGCTGCTGGAGGAGGCCGGCGACGGCGCCCACGCCCGGGTCCTGCAGGGGAGGTGGAGGAGGACGGCGACGGCGCCCCCGCCCGTGCCCCTGCTGGAGGGAAGGTGGAGGAGCCGGTGACGGCGTCCACGCCCGCGTCGGTGGTGGAGAGAGTGGGAGGAGATTAGGGGAGAGAAGAGAGTGATCAAACGTTCGAAAATAGCTTTTAATAACTAAAATAAAATTATGGTCTCACATAATTTGGTACCGGCCACACAGTTTTCGTACCCGGTCCCACATAATTTTGGTACCGGTCCCACACCATTTTCGGTTCAAATTTTGGTACCGGACCCACACCATTTTCGGTACCGCGGAACCGTTCGGTTCCGTCAGTCTGGTTCCGACTATTTTAACACCGTTAGATTTCGCTGGATGAACGGTTATTAAAAATACCAACCACCCTAAAACTTGTATAAGAGAAGACCTATAAGTTATCAAATCATGTAAAGTTTTGACCAGGTTTATATAAAAAAAAAACTACCAATAATATACATATCAAATGAAAAGAAGATATATCATGATGTATCTGGTGATATTGATTTGGTATTGTAGTTACTATTGGATTTTTCTACAAACCTGTTTCAACTTTACTCTTTTTGCGGGGCAACTTTACATTATTTTTGACATCGATAATATTGTGCATGACTTCCTTAATGTTGAATTACTTAAACGAGTTTATAGTCTTATGCGTGTGTGTTTTAGTTTGTGTACTAAATATTTTTTTTTTACCTGAGGACTAAATGGTTGGTTCGCAGTGAGGTTATGGGCCAAAGGTGTATTTCACTCGTCTTATGATCCAAAAAGCTCCTAAGGATAAAGGATGTCCTTCACTAATCTGTACGTGGCACATTAGCACCCAAGCAAAGGACATTGCAGAAAAGAAATCCTATGGCGTTTCCCCCCATTAAGAAAGAAGATATATTAAAAATGATAAACTCGTTAGTTTGTGAAGTTTTTACAGCAAAAACTCTTTCCCTGACCGCCGGTAAAAATCTCTTAAAAAACAGAAAGAAGACAGGCGTCGCTGCCGACCAAGCAAGGCCTGCTCCTGCCGGCTTCACGGACTGTGATGCACAAAATGTGCCTAGATGACCGCAGAAGTCGACCGCCGCCGCGCGACGGCACCTTGACTCAATGAACGCCCACGGCCCCAACGCCACTCCCACAGCACCACCCCACAACCAGCCGACGAGACGCCGCCCAGGCCAGCCACCAGCAGCCACCACCCGTCTCCCGGCGCTGCTCCCCTCGCCACCACGGCCGGCCGGAGCTGATACACCGAAGGAGACCACCCGCACCACCACCAACAAAACGGGAACACGAACCACCGCCAACTCCTCCCCTCACCGCCTCGGTCGGCCGGAGAAGCAGACGCGGCACCGCGCACCCGACGAAGAACAACAGCACCCCATCACAGCACCACACGGGCCTCGCCTCGCCACTGGGAGGATGACGAAGCAGCGGCGACTGGCCCGGAGGACGGGAACTCCAAGCTGCAGAACGAACAACGTCGCCGGATTTTTTTTCTCCAGGGCGCCCAGGGTGCTTAGTGCTTTTTGCAGGGTCCGCTTGTAATTTTCTTTTCTTTCTGGACTTCCTTGTAATTTGTACTGGGTACTCTGTTTATATGAATCGGATCCTTTCCTCAAAAAAAAAAAAAAAAAGTGCCTTCGGCAGTCAGTCGACGTGGTTCACATCACACGCTTTTCGTGGCAGGCAGCTGACTCTAGCGTTAGCGTAGTGGAGCTGACAGCAGAGCACTGTCCTAACCTAACCCAAGCCTAGCCACTCGCAGCGAGTGCATTGACTGCTCGTTCCTCTTCCTCCCCTCTCCCCCAAGCTTAAGCTCATCCCGGCCGAATTCGGCTGGTTCCACCATGGCCGGCTCGCCGGAACCGGCGAACAGATCAAAGGCAAGGCGCGGGTGCCGCCGGTACAGGTATGTACTCCCGTCCATGAATCGAATTCGGCCAAGCTAGGCAGCTACTAGTCTAAAGAGCTCCGTGTGCTAGCTCGCTCCCTTGAGATCGATCTTGGGTCGTAGCTTCCCCAGCCGAGTGCTTGCAGCTCCATCAGTTACCACCTACTCTCGATTCATGCGCCATGATGCATAACCAGATAACCTCCTGCCTGATCAGCCGTGAGAACCAAGTGTGGACGGATGGATCGATCCATCTGCAAATTGAATGCTCTTCTTAGCTTAAATCGGTCGGTCGGATACTCCGGCCACTTAACTTGTCTGAAATGTTTGAAATGAACCCTTAATGTTCCTCGCAGAAAAAATATAGAAATAATTGAACCCTTCAAGGGCAAGACTACTTTACCGATGTACTGTACTGTGTAAAACATAATTAACCTCTTGCTCAATTATCACTAGCTCGACTAATCTGCCAGCTAACATTTCATGATATCGTGCCACTACTCTTAATCTTGCTCCTTTTACTGACATTTTTATATTTGGTCTGTGAAGGTGTTGCATCATGCCGAAGTGCTGTGGCTGGCTATTTTTACGGGACATGGATAGAAAAATCCGCAGAAGCTGCGCGCTCAGAATTAATAACCAATAGGATAATGGAGCGACGCGGTCAATTACCTTACGCAGATGCGTAGTAATTTATGGAGCGACGTGGAGCAAAGGTCAGTGTTCATTTTACACTATTTTTTTTTGCGAGACTTTTTACAGTAGCTTTGCAGTAATGCAGTGGCATGATAATTCTACGAATCGTTTTCAGTTTTTGTATACCCATTTTTGCCACGGAACCTTAGTTTTTTTTAGGGGAAACCTGCTAAGCTTTATTCATAAATATTCATGTGTACAATAGCAGTGTAGATCATGACAACCTTTTCTCTCTACGTGTGTTTTGGGCTTAGATATTTGCCACATACATATTTTAAGTAGGATATAAAACCGTGCATTGCGAAAACGCATCTTCTTCCCCTGGTCCGGTCATATTCCTTCTCATGTCGGACATGCAGCTTTCTCACCTCATCATCATGCACCGAATGGCGGAGCCACCCCCGACGACTCTGGACAACTGCCGAGGCTCCGTTAAACCTTCGTTAATTTTAGTATCGCGCGAGGGTTTTAGTGTCACTTTGTATGGGCATTTGCTTGCCAAAGCAAAAGCTGTCAGACCATGTCCAAGCTCTATTGCTTGGCAGCCACCACCTCCTTCTTCCTCCACCACCTTTGAGTCATAAGGATGACTTGCCAACGCCGTTAAGGTTTCTTGATAAGTTTCCCCTAAACCTAGCCATGCCTATTAGGTTATTACCCCGTCCAACCGCAGATTAACCATTCGGTGGTTGTCGTGTTGACACACCACTCATTACCGGACTGTTGCTTCTTACTCCTTCCCTTCCCCTTCTCCTTCTTCATCCTTGGAGCCCTCCTCCTTCACCTCCGCTTCTCGTGGAACATGTGGGTACGAACTGTCATTTTGAAAGATAAAAGAGGGAATGTCCATTAAGTAGTTTTTCTCGTTAAGTGTCAAGTTACTAGGTAGCCATGCATGAAAGGAACTACTTAGATATGTCCACATACCTCCTTTCAGTGTACCAATTTTGTTGCACACTCCAGTTTTCAAGCCATACTGGTATTTTCATTTGACGGTGGCAAAGCTATAGTAATTTCTTTCAACTCTGCATTATGTCAAATTTGGGTCTCTGGGTGGATTGACCTTCTTTGGAAAAGACTGCACACTACGGCCTTGACCTTTTCACCTAACAGTTCACGTTGACAACACCCGCGGAGTTTGCGATTTTGGAATGAGTGACTATTTGATCGAAAGGATTCTCATGGTGATTTTGGAGTATTCAAAGCTCCCTTGATTCGTAGGATAACAAAAGTATAGAAATAGAAAAGTTATAGGATTGTGATGACACGTCTAATTGAATTCTATGAGAAGATAAATCCCCTTTGATCGTGTGAATAAATCTTGCATGAGGTTAGATCTGATATTATTTTCCTATGAAGTTTACATTATAAGAATCATATGATTATTTCTTACGGGATATGATTACATGAATCAAACGGCTTTCGAAGAACTTTCATAGGATTTCAATCCTATACAAATCTTTTGAAAATATTGTGAATCAAAGGAGCCCTCAATTTACGTGAAAGTTTTCTATGATAATTGTTTGATTTGTAGGATGGAATCTCAAAAAAAATTCCAAAGGACTCATTTACACTACTTTTAATAGAAAATGCAACATGCACTTAAAACCTTTGTTATTTTACTAGTAATTTGCAACGGGTGATAATAAATTATGTTTCATACCGAATACCTGACGCTTCCGTAATTATGTTTCATGGGTTTTGATTTAACGGTGGGCTATGTGCTATTAACGCCTCCGCTAATCCTTAAGCTCTTTTTTTTTCCGCCGAAACATGGTTTCCCATTGACGAGGACGGTAGAAAAAAAAATAGGAAAGAGAGTGGCGCCACCGCTAGGGTTTGGAGGCGGCGGCGGCGGCAGCGGCAGCGGCACCTCGTCCTGTGCTGGGAAGCGGCTGCGACACCGGACGAGGGCGCCCTCTGCCGCTCCCACATCTAGCAGCGACGCCCCACGGCGTGGAGCCTCCTACCCGCCGCCGCTGCCCCCCACGACGCACTCCTCCGCCGCGGCCCCTCACGACGCGGGCGCTGGAGGCGCCGCCTGGCAAGTCGTCCACCCCCCTCGCCTGCTTCCTCCCGCTGGCCCGCCGCCTTATTGAGACCGCCCAGTTCCAGGTATCCCGTCACCCATCTCTCTCTCGCTTCCTGGTTCGATAAAAAGTATCGTTCACATGATTTTGCTTGATAGAACCTGCATGAACGAAAGCTCCAGCATCATATCTGATAACAAAACCTGACCCAGCTAGTGTATTAACCATGTCCAGAGACCCATCCGTGTTAACAACATGCCATCCGGCTGGAGGTTTCTTCTACTTTTGTGCTTGTGTTAAAACCTCTTTATCCCTGACCCTGATCGGCAACTCAAGATTTGCCAAATGCTTCTCAGTCAGCTGAAAAGATTTCAGTGGCTGATAGCATTCTTCTACATGACAAATTTATTCCTACTACTCCAGATGCACCTTATGATTGTCACTACTAGCGCAGCTTCTTTATTGGTAAAAAAGATGCCATTAATAATGTCCCCAGCCCAGGACATAGGGTGTAACTTCGACAACTTTAACTCAAATTTGTCAAGTGCCACCGACCAAAACTTCTTTGCATGATCTCACTGCATCGAAGAATGATACAGTGACTCCTCAGCATAGCCACACAACTTGCAAGTACTGTTTTGCAGAGCATGTCTTCTCTTTAATTATGCAAAAATTGGAACAATTTGTTTGAGTACGAGTGCTCTCTTTTGTGGTACGATTGTAATCATTCATGATGAAATAACAGACCACTTATTATCTGTTATGTTGCCTAGCATTACTATGTGTTTCATGGCTTTTGCTGTGATGCTATATGTATAACTATAAATGCGTCATTTGCTCTGTGTATGTAGAGACTTAATTTTAGACCCAAAGAAACTGTAGTGTTCTTGTCATATTTTGGTAGGCACATGTACTTGAATATTTTGAATAGTATGCTCTGCATTCACCAAATTGAAACTTATCATTTCTTGGCAGGAAATCTATTGTTGCTCCGAAAACCTTCTGCTGTGGATTCTAAGAAGTAGGCTGGCTTTGTTGTACATTGGCCAACCACGAGGTTTGCGAGCTGTTCTTCAATTGTACTTCCATTTTTCAGTGCTGGATTTAGTGGAATGTTAATAGAGTTAATCTCGTGTCATCCTTTTTGCAGGAAATTTAATCAGCACACTCTGCATCCTCCAATCTGAAGCTCTTCATTTCTTGGCTTAATCTATCAAGAAGGTACTCCTGTAGCCGAGAATACTTTTATATGAATCTTATGATCTCCTATAAGTGAATAAGTGATAATCTGTGCCAAATATTGTACATGAAACTCCAACTCAAATGTTTTTTTATTAATAGTTCAGTTTAGACGTATTTGCCAAACATCATGTTTTTGAACAGTTTGACTAATTGATATGCATAGAACGCTGCCATTTTCCTAGCATTCTCCCAATCATTCTTATCTGGAACTCCAACCCCTTTCTCCCTACCTTTAAGAAGATCAATAGCAAATATGGATCTTCATCTGTGTACCTTGCAAAAACTTTATCATAGCTAACAACTGCCTGCAACATAAAGTACGTGGAGTTCCACCTAGTGCTGACATCAAGATTTAGGAAGGCCTTGGTGTCGACCTTCTCTAGTCCAGCACATTCTTTAAACTTAGTTATCCTTGCTGGGCTGTTCTTCACATATCTAACAATTGCACACACAAGGAAATCACGCGAGATTCTTGTGATTTGGGCAGGGCAAGGATCGCTCGTCGGTGCCACAGTTTCTGGAGACAAAATCTGCCAGGTGATTGCTGATTTTGGGGAGAGAATAGAGTCTAATGCGGCCGGATCATCTGCATATCTCGTAGCTGGGAGTGGGGGGTCTGTTTCTCGGTCACTTCGGTTAACCGAGGGGTTGGACCGAAGTCACCGAAACAAATTCGGGTTTTGAGATTGCCTAACGGAGCATGGTACCAAATAAATTGGTTTCGGTTAGTTCGTCTTCGGCCCAGGTTAATACGGTTCGGCCCTTCGGTTCTCGATTTATATGCTCACCCCTACCTGAAACACCTGAATCTTGAAATATGTACCCGCAATCTTGAGATTAGAGCGTATCAAAATTTAATATATGCACTGTATCTTCTTACTGATTTGAGTGCTCCTATATAGTATATGAATATATGATTAGTGTAGGTTGAATGGACTCTACCATATATAAGATGCTTTAGCCTTTTCTGTGACGCACGTATCTAGATTTATTTTAGTGCTGTATTTAGTGGAAGGTTAATAGAATAGAATTCATCTCGTGTTATCCTTTTTGCAGGAAATTTAATCAGCATCTTCCAATCTGAAGCTCTTCATTTCTTGGCTTATTGATCTATCAAGAAGGTACTCGTGGAGCCAAGAATACTTTTATCTGAATCTCATGATCTCCTATAAGTGAATAAGTGATAATATGTGCTAAATATTGTACATTAAACTCCAACTTAGATGTTTTTTTTATTAATAGTTCAGTTTAGACGTATTTGCCAATGTTTAACAGTTTGCAATTAGCTTATATTGCTGTTGGTTTCCGTAGCTCATTGGGTTTCATTTTGATAATGTGTCTCTTGATGAAATTTGTATACATCCTAACTTTTAATCATCTTCTTGGATATTAATAACAACATTGCCTTAATTTTACATGCTAGTTCACATGCTAGCATAATCTGATCCTAGGTGCCTCTATGTATTGTGTGTGGAAAATTAATCATTAGAGTAAAGGAGGATAACCCCATTAGCACTTTATTCCTCTTAGACTAGAATAGATATTTCTAATTATGTTCTCTTTCTATGAGTCGTGAGGGTTGTGTGTTGACTTTGCGCTTGACTATGTGTATGATTATAGTGAATTGTTTCATTCGAACATTGTGACTGTATATAGATATATACGTTCAAAATTTGAAATCTACATGCCATGAATTCCTTGAAGAAACGCATGCATAATAAATATTTTTATATGTCAATTGTGTAGGTTACACTATGCCCCCCACTATTAGATATGGCTTGGATTGCTTTTCTGAGGCTAGCAAATCTTGGACATGTGAATGTCAAAGATTGAATCCGCCTACAAGGGAGTTGTTTTTTCTGGCCCCAAAATATATATGTGATTGTGGGAAAAAGGTATAACATGTGCTCCTACTCTATTGCTCATTATCTTGTTTGTTATGAATCAAAAAAAGTTTGTTAGTAGTATTTTAGTGAATATAACTGTGTTTACCCTTTTACAGTTTAAGGGAGATTTTAGGATCTCATTTGATGATATAAAAATCAACAGCTATAATCTGATGGGAAAAATTCATTATCAAACTCTACGTAAGTTGTTACATTTACAAATACAAAAAAAAACTTATGTATTGCAAATGTTCATGTATCATTTTCTTGTGCAGCGCGTTGTGTAGCCTATGCATATGTGCACGCTCTTCAAGTTCTGGAGCGTAAAGAAGCTATCTTGATGAAACGAGATCCTTCTCTCCTTGCGGATTTGGATCCCAACAAATTGTATGGGATGCTCGATAGCAGGTTCTTTGACATGACCAAAGTGGGTTGCCCCATGACACCTTTCCGTGACGTCAAGATGGTCCACTTAGGACTTATATTGAAGGAAGTTGGCCTCATAGACCTGGGCCATGAGGTAATTACATTATTAACCATATTTATAGTCATATTAATAGCAGCAGTTAAAGTAGATATATAAAAACTACACATTTTTCCTTCCACTGTTCAAGGCATAAAAGATGTTTCTTATCACAACACATGCTATAACATTCCATCAGTTTATTCGTAAAGTTTGGTAATGATTAAAAATATGTTTGCTAGCATTTATTTGCAAGATTTAACACTTAAAACTTAAACTTTAGTAGTACTCTACCTTGGTTAACACTAGGCAATGATGAGGTTATAGTTTTTGTATTGCACCCCATGGTACATACCTATACAGTGCAACTTGTCCATATTAGCTTCGATTGTTCATTAGGTACACAAATAGTAGGCCAAGGATAAACTTAGATTTGGCAAATGATTAGATAGTTTTTTTTTTGTAATAGATGAGCTAATTTTTTATATTGTTATAGATTTCCTTCGGTGATTGATCAATGACCTAACTTCCATTCTGATTTTTATATAAAGCAATCTACTTTTACATCCGTTGTTAGTAGTTGTTTGTAAAGTTTCTACTCAAAATAAAGACATTAGGAAATATGTCAAAGAACTAACCTGAAGTTATACACGCTGAAAAATTAACATAATTTTTTAAGCAATGTGTGAAATATAATGGTTAACTATCTCCTTGGGTTTGTAAACTCTAGACAATTTGTTCTTCACCAGGAAAGTAAAGAAATTCGTGAAAACAACAACATATGTACTTTGGTGATGTAGTATGTCAAATTTACAATTAATTTTCTCAATTTATTGGTGATAATATCATGAATCCAGAGTTGGCAATTATACTAATTTTTTCTTCTTCTACAGCCTAACGTCCATAGGGTTGGTGATGTTACCGTGATCCCAAAAGATGACTTTGAGGGTATCACTACCGCCTTAGCACGAGGTGAAGCATTGGTTACTACCTTTTACAGTGGGAAAAGGTTGAATAAGCTAAAATATGGCCAGATCTACAAATCCTATCGTCCTTCCAACTATCGCAGTAATAAGAAGAAAAAGATTGTGGGGCATGCGGTCTGTTTAGTAGGTGCAGGACGGGAGAAAGGCGAGGAGTACTTAGAGTTTGTTAACTCACATAGGCGATTTTGTCGGCGGCGCAACTCTCATAAGAAAATTTTGATGTCTGGCATTGGTAGAATTCGAGCTTCCGATCTCAAGTCTAATGTAATTCGTCTTTCTCGGGTTGCTGCTGATGGTACGTAATTTAACTCTTATTTGAGATACGTCAAAGAGAGCTATCATCTAATGAATTTGTTCTTTCTTGTAGGAGAAGATGAATGGAGATTGCAGCCACAAAATGAAATTGTTCTTAACAAGCACAATCGTCAATTAATGAATCGTTTGAAGCCTCTTCAGATTAGAGAAACGCTTGACATTGACAAGCCTTCTGAGATGGTGGATAATCTTGACATTGATGATGAAATGGTATTTTTTTTCCTTACTTGTATATGAGATTGTTAGATTTTTAGGACCCAATTGGATGTAAATCTGAATCGAAGAAGTAATGAATGAATCAACAATAACCATAAGAAATCGGTAAAGAAGTTGAGTAGAGAAGGCCACTGAATTTGAGTAGAAATGGACACACCATTTTCTTGAGTTCATCCAAAACTTTTATGTTCATGCTGGACAGGCTGCTGAGGGCTTAAATGGCTCCATGAAAGAACCCCATGACCAAGTTCTTGTTGAATTGAAGCCTCATGTTCCACGTGACCGACTACCGAGAAAGGGGATAAAGATAAGGAAGTGGTTCGAGTGGTTGTGGTGAATGAAACCGTAAGGCTCAGTTCTTTTATGCTATTTTTTGATATAATCTCTAGTAGCAATCTACATAGTTACTTAAAAAGTTGATATATGCCTATGAGATTCTATGCAATATTCACAGCCAAAGTATCATAAAAAAACTGTAATTTGCCCTATTGTCTACCATTTTTTGTGTGAAACCTCATAGGTGTCGTTGTCCAATTATATTTATATTCTTTTACCAATTACTCGTGCATGAAGAGCCGGTATGTTTAGAAATTGCGGTAGTCTTACCTCTTATGTGAACTTTGAGTAGAAAATTAGTTTGCTTCTTTTCTTACCTCATTTTGGATATTTTTTAGGCGATACAGAAAGGGTGTTGCTTCTTTGGGGCATGAGAATGGCTCATCATCTGTTGTGTATTAATATTGGTTCTTGGTGATGATGACTTCCTGGGCTAGTAGTCGGTGTGATTCATGATTGTTTTTTTTGTTAAAGGTTTCCTCTTGTCCTTACTGGACGTTATGTTGTAGGACAAGATTGTTGCCCACAACTAAAATATTGTTGGTCCATGTTTATCAACTGAAGTCAATAGCTGCATTTTCTTTTTGGAACAAAATATTGTTGGTGCATGTTTATCAACTGAAGTCAATCTGATAGCTCTCAAAATATTCCGATTTCATGTCTCATGTTTTACTAGAAATTGTACTAGGTATCTGGTGGACGCACATTTTGTCGAGACCATAATAAAATGTAAGGGGTAAGCGTGCAATTGAAATCTGCCTTTGCTTACTGCATATCCTTTACTTGACGGAAATGGGGCAAATCTGATGAGATACTTGTTGGTGGTGATGTTCTTATAATCTGATGTGCCAATGTTTTTCTACATCAGGTCGACACGAAAACATGGAGTTACCTATTCTGAACGATTTCTCTGTTTTCTCTTAGCAGTTTACAGTCTAGCGCATGTCGAAGACACATGCATTTCCCTTCTAGTTGCCACTGGATTGTTGGTCTTGCTGGTTCTCACCTTGCATTTCCCTTCTATTCTGTGTAAGTATTTTATTCTCATCTTTCTAGCACTGGTCAAGAAACAGATCCTGAATTGTTGTGTGATGTTCGGCTTGTGGTGCTGTGCCAGATCGGGCAACATGCTTGCAACAGTAGATTAGTTTAAGTTTCGGGTGTTATGAATGCATCTTATACTTGAGCTTACTGTTTGCGTAGGTAAATGATTTTTTTTTTCAAGAAAACGCAAAAGCTTTGCGTTTCATTTCCTTGAAAATGTAGATAGTTTGGTTACAATCCTCCTAGGAGGCAAATTCAGAATTACATAGTTCAGTGAACATCCCAGTTGGGTGGCAGAATGACTCTAAGGCCAAGTGCGCCAGGTAAATGATGGTGTGCAAGTACATGAGTTAGCGTGAATTCCTCTGTTTAATACTTATTCATGCTTCAGTTAATTGAGAATTTGTGATATGAAACTGAATTTTGCTTACGCTTGCTTGCTGTTGATGGTCCCTGATCTGACATGTACAAATCATGCCTAGCATATATGTGTGGTATATGGATTCATGTTTCCCAGCACCGTCTCTTACATGATTGCCTTGAATGTGAATCAAGGTACCTAGAATAGTAATTGCATTGGTTAGCTATCTGCAACTAAGCTCGTCTCCACGTTTTGCAAAACTGCAAAGTGGTAACTTATGATAAACAAGCTATCAGTTCCTGCATATGACTTGCTTTGTTAGATGAACCTGAGTACTGAGCAGTTTGCTGTTCTAGGATTTAGTGGCATGATCTTGCTGTTCTGTTGGCTATGAATCCGGTGTGGCTTTTAAATCACTTTTGTTTGAGTGTTACTGAAGCTCTTATTGTCTGTTATGTGTGGCCTATAGAGAGTAACTATAATCTAGCAATTTGTTGCTGCACCATGTGACCCCCAATAGTTGAAAGTCGTTACCTCATGGCCACAATTTAGGTGGGTGGGTTTAGCATTATTTTATTATGTGGTAAGTCAAGTAATGCTGGATTGTCTTGTTTTAGTCTGCAAGAATTATGATCCCTCATGTGAAATTGCATTTTCGGTGTACGCTTGGGCATGGGCATGTGCACGTGCCTAGCAGCTCGTTCTTAGGCCCTGTTTGGGATCAGCACACGTTATTTTTCTTCTCTGTCACCTTACTCTGCTATATGATCCGTACTAACTAGAATGCTGTCGCCATTTGAGTTTGACTAGTTGGCATGATTTCTACGATTTGTTTCTGGCATAATCTTGCTTTCTGTTGGCTATGAATCTTGTGTAGCTTTTAAATCACTTCCGTTTAGTGGTACTGCAGCTCTATTGTTGATTATGTGTGCTGAGATTAACTAGAATTTAGCCATCTGTTGTTGTGCCATTTGACTCTCAGTAGTTGAAAGTTGTTACTTTATGGCCACTATTTTGGTGGGTGGATTTACCATTTCAGGAAGATCTGTTTATGGCCACTATCTTGTTTTTTGTTCTTATTGGCACCTGTAAATGACCACACAAAGTAGAGATGAATCATAGACCTAGATGCATGATAAATGCTCTTATCATTATCAAATCTGTTATCCACCATAGTGGATGAAGCTCAAATAGCTATGCAGATTATTAGAAGTTAAAACTAACTATATATAAGTTTTCATAATTTTGGTAATTGTTCTGACATCAATAATTTTCACTAGTTCGTTTTAGTATTGTTCCGGCCATATATTTTCGGCACTTTCTTACTAAGTAGGAACTATAATAGTGGCTGGAAGCTCAAGTGATATTCACCATATGTTGTGTTCATCAAGAAAAGTGTCTCACAGGATGTGTTGAAGAAGTTTTCATTGGTCTACTGATGTAGAGGTGTGGATAATAGCCACATTTTTTTAGAACTGAGCCTGGTTGATCGTGGCAATTTCTTTCATATCACTGCTTGTCATGTCTGCTGTTTTAGCTACTTGTTTCTTTGTGAATAGACATGGAATGACGATTTGGTCATTCTTTCTGTGATGTTTAGGATTATGGATTGCTGGATTTTATTGTGTCATATTGGAATGATCTGCTGGTTCTGATCACCTCCTCTGTGTGTATATAAATATGCAACTGCTGATGAGGTTTAGATACAGTAGTGTTGTCTGTTTATATCACTTACTGAATATGTTGATGCCTGGCCTGACTTGGTCTGTTACAGGTTATGGGTGGACTGAGCCGAGCTTCTTCTTCAGCCGGTGGTAGTCGCCGCAGACTGTCGTGGTGCTATTCCGTTTTGGTTGATACTACCACATCGTGTCATAAGCTGCCAAAAGGAAAATGTATGCCTGCGTATGGACTGTGACTGGAGATGCTAGCATGATGGTACATTTGTTTGTAGCCTTGCAATTGGGTGATCTATGGCTTTTGTACTTAGCTAGCTGGTCATGTTGAAGCTTGTTGGTGTCGGTCTTTGGATGACATCTGATGTACATGCATCTTTTCAACAACTTCCTGGTGCATCTTCTGTAGCACTTCCTAGTGCATGCGCGTCCTGAAAGATTCAGAGTACAATCAGTTGGTGCAAGCGTCCCGAAATTTTGAGTAGCAAAATCGACTTGGTTTTTGCCAAACAACTGATTGTATGTATCATACTAATTGTGTCCTTAAGTTTTTGGAAATGGAGATCAACCTGTGTAACGGGAGTACAAATAATATTTCAATCTATCTTTAATTATGTCCGGCTGATTATTAGACGAGGAGCTGCTGTATGTTTCAATCTAGTTGGTTGAGCCCATTTGCTTATACATGTGTATTGTCGATTGCATATATCTTGGACATGCGTATTGTTTATTGCATATATCTTGTACATGAAACACTCGGTTTTCGCTCTACAATGAGATAGAAGAATGGATTAAATAGTTTAATGAACAGCTTAAATGGGATGGATGAATCTTGTAATATAGGAGGAAATTACAACGATGACCAGATCTTGGCTCTCTCCTCCCTAGCCAAAATAAAAACGCGAGTTCAGCGTAGGAGCACCCAAATACTACTACAGAACCACGAATAAGGATGACCAGATCTGACTCTCTCCTCTCTAGCCAAAATAAAGACGCGAGTTTAACGTAGGTAGGAGCCCCCAAATATGACATGGCGCTTCGGGTCATATGCGTAGATGCGTCCGTTATGTAAAACATTTTTAAATGTTAAAAAGTTCCAAATCATAAAAAGTTTCGCAAAGAAAAATATTTTTTATGACCTGTGCAAAAAAGACAAGAAAATGTCGTGTACAAAGTCATTTCGATGCACCCGGATTTGTATTTTTTGCGCAACCCGTAAAAATTGTGTTTTCTTCACGAAACTTTTTGTGCTAACATAAAATATTTTGATGTATATCCGAAATTTTTAGTTGGAACTTTTTGATATTTTGAAAAATGATTTTCAGATAGTGGGTGCATCTCACCTATGACCCAATATGGATTTCCGCACCAAAATACTACTCCCTCCGTTTAGGACTCATTTGGTTGCAGGCGCTAATTAAACCAGGGAAGTAATCCCCTGACTGCCTGGGCAGGAGGGAACCCCGGCTTTCCCTCCTGATCGGGAACAACAACGATTGCTGTTTGGAGAGCAGAGCAAGGGAACGGACGGGAACAGCAGGGGAGATGCAAAATTCGAAAATAAAGCCAAAGTAGTACCTTTTTCACAAGAAATACGAAAATTCAGGCTTACAAATAATACAAAAATTTCAAGGAATACTCATATTCCGAAATACACAAATAGTAAGCAATAACTAACATAATCAACCACGACAACATAAGCAAACATCAATCTTTACATCTCCAGGCAAATAAACATAAGTTTAACAACCGCAACAACATCATACATTACTCCCATTCATTATTAGAAATTCATAAATTAAAAATGGTGTATCATGACTCCAATTCTCAACCAAAACATCGCATTTTCATCATGATTTCTGACTCGGGCCCTTGCTATTAACTCTCCAGAATCCAAGCTTGTACTGCAGAATTCATCAATAAGCTTGTGAGCATACATCAATAAGTAACTTGCACCTCTAAATTTGTGCACTCAACATAACCAGGGAGATTGATTTAATTGTGAATGCAATAGGGAATAACATCAGCTGAAACAAGCCCAAGAACAACACGTTGCGGTCTAGACATCTATACTAGCATATAAGGAAAAAAAATGGAGATACAAGTTTCCAGATAGAAGTTGTGGTGCCTCCTTCACCTTGAATTTAAAAAAAAGAAGTATGCACATATGCTTGAGCTGTACTAACATTTAACTAAATCAATGATCTATGTTAGCGAGAGAAATACAACCAGATGATCATGCATGAAGACGAAAAATACCACAGACAGTAACGGAAAGCAAAATATCAGAAGATTACAGATTATCGCACCTCATGCTTTCTCCATGGTAGAAATTTCTTCTTTCAGCCAGAAAGTTCGAAGAATTGGGTCTTTGGTGTTGAGGAAAATCTGTCGATTGAGCTGGCATTTGAAAAGCCGTAGCGACTTTGACTTCTCTGCAACAGAAAGGTCCTCTATAGTTTCAAGTGCAGCCACACAACTGGCAATGGTGAAAAGACGGGGTCGGGCCGCCCTTCCTCATAAAGAGAAGAGTATATGGCAGGAAGCAGAACTAAGAACAGCTCATCGTCATCTTCCTCTTCTTGTGACATAAACTTCCTAATTTTATCCATTCTAGAATCCATCACTAGCAAGGTTCAACAAGAAGTAAATTAATGAAATAATAAACAATACATTTCAAAGTGTAAAAAGAAGGTAAAACCAAAAACTACTCCTCACTATGACATGAAAGTATTCAGCTTAACCATGGTTCAGCAACTAATCCACATGTAACTAGCTAGAAGACTAAACAAATCTGCACCAGAAACTATGTCCCAGCCAAGTAGCACACTAGCCAACAACCAATGTCATATCCAATGGTCTGAAACAGTGACATAGAAACCAATGAATCAACCAATATCTTATCCAATACCATATGCACGATTAACAACCAACTACAAAACGCTAACAGCCAACAAATGGTATGATTCGGTAGCATACCATGCGACAACTAGTATGAAACAGTTGCAATAGAAACCAACGAATCAAGGCCAGGGTCAGAGCTCGTACAAGACCTAAACTAGATTTACTCGCAGATTTACAGCAATATATCAGAGCCATCCCCACAAGCATCGGCGCAGATAGGAGCCTAAAACTTGATTTACTCGCAGATTGCAGCTACTAGAGAAATATGGCCATCGTCGTCAGACGTGGGGACAGAAACAAGGGGGAGGGGGAGAAGCAAACCTTCGACAGGAGATGTAGCCGACCGGATCTTGGACGAGGAAGCCGACGAGATCTTGGGCCGATCCCGTGGGAATGGAGAGAGGGGAGATGCGAGAGGCAGAGGCGAAGGGGAGGAGGACTCGCTCCGGTCCGCGCTCTTGTCCGGTCGCCGCCGAAGGAAGGAGATCATGGCCGTGCTGCGCCGCCGGAGGAAGGAGATCATGGCGTGCTCGCTGCGCCGCCGCCTCCCGAGTCGCAAAACGCGATCCCCACCTCCCGACTCACGGAATAGTCGCCCAGGGAAAACACGGGGTCGGGTCGCCCTTCCTCGTCTCGTCGGCGACCAAACGGTCCGGTAAGTTGACCCGAGCCAAATTTGGCCCGGGGTTTCTTGGGCCAGGGAAAAGGGGCGGAACCCCCAGAGAATGCCTGCAACCAAACGAGCCCTTAGGTGTGTAAGTCCCCTCACGACGCGCAGCGAGAAAATGCCAGAAAACTACGACATTTGGGGCTCAGTTATCACTTTACTACGACATTTGGGGTAAATGTCACTTAACTACCATCTCAGGGGCAGGGTTGTGACAGAAAGCACTGATCACTCGTTTTAGTCATTGTAACAGGATCTCTGACCGCACTGGCCCACCTGTCAGGGCCGACGTGTGATGACCCACAAGTATAGGGGGTGTATCGTAATACTTTCGATAAATAAGAGTGTCGAACCCAACGAGGAGCAGAAGGTGCTGACAAGGAGTTTCGGTAAAGGTTTCACTGTAAACTAGCAGACAAGTTTTTAGGGGTTTTTGATATAGCAGGTAAATAAAATGCGAGTAAGTAAAAGACAGTAATAATAATTGCAGCAAGTGGCCCAATCCTTTTTAGAGCAAAGGACAAGCCGGTTGGTTTACTTATGATGACAAAATGTTCTTGAGGACACACGGGATTCTAGTCAAGTGCTTTCGCTTCACATAGTTGATTAATCTTTATTGTTTTGATAAGTGTTGTGTGGGTGAACCTATGCTAATGCACCGCCCTTACTTGGACTAATACATACTTGTGATTATACCCTTGCAAGCATCCGCAGTTACAAGAAAGTAATTAAGATAAATCTAACCACAGCCTTAAACTCTGAGATCCTACGCTCCCTTGTGCACCGGTATACTAACGGGGGTTTAGGTTTCTGTCACTCCGGCAACCCCACAATTAGCAACCAAATACACAATGCATTCCTCTAGGCCCATAAAGGTGAAGTGTCATGTAGTCGACGTTCACACGACACCACTAGAAGAATAGCACCACAACTTAAATATCAAACCATTAAATATTACTCAACATAATTCCACTACTAACAGCATGACTTCTCCCATGTCCTCAAGAACTAAACGAACTACTCACAGACATCATATGGATCATGATCAGAGGTGATATAATGATGGATAACAATCTGAACATATACTTTAATTCACCGATAAAACTCAATAGCATCAACCACAAGGAGTAATTAACACCGGGAGAGTTTCCCCTATGAACTAAACAAAGTATAGCCCTAGATGTTACAGCGGAACGAGATGGTGCAGCGGTGATGGTGGTGATGGCGGTGGAGATGATGATGATGATGATCCCGATGAAGTCCAGCGCGATGACGATGAGGATGGCGATGATCTCCCCCTCCGGGAGGAATTTCCCCGGCAGATTTCTCCCTGCCGGAGAGCTTTTTCTCTCTCTGTTGTTTCCGCCTCGTGGAGGCGGCGGAATATTTTCTCGGACTCCCCGTGTCTTAGGGTTTCTGGGGGATGAAGTACGCGAAGGGGGAGCGCCTGAGGTGGGCCAGGGGCACCACACCTGGCTGGGCGCGGCCAAGGTGGGCCCGCGCCCAGGGGTGGTGTGGGCCCCTCCTGGCCCATCTCAGCCTCCCCTTTTGGCTTAGTCCATCTTCTGATAAAATAGGAACATCTGTCTTCTGGAAATATTTTTAGTGCTCCAGAAATATAGTGCCTTGACGTGCTTTTTCCAGCTGAAATCTGACTCCGGCAGTTAATTATCCAATGATCATCAAACATGCAAAATAAGACAAAATAACATAAGTAACTCCTCTTAATATGAAATATATCATTGAATAACAGTAAATTATGCTATAAAATAGTGATGCAAAATGGACGTATCAACCCCCCAAGCTTAGACCTCGCTTGTCCCCAAGCGAAAGCTGAGCTCAGTAAACTAGAACAAAAGTTTATGGAGTGAAGCGTCGATAATAAAGAATACGGACAAGAAGCATCAGTAATTACTAAACAACAACTCATTTTAAACAGCAACTACTCTTCATATAACCTAACTTGAACATGAGTAGTGAAACAACCACAATAAAAATACACGAAGGAAATTATAGATTAGTAATGGCACACTTCATTCTTGGTCATAGAACAATAAGCAATCAATACTTATCTTTCGAAAGGAGTCTTTATATTAGAGCTTATATTGCAGAACTTCCACACTCAATTATCACACCTTCTTTACAGTCATTGATAACTTGCAAAGCTATATTCTTAGAGGCAAAAGTCTTTGTGCTAAGACAAGGAAGGATAAAAGACATGATTGACAATATTAATGATATATATGGTTGAATCACAACAACTCAAATGCTTGCTCAAGGAAGAAGGAAATAGGTGTACTGACTCAACATGAAAAGTAAAAGAAAGGCCCTTCGCAGAGGGAAGCAGGGATTAAGTCATGTGCTAGAGCTTTTAAGTTTTTGAAATCATATAGAGAGCAAAAATTAAGTTTTGAGAGGTGTTTGTTAATTGTCAACGAATGGTAGCGGGTGAAAACAGTATTCTCCCTGTCAAACAGACTTTTAAGAGCGGCTCCCATGAAGGACGTTATTTCTACCAGCAAGGCAGATCATCCCTCTTTCTCTTTGGTTTACACACGCAGATATTTCACTGTTTGTCAATGCTTACTGATAATCAGGGCAAAAGTGTGAAGAGAATTAAGCGGTTAAAGTTGTAATTAATTGGGACTGGGCATCCCGTTGCCAGCTCTTTTTGCAAGTTATTGGATAAGCGGATGTATATGCCACTAGTCCAGGTGTAAAGTCTGTTTGACAAGTAGAATAAAGGATAACCACACTACTTCCTCATGAGCTAGTAAACATTGACACAAAAGGGAATAATAACATTTTGAATAATTTAAAGGTAGCACATGAAAAATTTACTTGGAGTGGCAAAGAAATACCACATATAGGTAGTTATGGTGGACACAAATGGCATGGGTTTGGCTCAAGGATTTGGATGCACGAGAAGCATTCCCTCTCAGTACGGTGGTTAAGGCTAGCAAGGTCATGTGGCAAGCATAAAAGTTGGGGGATACACACAAATATAATGTAATAGAAGCAACCATGCTATCTTCCCTGTAAGCACAAATGTTTTAACTCAAAGAATACTAATCTTATTGGCTAGCAAGAAAGAAAGATAAAGGGATAATATTTTTGCATGTAATTCCCTCCTTCTACTTAAGTTTTCATGGTATTGTTGCTAATGACCAATACTAAGTTTGCCACAACTAATATAATTTACTTGATGTACCCAAAAGTGGCGTCAATACAATGGCAAGATCAGCACATAAAGAAGATTGCAGGCTAAAATAAAATGTACCGAAAGTAAAGGTGGAACTTCTCATTAATATTCTGAACAAAGACACACTCAAACCAACGGATACATGGATAACTAAAGGATTGACACTCCACATCGCAAACCATCTTATAAGATAACTTCTCTACTCATGATATGACCACGAAATTATAAAAACGAAAGGATAAAGATGATACTGGGCACTCCCCCAAGCTTGGAACAAGCCAAGGGAGTGCCATTACCCCTTGACGATTTAGGCTTGATCTCTTGGTGGCGACTCCTAATGAGCTTCTCGACCAAATCCTTCAATTCATCTATCTTGTATGTGAGGATGCGGATCATCTCCGTATTGTGTTCGATGCGGTTCATGAACTGGTCAGAAGGTGAATCCCAGCTCTTGGAATTGTTTCCCCACTTCTCACTGGACTTAGGGCTTTCTTTTCCTGCATTGTTAGATCGATCTATATCCCAACAAGTAGGCAACTCCATCTCCGGAACTCTCTCAAATTGATACTTATGGATGAGGGTATGAAAGGGTTACTGGAGTTTGAGGCGAGTGTCTTGGGTGCAAAGGCATGACGCGATGCCTCACCACCCATGTTCAGGTTCTTCACAGGATTGAAAGGGTTGGCAGTCACCCCGATGCTTGCAATAGTAGCGCGAGGACGTGGAGTTGAGTCTTCCTCTACTTCATCATCGGTTTCGCTCTTGACCTCCTCCTCGATCCTCTGGTCCATGATGTCCTCCACGCCTCCTTGTTCTCGTTGTCGTTGGAGAAGACCATGGCGCTCTAAATCTGAAAATAGTTCCTGGCAGAAAACAGCTCGAAACAAAACTCGACGAAAACACGATATACGGACCTCGGGAGATCCGGGTGATATATAGCAAAAAGTTTTACGACAAAAGGAAGGTACAGGACGAAACGGGGTCGGAGACGGGCTCCGAGGAGCCCACACGCCCCACGGCGCGGCCAGGGTGGGGCCCGCGCCCAGGGGTGGTGTGGTGCCCTCGGGCACCGTTTCCTACCCTTTTCCGACTCATAATTTTCCATATTATGTAAAAACAAAAATATTTAGTTGAAAGTAAATCGCGAACTTTTTCTTACCGAAACTGTTACCTATTCCAAATCAGCTTTGCAGTTGTCTGAATTTGACTTTTTATAAAATCCTCTGGAGTTACCACTTTGATAAATCAACATCTTCATTATAAGAATCTCCAGAAATGTAATGCTTGAGTCTTTGACCATTAACCACTTGTGGTCTGTCCCCATCTAGTGAATTGATTTTAATCGCACCTGAGCGATAGACCTCCTCAATGATATAAGGTCCTTCCCATTTTGAAAGTAATTTTCCTGCAAAAAATCTGAGACGAGACCTATACAATAAAACTTTTTCACCTACGTTAAATTCTCTCTTAAGAATTCTTCTATCATGCCATTGCTTAACTTTCTCTTTAAAGAGCCTAGCATTTTCATAAGCTGCATTTCTCCATTCATCTAAAGAATTCAAATTAAGCAATCTCTTTTTACCGGCAAGTTTAAAATCTCTATTAAGTTCTTTCACCGCCCAATAGGCTTTATGTTCTAATTCTAGAGGCAAATGACAAGCTTTTCCATAAACCATTTTGTAAGGAGACATTCCCATAGGATTTTTATAAGCAGTTCTATAAGCCCACAAAGCATCGTTAAGCTTTTTAGACCAATTTTTTCTAGATTTATTAACAGTCTTTTGCAAAATAGACTTAATCTCTCTATTTGATAATTCTACTTGACCACTTGTTTGGATGATATGGTGAAGCAATTCTATGATTAACATCATACTTAGCTAGAGTTTTTCTAAAAGCACCATGAATAAAATGAGAACCACCATCAGTCATGAGATATCTAGGCACACCAAACCTAGGAAGATAATATCTTTAAGCATTTTTAATGATGTCTCACCATCAGCACTAGAAGTTGGTATAGCTTCTACCCATTTAGTAACATAATCAACAGCAACAAGTATATGAGTATAACCATTTGAGGAGGAAAAGGACCCATAAAGTCAAATCCCCAACAGTCGAAAGGTTCAATAACAAGAGAATAATTCATAGGCATTTCATTACGTCTACTAATGTTACCTACTCTTTGACATTCATCACATGATAAAACAAATTTTCTAGCATCTCTAAAAAGGGTAGGCCAATAAAAACCTGATTGTAGAACCTTTTGCGCAGTTCTATCTCCAGCGTGATGTCCTCCATAAGCACTTCCATGGCATTTGCTCAATATTTCTTTCTGTTCATACTCAGGAACACATCTTCGCATAATGCCATCTACTCCTTCTTTATACAAATGTGGGTCATCCCAAAAATAATGCCTCAAATCATAAAAGAACTTTCTTCTTTGCTGAGCTGTAAAGGTCGGAGGCAAATACTTGGCAACAATAAATTAGCATAATCAGCATACCAAGGACTTTCGCGTGAGCTTACCTTTATCGCAGCCAATTGTTCATTTGGAAAACTATCATTAACAGGTATAGGATCATCTGAAATGTTTTCTAATCTAGACAAATTATCAGCAACAGGATTTTCAGCACCTTTCCTATCTACAATATGTAAATCAAATTCTTGCAGTAAAAGTACCCATCTTATGAGCCTAGGCTTAGCATCTTTCTTTTCCATAAGGTATCTAATAGCAGCATGATCAGTGTGAATAGTAACTTTTGAATCAACAATATAAGGTCTAAATTTATCACAAGCAAAAACAACTGCTAAAAATTCCTTTTCAGTAGTAGCATAATTCTTTTGAGCGGCATCAAGTGTTTTACTAGCATAATGAATAACATTTAACTTCTTGTCTACCCGCTGTCCAAGAACAGCTCCTACAGCAAAATCACTAGCATCACACATTATTTCAAAAGGTAAAGTCCAATCAGGAGGTTGAACAACAGGAGCTGTGATTAAAGCCTTTTTTAGAGTTTCAAAAGCTTCCTTGCAATCATCATCAAAAACAAAAGGTACATCTTTTTGAAGAAGATTAGTGAGGGGTTTTGAAATTTTAGAGAAATCTTTAATAAACCTCCTATAAAAACCGGCATGACCAAGAATACTACGGATACCTTTCACATCCCTTGGACAGGGCATTTTCTCGATTGCTTCAACTTTAGCTCTGTCCACTTCAATACCTCTTTCAGAAATTTTGTGCCCTAGGACAATTCCTTCATTAACCATGAAATGACATTTCTCCCAATTAAGAACAAGATTAGTCTCCTCACATCTCTGCAAAACTTTATCAAGATTGTGCAAGCAATTATCAAAGGAAGTTCCGTAGACGGAAAAATCGTCCATGAATACTTCCACAATTTCTTCACAAAAACCATGAAAAATAGCAGACATGCATCTTTGGAACGTAGCAGGAGCATTACACAAACCAAAAGGCATACGTCTATAAGCATAAGTTCCATAAGGACAAGTAAAAGTAGTTTTCTCTTGATCTTGTGCTTTAACAGCAATTTGTGAGAATCCAGAATAACCATCAAGGAAAAAAAATGAGTTTTCTTAGACAACCTTTCTAACATTTGATCAATAAAAGGCAAAGGATAATGATCTTTCTTAGTTACTTTATTGACCTTTCTAAAATCAATGCACATCCTATATCCAACTACTACTCTTTGAGGAATAAGTTCATCATTTTCATTTGGTACAACAGTAACTCCTCCTTTCTTAGGGACACAATGCACAGGACTTACCCATCTACTATCAGCAATAGGATAAATTATACCAGCATCAAGAAGTTTTAATACCTCATTTCTTACCACTTCTTTCATCTTAGGGATCAAGCGACGCTGATGCTCAACAACAGGTTTTGCATCGGGTTCAATGTTGATGGCATGTTGACATATAGTAGGAGAAATCCCCTTTAAATCATCCAAAGTGTATCCCATAGCTCCTCGATGTTTCTTTAGTACTTCTAATAGCCTTGCTTCTTCATTACCTGAAAGTTTAGAACTAATAATAACAGGATATACTTTCCTTTCATCAAGATAAACATACTTAAGATTATCAGGTAAAGGTTTTAAATCGAAGACAGGATCTTCCTTAGGAGGCGCTGAGGTACCCAAATCTTCCACAGGCAAATTATGCTTAAGTATTGGTGGTTGACGAAGAAAGGCATTGTCAATCTCATTCCTCTCTCCATAAATACTTCACTTTCGTGTTCCTCCATGAATTGCTGCAAGGCATTGTTAGGAGCAACAGCAATAGAAGCAAGTTGTTCAACTTAAATTCTCATTAGGTAATTCAGTTTCATAAAGTTGTTTACCAAACTTAGAAAATTAAACTCATAAGATTCTCCATTAAATTTAGTGTAAATTTTCTCTTTCTTACAATCTATAATGCACCACATGTATTCAAGAAAGGCCTACCAAAAATAATGGGACACTTTACTAGCAACAGAACCAAGTACTAGAAAATCAGCAGGGTATTTAGTCTTACCACATAAAACTTCAACATCTCTCACAATACCAATTGGAGAGATAGTTTCTCTATTAGCAAGCTGAATAACCACATCAATCTCCTCAAGTTCGCAAGGACCAATTTCATGCATAATTTCTTTATAAAGATCAAAAGGAATAGCACTAGAACTTGCACCAATATCACATAAACCATAATAGCAATGTTCTCCTATTTTGACTGAAAGCACAGGAACACTTGTTTTCCTAGCTCTACTGGGATGTGAAACAATATTAGAGGCATCTTCACAAAAGATAATATGTCCTCCTTCTACATTTTCAGTTACCAAATCCTTTACTATTGCTATTGTGGGTTCAACCGCTATTTGTTCAGCAGGTTCTAAAGCTTTCTTTGCACTTTTATTAACCACACTAGCTATGATAGAATGTTCCTAATTTTAACAGGAAAAGGTGGTTTCTCAATATAAGGTTCTGGCAAGATACGATCAACTGTATGAACTTCAATGTTTTTAATATTGGCAGAATTAGTATTATCTTTGTAAGGCAATGATACTTATTGCAACTTTCTTTAGGAACATCAAGATAAGAGGCAAAAGCCTTGTAACAGTTTGCAATAACTTGAGAATCAAGACCATACATATCATAGAGATTACGAAAATTATCAGTATTCATAAAAGTTTTAATGCATTCGTAATCAT
This sequence comes from Poa pratensis, assembly GCA_947311845.1. NCBI lineage: Eukaryota > Viridiplantae > Streptophyta > Magnoliopsida > Poales > Poaceae > Poa > Poa pratensis. The sequence continues at coordinate 22,747,090 of CAMZMU010000120.1, read as the reverse complement.
ACTTTATACCTGATTCTCTACCTTTGTCGTTCTCCCATCCTTCAGTATTTTCCTCAATCCGATCAAGAAGGTCCCATTTAACTTTCTTTATTACGCGTAAATGATCCAGCACAAGAGGTATCCAATAGAGTTTTATCTTGAAGAGAAAGCCTTGCATAGAAGTTATCAATAACAACATTACCAGGAAGCTCATGAATGGGGCATTTGAGCATTAATGATTTCAATCTCCCCCACGCTTGGGCAATACTTTCTCCATCATGAGGCCAAAAATTATATATATGATTCCGATCTTGATGAATTTCACTAGGAGGATAAAATTTAGAATAAAAGAGAGGCACAATCTCCTCCCAGCCAATAGAACGCCCATTCTTCAGCATCCTATACCATTTTGCAGCTTTACCTCAACGATATAGAAACAATTTCTTCTTGACCTCTTCCATTGAAATACCTGCACACTTGAACAACTCGCATAATTCATGAATAAATAGCAAATGATCCCCAGGAGGGACAGTTCCATCTCCTGCATAGCGGTTATTCGTAACTCGTTCAACAATTTTCATAGGTATTTTAAATGGAATTACTTGATCAGGTGGTTCCTCTTCTACTACCGTAGCAGTGGTAGTAGTATTTCCAAACAGGGATTCAAATGGAGATCTCTCCATGATAAAATAAAGTAGCAAGCAGAAATAAAAACAGCACCTACAGTAAAAGTTTCCTTACCAATTCCACTCACCAATAGCGCTTCACTCCCCGGCAACGGCGCCAGAAAATAGTCTTGATGACCCACAAGTATAGGGGGTGTATCGTACTTTCGATAAATAAGAGTGTCGAACCCAACGAGGAGCAGAAGGTGCTGACAAGGAGTTTCGGTAAAGGTTTCACTGTAAACTAGCAGACAAGTTTTTAGGGTTTTTGATATAGCAGGTAAATAAAATGCGAGTAAGTAAAAGACAGTAATAATAATTGCAGCAAGTGGCCCAATCCTTTTTAGAGCAAAGGACAAGCCGGTTGGTTTATTTATAATAATTGCAGCAAAATGCACTTAGGGTTATTTTCTCGGGGGGAATAAATAGGCGAAAGGGCGGCGGCTGGAGACCCGCGAGGGGCCCACACCAACCCAGGGCGCGGCAGAGGGGGACCCGCGCCCTGGTGGCGTGTGGCCTCCTGGTGGCCCTCCTCTGTTGCTCCTTTGGTCCATCAGGTGTCTTCTGGTAAAATAGGGACCCCCGTGAAGTTTCGTCCAATTCCGAGAATATTTCCAGACTAGCTTTTCTGGAATACAAAAACAGCAGAAAACAGGAACTGGCACTTCGGCATCTTGTTAATAGGTTAATCCCATAAAATGTATAAAAGTGACATAAAGTAGATGCAAAACATGTAGCAATTGGTATAAAACAAGCATGGAACATCAAAAATTATAGATACGTTTGAGACGTATCAGCATCCCCAAGCTTAGTTCTTGCTCGTCCTGAGTAGGTAAACGATAAAAACAAAATAATTTTTGAGGTGACATGCTACCATCATAATCTTGATCATATAAAATTGTAAGGCACATGTAAATGAATGAAGTGATCCAAGTCAATGGTCTATAATTTGCTATCAAATAGATAATGAGTAAACGATGAATCACACAAGCTAAACGTTTTCATGAATAGTACTTTCAAGACAAGCATCAAACTGTTTTGCATAAGTGTTAACTCATAAAGCAATTGTTTCTAATAAAGGTATTCAATCAACACAAAGGAAGAATCAAGTTTCAGCATTTGCTTCAACTTTCAACATATTTATCTCATTGATATCGTCAACACAAAGTAGTATAACAAGTCCAATATGTAGCATATAACCCATGTTGTAACAAAGTTGACACTAGTGTTTGCTTGTGGAAGACAGAAAGAATAGGAAAACTGACTCAACATAAAAGTAAAAGAAAGGCCTTTCGCAGAGGGAAGCAGGGATTAAGTCATGTGCTAGGGCTTTTAGGTTTTTGAAAGCATATAGAGATTGTATAAAATATTTGATACTCCTCCCAACTTGCTAACACAAGCCATGGCTAGCCGAATCCTCGGGTGCCTTCCATCAATCACATACCATGGAGGAGTATCTATTTTTGAGAGGTGTTTGTTAATTGTCAACGAATGATAGCGGGTGATAACAGTATTCTACCTGTCAAACGGAATTTTAAGAGCGGCTCCCATGAAGGACGTTATTTCTACCAGCAAGGCAGATCATCCCTCTTTCTCTTTTGTTTACACACATGCAGGTATTTCACTGATTTGTCATTGCTTACTGATGAATCAGGGAAAAAGTGTGAAGAGAATTAATTGGTTAAAGTTGTAATTAATTGGGACTGGGCACCCCGTTGCCAGCTCTTTTTGCAATTTATTGGATAAGCGGATATATATGCCACTAGTCCAGGTGTAAAAGTCCATTTGACAACCAGAATAAAGAATAACCACACTAATTCCTCATGAGCTAGTAAACATTGACACAAAAAGGGAAAATAACGTTTTGAATAATTTAAAGGTAGCACACGAAACATTTACTTGGAGTGGCAAGGAAATACCACATATAGATAGTTATGGTGGACACAAATGGCATGGAATTTGGCTCAAGGATTTGGATGCTGATGACTCCCAAGTGCAGGAGATCAATTGTAGTACCTTTCAATTAGAAAAGGTTGTCGAACCCACGAGGAGCTGAAGGTATTGGTTAGCAAGATCGATAAATAAAACAATGAATGATGCAAGTGTTTTTGGTATTTTTGGTTGTAAAGGTGCAATGCAGAAAATAAACAGTAGCAAGTCAAAGCTCTCAAAGAGAGAAAGCCCAATCCTCTTATGTGCAAGAGGACAAGCTCAAGTGATGTGTAACTTATAAGTGGAAAACGTTCCCGAGGGCGGCATGGATATTACTAGGCATAGAGATTTATTAAACAACACGTCGAATATCTTGTCAAGTTTTAATCTTCTTTGGACGGAGCCATTTTTTAGGTAAAGCTAAATAAATAAACTAAACCCCTTATGATGGATCATGTGGCCAAGCAAATGACTGCACAAGAATTATTAAGACAAAAAGTCCCACCATAGCATTACACTCTAAGGTCCCCAATACTAATACCCTCATAATGCAACTTCATGACTCGGACGAGGGTTTACGTGTCCTCCCAAGTCGCCCTCAATTCATTACACTACGGTGTTCTCCTATGAGCCCATAAAGGTGAAGTGTTGTGCAGTCGACGTTCGCACAACACCATCATAGAATCACATAAAAGATAAACACTTGACAAAATACCAACACATGTCATATATAAATCATTGCCAATTCATCCTATGCCCTCAGGAACACACGGGAACTACTCACAACGTGCAAACATGATGATATTCAGTGGCATAAGTGGTACAACGCAATCTGAAAATATAACTTCACCTCCAAATAATGACAAGTACTCAATCACAAACATGAATAGTAGCACAAGACAAGTATCTAGGGTATAGCAACTCTCAAACTACGAGGGGAACGAGGTGGATCACGGAGATGATGATGGAGATGGTGCTGGTCTTGGTGGTGGTGATGATGTAGAGACCTCCTCCCACGCCAAGGAGGAGAAGTGATGACGATGACGGTGATTTCCCCCTCCTCCGGAACTCCGGAGCAGCAGAGTCTGATTCCCCCTCGGAGAGAATCAGGAGTTTCGCCGCCGCCACGGCCTCGGATGGACTTGGAAAAATTAGGGCGTAACTTTTTGGGGAGGACGAAGGCGTGCATAAAAAGCCCCAGGCGAGGAAGTGCTCGAGGCTCCATTTGGTGGGTCCCACGCGGCCAGGTACTGTGGCCGCGTGGGCCCACCCATCTTGGGCCTCGAGGCTCCCCTCTCTTCGGTCTTCTTCCCTATGCCTTGTTCTCCATGAAAAAATGGCTGTGCATTTTTCCTTTTATTATTTGGATCCCTGTACTCCTGAAACATTAAAAACAAGAAAAAGGAGGTTTTCTGCCTCCCAGAAATTAAATACCAAAAATAGGGACTTTGTAAGAAAGTCCCATAAATCGTCTAAAACATGTAAAATAATGGTATTACTATGCAAATAACATTCTAATATGATGCTAAGAGTTGTATAAATGATGATATAAAATGCACGTATCAACTCCCCCAAGCTTAAACCTTACTCGTCCTCGAGTAAGCAAGGACATAGATCATTATATGCATCAATGGACTTGTGGTTGATAAATAAATACGAGCATTGTATCATCATCATATTCAATTGTAATGTAAGATTAATGAACTAAAACTCATACACATGAGGACAACATAAGTAGAAGCTCTAGCAATCACCCCTTACTTTTGAAAGCAAATAACCATGTATGTTGGACGATTGAATCATACTCTTTTTCACATGCTTTTGATCTTAGCATTGTTGCTTGATTAAGTTCAAAGTGAAAGCAAATATGAGTAATGTGCTTGACAAAGTATGGGTTGAAAATCTCATGCCCCTTGAATACGAGTACCTACACCATGTGCTACTCAACTTGGGAAACAAAGCAAGTTCAATTTAAATATCATTGTAAGTAAAATAGTATCATCAAGAGCGTCAACTGGGGTACCTCTTGTCCCAGGATATGGAACAAGCCCATATCCAAACAACAAGACAAACAGACAATGAACAATCTCAGCACTCTTTTATTTACCACTTGTGTAGCTTTTTATTGTGATGTGCATCACTGAATGTTCACTATGGTACGCTGTAAATTTCCACCATGAATGATGCATGGCTTAGATTAGCTGCCCAGGCGTCTCTCTAACTATTATACAAACTCATTTAAACCTGCTCCATTTCCACATTTATTTCACCATGATAAGCATCCATAAACAAAAGTGCATGACATCAACTAGATATAAAGAAGTGCAATGTTGAAAGCGTTCCATGTGACAGCACATTTCTGCTAACTCTCAACCAAAACGTTTGTCAAGCTCATAACATCATATTTTAATCACAATGGTTCATATTTATTTAAGTGCAACATCTCTTTTTATATTTCTTTTTATAATGAGATAAATCTGCAATTGTCCAACATACTCAAGTTAATTAAATTCAAGGCATGATGTGATTGAAACTTCTAAATATGCCACGCTCATTTGCATGAGTGTTACCCATAAATCTCCAGAACAAGAGAATCATGGATGACACCATACTTTATATTAATTTGTAAACCATAAGATAGATACATGATAACGCTCCATGAGCTCACACAAGCCTAAAAGAGATTGATGACTAAACGATAAAAGTAAACTAAACCATGACTAGATAGATATGATAAACTAGTAAAGATAAAGGCTAGACTGAACTCCCCCAAGCTTGACGTTTTGCTAGAGCTTCCTCTGCTGCGACCTCCTCTTTCTCATATTCCTCCTTCCATTCTGCCATCTTCCATGGGAAAGGCTTTCCATCACGGAAGGATGTAGGTGGATTATTATACCTGAGGGTAGCAGCTGCTGCAATTTTCTTGAAGCGTTCTTCATACTCGCAGTTCTGGTTCTCTACATCCCACATAAAGCATTGGATCTTCTCCATCTTCTCAATGACGTCCTTGTATCTTTCCTCTAGTTCTTCAAGCCTCCCCTTGTACTCTTCGACCTTCTTCTCCAGCTCCAGGTTCATGAAGTGATGAGCATCAAGGCTGCGGTAGACCACAGTGCCATACCTGAAGGTCTTGTCTTCCAGATCATCCAGCCTTTCTTCCACCGTACCGGTGACCTTGGGAGCCTTTACCTCCTCCACGAGCAGCACACCCTCCTTGAAGATCACGGCCTTCGGTGGAGCCATCACGGAGTTGAGGTAGCGGTTCACGACACCTCCATTGGGGACGCTCTCCCCCTCATGGTTGGATCCGGAACAAGACATGGCTAAACCCTGACAGACAGAAACAGCAAAAGCAAGATCGCTCGAGAACTCTCGGTGCGAGATTAGATCAACAAAAGGGGTATATATTGACGGGTTTTAGGTCAAGACGAAGAGTCGGAGACGAAAACGAGACGAAACGGGACTCCGAGGGGCAAAAGGAGTGGGCCCACGCGGCCTGGTACTGTAGCCGCGTGGGACCCCCTCTTTTCCTTCTCGGGGCTCCGTTCCTTCCAAGTTTCTTGTCCTATATGCTAATTTCCATAAAAAATAACACTCGTAAAATTTTACGCAATTCCGAGAAACTTTCCAATACAAAAGTTACCTATTATTAATTTTGGGATTCTGAAACTGCAGAATTCTTCGCAATCACCTCCTCCGGTGTCTGTAAATTCAACTCTTCCACCTTCCCGATGAAACTCTTCCCTGCAATATAATGTTTAAGGCGTTGTCCATTGACTACATGAGGTTTACCTTTCATGTCACCATGAAGACGGATAGCTCCTGAACGGTACACCTCCTGTATCACTAATGGTCCCTGCCATTTTGAAGCCAACTTCCCTGCAGAAAACTTGAAACGAGAATTGTATAACAGAACTTGATCACCTACTTTAAACTCTTTCTTTTTAATTTTCTTGTCATGCCAAATCTTAACTTTCTCTTTAAATAATTTGGCACTTTCATAAGCTTCATTTCTCCATTCATCTAGTTGGTTAAGTCAAGAATTCTCTTCTCTCCGCAGTTTTAAAATCAAAGTTCAATTGTTTAATAGCCCATCTAGCTTTATGTTCTAGTTCCACAGGTAAATGACAAGCTTTTCCATAAACCATTTTATAAGGAGACATTCCCATTGGATTTTTAAAAGCAGTTCTATAAGCCCACAACGCATCTTTAATTTTAAGTGGCCAGTCAGACCTAGATTTATTCACTGTCTTTTCCAAAATGAGTTTAATTTCCCTATTACTTAGTTCAACTTGTCCACTAGTTTGAGGGTGTAAGGAGATGCAACTCTATGATTAACATTATATTTTGCCAATGTTTTCCTAAGAACGCCATGCAAGAAATGAGAACCACCATCAGTAATTAAAAACCTAGGAACACCAAACCTGGGGAAAATGATGTCCTTGAGCATCTTCATTGCTGTGGCATGATCTGCACTTTTGGTTGGAATTGCTTCCACCCACTTTGTAACATAATCCACTGCAACCAAAATATGAGTATGCTTTGTCTTTGATGCTGGGAAAGGTCCCATAAAGTCAAAACCCCACACATCAAATGGTTCAAGTGGTAAAGAGTAATTCATAGGCATTTCATTTCTCCTACTAATATTTCCAACTCTTTGACATTTATCACAAGATTTAACATATTCAGCACAATCCTTAAATAAAGTAGGCCAATAAAAACCAGATTGTAATACCTTTGCACCCGTACGATCTCCTGCATGATGTCCTCCATAGGGACTGTCATGGCAATCTCTTATAATAGCCTGTTGTTCATGCTCAGGTACACAACGTCTAATAATACCATCCACACCTTTCTTATAAAGAAAAGGATCATCCCAAAAATAATGTCTAAGATCATAAAAGAATTTCTTTCTTTGTTGAAAAGTGAAGTGTGGTGGCAAAACTTTACCAACAATAAAATTTGCATAGTTAGCAAACCATGGAGATGCAACCTTAGCACTAGAAACATTAACATTTGCAAGTTGTTCATTAGCAAAACTATCATTAATAGGAATAGGATCATCAGGTATATTTTCCATTCTAGAAAGATGATCAGCTACTTGATTATCTTCCCCTTTCCTATCAACAATGTGTAAATCAAATTCTTGCAGTAAAAGAACCCATCTAATCAATCTAGGCTTAGCATCTTTCTTATTCATCAAATATTTAATAGCAGAATGATCAGTATGTATTGTGACTTTGGAATCAGTAATATAAGGCCTAAACTTGTCACAAGCAAAAAGCACTGCTAAAAATTCCTTTTCAGTTGTTGCATAATTCCTTTGAGCAGCATCAAGTGTTCTACTAGCATAATAAATAACATTCAGCTTCTTATCTACACGTTGGCCCAAAACAGCCCCAACTGCATAATCACTAGCATCACACATAATTTCAAATGGCAAATTCCAATCAGGAGGTTGAATAATAGGAGCACTTATTAAAGCTTTCTTCAAGATATTAAAAGATTCAATACAATCATCATTAAAAGAGAAAGGTACATCCTTTTGCAAAAGATTGGTTAGAGGTTTTGATATTTTAGAGAAATCTTTAATAAACCTACGGTAAAAACCTGCATGCCCAAGGAAACTCCTTATACCTTTGATGTCCTTTGGGTATGGCAGCTTTTCAATGGCTTCTATCTTTGCTGGGTCGACTTCTATTCCCCTTCCAGAAATCCGATGCCCAAGGACAATGCCTTCAGTAACCATGAAGTGACACTTCTCCCAATTAAGAACTAAATGTTGGTCTTCACATCGCTGCAAAACTTTGTTAAGGTTGAACAAGCAATTATCGAAGGAAGTACCATACACAGAAAAATCATCCATAAAAACTTCCATAATCTTTTCAATATAATCAGCAAATATAGCATTCATGCATCTTTGAAAAGTAGCAGGAGCATTGCATAAACCGAATGGCATTCTCCTATAAGCAAATGTACCATATGGGCAAGTAAAAGTGGTCTTTTCTTGATCATCCTTATGGACAGGAATTTGAGAAAAACCTGAATAACCATCTAAATAGCAAAAGTGAGAGTGTTTAGATAACCTTTCTAACATTTGATCAATAAATGGCAATGGGTAATGGTCTTTACGAGTTGCTTTGTTTAACTTCCTGAAATCAATACACATCCTATAACCAACAACAGTACGTTGAGCCACAAGTTCATCCTCATCATTTGGAACAACAGTCATTCCTCCCTTTTTAGGAACACAATGAACAGGACTAACCCACTTACTATCAGCTATGGGATAAATAATACCGGCTTCAATAAGTCTTATTACCTCTTTCCTTACCACTTCTTTCATTTTTGGATGGAGACGACGTTGATAGTCAACAACAGGTTTTGCATCTTCTCCAAATTAATTTTATGCATACATAGAGCTGGGCTTGTACCTTTAAGATCATCAAGAGAGTATCCAATGGCTGGTCGGTGAGCTTTAAGCACATCAAGTAATTTTCCTTCTTCTTCAGCTGAAAGGTTAGCACTAATAATGACAGGATATATGCTCTTCTCATCCAAGTAAGCATATTTAAGATTTTCAGGCAAAGGTTTTAATTCGAAACTAGGATCCCCTTTAGGTGGTGGTAGCACTCCTAAATTATCAGGTGGGATATGCAATTGCAATTGTGGTGGTTGTTGCCATAATATTTGTTCTAAAGCATCTTTTTCCTCATCATTAAATGGTTCATCTTGATTAAGCATATAACGTTCTACGACATCTGTTGAAGCTACAGCTATATGAGCAAGAGTTTCAATTATATCTTCAGATTTTGGCTCTTTCACAACATGTTTATCAGCAAATTTGGAAAAATTGAACTCAAGTTTCTCACCGGCACATTTAATAAACACTTTCTCTTTAGGCAAATCAATTTCAGCACCAACAGTGTTTAAGAAAGGTCTACCAAAAATGATAGGACAAAAAGAATCTTGAGGACAACCAAGCACAATAAAATCAGCAGGATATTTTATTTTGCCAACCAATACTTCAACATCTCTAACAATTCCAAAGGACTAATATAATCTTTATTAGCGAGTTGAATTGTCATACCTGTTTCTTCCATAAGGATAGGATCAATATCAGGCTTGATTTCAAGATAAAGAGAATAAGGAATGACACTAATACTTGCTCCAATATCACATAGACCATGATAACTCAAGTCCCAATAGAGCATGATATAACAGGTTTACCAACTTTAGCCGAATTACCTTTGATGACCATAGTAGCATCTTCACATAAATAAACATCAACAGGGTCTTCTTCATTTAATTGTTTGATAATTGAAATTTGACTGTTGATTTCTGTCTACCTGTTTAAGAACTTTAGGAACAACAATAGATTGTTTAACAGGCTCAACATAAACTTCAAAACCACTTTGAGGAACACATAGATGCTTAGCAAAACCTTTAGATATCTCAATCATAACATAAGGATCAAGATTAAAAGTATCACTCAGATTATTAAATAACAAAGAAGTAGAGAAGTTCCCTACACATGAATATCCATAATCAAAATAGGGCTCATTACCTTTATCAAGATCCCAATTACCAGTATTTTCAGAAATTGTCTCCAATAAATTCCATGCTTCTTGCTCAGTATTATTAGTAAAACTTCCTCAAGATGAATTATCCAGAATTTCCTTATGCTTCGATGGTAGCCTCACATAAAAATTTATCAATATAAGCTTCCTTGTTAGATCATGACAAGGATTCTTGCGAAGGAGTTCCTTTAATCTCCCCCAAGCTTGAGTAATACTCTCTCCCAGATGTGGCCAGAAATTAAATATATAACAGCGGTTCTCATAAGCTTCTTTAGGAGTAAAATATTTAAGAAAGAAAACCTTCCTCAAGATATTCCATTCAATAACAACTTCATCATCAAGAGACTTATACCAATCACGAACTTTACCAGATAAAGACAAATATAATAACTTCCTTTTTACCTCATCTTCAGAAATACCAGGAAGCCTAAATAAACCACATATGTCTTCAATTAATTCCATATGCTCACGTGCAGACTTAGTTCCATCTCCTGTAAATGGATTTTTCATAATTCTTTTAACATGACCTACGGGAATTTTATATCCCACTTTAGGTACCGCAGGCACAGTAGTTTCAACCACCTTAGGAGCATTGGCATAAGCACTTTCATATAAAGCAAGATGCAGCGAGGCACGACTCATAAATGCCATAGTAACAATGAGATAAAACAGCTTTCAAGTTTCCTTACCAAACTTCTTACCAATAGCGCTACGCTCCCCGGCAACGGCGCCAGAAAAGTATCTTGATGACTCCCAAGTGCAGGAGATCAATTGTAGTACGTTCAATTAGAAAAGGTTGTCGAACCCACGAGGAGCTGAAGGTATTGGTTAGCAAGATCGATAAATAAAACAATGAAAGATGCAATGTTTTTGGTATTTTTGGTTGTAAAGGTGCAATGCAGAAAATAAACAGTAGCAAGTCAAAGCTCTCAAAGAGAGAAAGCCCAATCCTCTTATGTGCAAGAGGACAAGCTCAAGTGATGTGTAACTTATAAGTGGAAAACGTTCCCGAGGGCGGCATGGATATTACTAGGCATAGAGATTTATTAAACAACACGTCGAATATCTTGTCAAGTTTTAATCTTCTTTGGACGGAGCCATTTTTTAGGTAAAGCTAAATAAATAAACTAAACCCCTTATGATGGATCATGTGGCCAAGCAAATGACTGCACAAGAATTATTAAGACAAAAAGTCCCACCATAGCATTACACTCTAAGGTCCCCAATACTAATACCCTCATAATGCAACTTCATGACTCGGACGAGGGTTTACGTGTCCTCCCAAGTCGCCCTCAATTCATTACACTACGGTGTTCTCCTATGAGCCCATAAAGGTGAAGTGTTGTGCAGTCGACGTTCGCACAACACCATCATAGAATCACATAAAAGATAAACACTTGACAAAATACCAACACATGTCATATATAAATCATTGCCAATTCATCCTATGCCCTCAGGAACATACGGGAACTACTCACAACGTGCAAACATGATGATATTCAGTGGCATAAGTGGTACAACGCAATCTAAAATATAACTTCACCTCCAAATAATGACAAGTACTCAATCACAAACATGAATAGTGCACAAGACAAGTATCTAGGGTATAGCAACTCTCAAACTACGAGGGGAACGAGGTGGATCACGGAGATGATGATGGAGATGGTGCTGGTCTTGGTGGTGGTGATGATGTAGAGACCTCCTCCCACGCCAAGGAGGAGAAGTGATGACGATGACGGTGATTTCCCCCTCCTCCGGAACTCCGGAGCAGCAGAGTTCGATTCCCCCTCGGAGAGAATCAGGAGTTTCGCCGCCGCCACGGCCTCGGATGGACTTGGAAAAATTAGGGCGTAACTTTTTGGGGAGGACGAAGGCGTGCATAAAAAGCCCCAGGCGAGGAAGTGCTCGAGGCTCCATTTGGTGGGTCCCACGCGACCAGGTACTGTGGCCGCGTGGGCCCACCCATCTTGGGCCTCGAGGCTCCCCTCTCTTCGGTCTTCTTCCCTATGCCTTGTTCTCCATGAAAAAATGGCTGCGCATTTTTCCTTTTATTATTTGGATCCCTGTACCTCCTGAAACATTAAAAACAAGAAAAAGGAGGTTTTCTGCCTCCCAGAAATTAAATACAAAAATAGGGACTTTGTAAGAAAGTCCCATAAATCGTCTAAAACATGTAAAATAATGGTATTACTATGCAAATAACATTCTAATATGATGCTAAGAGTTGTATAAATGATGATATAAAATGCACGTATCAGATGCACGAGAAGCATTCCTCTCAGTACAGAGTTTAGGCTAGCAAGGTTTATGTAAGCAAACAAGAATATCAACCCCTACACCAAGTTTTATATGACAAACATATTGCAAACGTTATAAGACTTCATACCGTCTTCCTTGTTAACCAAACCCGTTTATTAGAAAATATCTAGACCTTAGAGATACCACCGATGCAAACCAAATTTTCAACAAGCTTTACGGTAGTTCTTCACTAATAGGCTTAACTCATGTGATGCACAAATTTAATCATGATCTACTTGTTAACTCAAAACAATTGACAAGCATCAAGTCATCCATAATAGTGATCTACAAGATTAAGCAAGTTTTTCCTTATACCAATTACCACATGCAACATTTTCGGAACCAACCAAACACCAATCAATTTATTTCAACCACTCTCCAAACAAATATAAGTGAAGCAAGAGAGTACTTTCTACAAAAGAAAGCTAATAGCTCTGACAAGAGATACATGAAAACAAGAGCTAAAAGCTGAACAGCGCTAGATAATGAATACTCAACAAATATAAGTGAAGAATAGGAGTATTCTCATGAAAAAGCGGAGCGTGTCTCTCTCCCAATCAAGAATGCTAGGGTCCAGTCAAGCTTATTGAAAATAAAAGGCAATACTGAAAATAAAGCACACAGACGCTCCAAGAAAAGCACATATGATGTGAAAGAATTAAAATATAGTTTCACTAGAGATGACCTGATAATTTGACGATGAAGAAGGGGATGCCTTGGGCATCCCCAAGCTTAGACGCTTGAGTCTTCTTGAAATATGCTGGGGAGATCCATGGGAGCCTCCCCAGCTTAAGCTCTTCACCCTTCTTGATCCTATTATCACCCTTCTCTCTTGACCCTTGAAAACTTCCGTCACACCAAACTCAAAGTAAATCTCATTAGAGGGGTTAGTACTCAAAAATTTTAATCCACTGGTTCTGTTGTGACACATTGCAAGAACTCAATAAAACATTAGCTACAGCCCTCCATTAGAGAACCTTGCCTAAAGCCCACAAGAGACAATGCAAAAAAACAGAGACAAAATCTGTCAAAACAGAACAGCCAGTAAAGATGAATTTTTTCGAGGCACTTACGACGCTCAGATCAAAAAACTTTGAACTAATGAAAGATTCAGACATTCATAAAGATCACGCACAAAAAATTTCAGATTTTTTAACAATCTGGTGAATTTAGGATTTTCGTACAGTGGACAGCAAAAATCTGTTTTTGCGCAGCAATCAAAATTAAGCAAAATCTCAACACTAGAGGCTACTCTTGGCACAACAATGCGAGAAAATAAAGATACAAAGGAGTTGCTACAGAAGTAAACAATCTCCTTGACTCATAAAAGAAAAATTGCAGAAATAAAAATAATGGGTTGCCTCCCATAAGCGCTTTTCTTTAACGCCTTTTAGCTAGGCACAAAGCATGCATCAAGTGTACCAAGTGAAGAAGCATCAACATTGTAATTTGTTCGAACAATAGAATCATAAGTGGCTTAATCTTCTTCCTAGGAAAGTGTTCCATACCTTTCTTGAGAGGAAATTGATATTTTATATTCCCTTCTTTCATATCAATAATAGCACCTACAGTTCTAAGAAAAGGTCTTCCAAGCACAATAGGGCATGATGGATTGCATTCAATATCCAAGACAATAAAATCAACGGGAACATAATTATTGTTAACCATGATAAGAACATCATCAATTCTTCCCAAAGGTTTCTTAATAGTAGAATCAGCAAGGTGCACATCCAAGTAGCAATTTTCCAAAGGTGCTAAATCAAGCATATCATAAAATCTTTTAGGCATATCAGAAATACTAGCACCAAGGTCACACAAAGCATTGCAATCAAAGTCATTCAATTTCATTTTAATAATAGGCTCCCAACCATCTTCTAACTTCCTAGGGATAGATACTTCATGTTTCAATTTTCTTCCCTCACTTGTATGAGAGCATTAGTAACATGTTTCAATTTCATTCACTTGTAGAGCAAGCTTTTGCAAAAATGTAATTACTTCAGAAAGGTTACACCCATCAAAATCAAAATCATTATCATCAAAAGTAATGGAGTTATTCTCTTCCTTATTGCTAGAAATTTCAACATCTTTATCCAGGACAGTTTTAGAGTTATCAGGCAATTTAGGATATTTTGGAATAGAAGTGGAAATATTACCAACACCAATTATCTTGCCATTAATAATAGGAGGTTTGCTAACACTTGAGTTTGAAGCATTTTCAGAAGTAGTAATAGTATAAACTCTAGCAATATTATTCTTTCTAGCAATTTCATCCTCTCTTTCCCATCTAGCATGCAATTCGGCTAACATCCTCACATTATCATCAATTTTAACTTGTATAGCATTGAGAGTTTTGCTCTCTTTAAAATCATGAGGCATGGTCTTTAATTTTAACAAGTCAACATCAAGAGCAAGACTATCAACCTTAGAAGTAAGAACATCAATTTTCCCAAATTTCTCCTCAACAGATTTATTGAAAGCAGTTTGTGTACTAATAAAATCCTTAAGCATGACTTCAAGATCAGAGGGTACACTCTTATTATTGTTGTACGAGCTACCATAGGAATTTCCATAACCATTGCCACTATTAGAAGGATAGGGCCTATAATTGCTATTACCAAAATTATTCCTATAAGCATTGTTGTTGAAGTTATTATTTTTAATGAAGTTCACATCAACATGCTCTTCTTGAGCAACCAAAGAGGCTAAAGGAACATTATTTGGATCAACATGTGTTTGACCATTTGCAAGCATAGACATAATAGCATCAATTTTAGCACTCAAGGATGAGGTTTCTTCGACAGAATTTACCTTCTTACCTGTTGGAGCTCTCTCGGTGTGCCACTCAGAATAATTAATCATCATATCATCAAGAAGCTTTGTTGCAGCACCCAAAGTGATGGACATAAAGGTACCTCCAGCAGCCGAATCCAATAAATTCCTTGAAGAAAAATTTAATCCTGCATAGAAGTTTGGATGATCATCCAAGTAGTCAGTCCGTGAGTGGGACAATTTTTAACCAATGATTTCATTCTCTCCCATGCTTGAGCAACATGTTCATTATCAAATTGCTTAAAATTCATTATGCTACTTCTCAAGGAAATAATCTTAGCAGGAGGATAATATTTTCCAATAAAAGCATCTTTGCATTTAGTCCATGAATCAATACTATTTCTAGGCAAAGATAGCAACCATTCTTTAGCACGTCCTCTCAAGGAGAAAGGAAAAAGTTTCAGTTTAATAATATCACCATCTACTTCCTTGAGCTTTTGCATTTCACAAAGTTCAACAAAATTATTAAGGTGAACAGCAGCATCATCAGTACTAGCACCAGAAAATTGCTCTTTCATAACAAGATTTAAAAGTGCAGGTTTAATTTCATAAAACTCTGCTGAAGTAGCAGGTGGAGCAATAGGTGTGCATATGAAATCATTGTTGTTTGTGCTAGTGAAATCACACAACTTAGTGTTCTCAGGAGTACTCATTTTAGCAGAATTAAAACTAAGGCAGAAAATAACTTGAAAATAAAATAAAAGCAAGTAACTAATTTTTTTGTGTTTTTGATAATTGAAAGCAAACAAGATAAAATAAAATAAACTAAGCAAGACAAAAACAAAGTAAAGAGATTGGAAGCGTGAAACTCCCCTTGCAAAAGAACTTCTACTCCCCGGCAACGGCGCCAGAAAATAGTTGATACTACTTTGATGGCGTGTTGACAGGGGAGCAAATTGTTGGAGTGAAATGCTTGCTCTTTTCCCCGGCAACGGCGGCAGAAAAAGGATTGATGCAAGACGTACTTGCTCGTTGGGAGACCCCAAGAGGAAGGTTTGATGTAGCCTAGCAGCAAGTTTTTCCTCAGTATGAAACCAAGGTTTATCGAACCAGTAGGAGCAACAATTCTTCAGAAGGTTGTTGGCTGCTCGCACGGCGCAACACGATCACCAACGTGGACCTGCACACAACACAATCACAATACTTTGCCCCAACGAAACAGTGAGGTTGTCAATCTCACCGGCTTGCTGAAAACAAAGGATTAAACGTCTCGTGTGAAAATGAGTATTAAATTGCAGAGAATGAAAAAGGAACAGTTTGCAGTTTGTGGTTGTTTAATCAGTGTAAAAAAATGGACCGGGGTCCACAGTTCACTAGTGGTGTCTCTCCATAAAGATATCTAACATGTTGGGTAAACAAATTACAGCTGGGCAATTGACAAATAGTGAGCACATGACAATGCAAATACATGGCATGATGATTACTATGATATTTAATTGGGCATTACGACATGATACATAGACCGTTATCCAACAGTCTATGACTAATAATCCACCGCCGGGTTGTCATCCGAGTTCCCCGTTGGTATTAAGTTGCAAGCAACGGATAATCACATTAAGTAAAGCGCGTAATGTAAACAAACACATATGCCCGTGGACATAGCATCATTGGGTTATGCCTAGTGGCAACAGCACATCCACAACCTTAGAACTTTCTGTCACTGTCCCAGATTAAACGGAGGCATGAACCCACTATCTAGCATAAATACTCTCTCTTGGAGTTACAAGCATCTACTCGGCGAAAGCATCTACTAGTAACGAAAGCATGCAAGATCATAAATAACATAGGGCATAGATTGATAATCAACTTGACATAATATTCAATATTCATCGGATCCCAGCAAACACAACATGTAGCATTACAATAATATGATCTTGATCATCTAGGGCAGCTCACAAGATCTAAACATGATGGCACAAATAGGAGAGAGAACCATCTAGCTACTGCTATGGACCCGTAGTCCAAGGATGAACTACTGACGCATCACTCCGGAGGCAGGCATGGCGATGTAGAAGCCTCCGGTGACGATTCTCCTCTCCGGCAGGGTGCCGGGAAGAGGTTCTGGACCCTCCCGAGCTACGGTTAATGGCGGCGGCGTCTCTAGAACTTTTCGTGGATAATGGCTCGGGCACTTAGGGTTATTTTCTTGGGGGGAATAAGTAGGCGAAAGGGCGGCGGCTGACGAGCCCCGAGGGGCCCACACCATACTAGGGCACGCCAGGGGGCAGGCCGCGCCCTAGTGGCTTGTGGCTCCCTGGTGCATCTCCTCCGTTGCTTCTTTGCTCCATCTGGTGTCTTCTGGAAAAATAGGGATGTCCGTGAAGTTTCATCCAATTCGAGAATATTTCTAGACTAGATTTTCTAGAATACAAAAACAGCAGAAAACAGGAACTGGCACTTCGGCATCTTGTTAATAGGTTAGTCCCAAAAAATGTATAAAAGTGCCATAAAGTAGATGCAAAACATGTAGCAATAGGTATAAAACAAGCATGAACATCAAAAATTATAGATACGTTGGAGACGTATCATGAATCTGGTTCTTGTCTTGTCATTCTGTTGAATCTTATTTATGCCTAGAGGTCACTCTGAAACCTGTTGAATCCTATTTCATGTTAGAGTTGTCGAAACCCCCGACGAGTCTCGACAACTTTCAAAACTTTCATGTTGGAGTTGTCGAAACCCCCGACGGGTCTCGACAACTTTCAAAACTTTCATGTTAGAGTTGTCAAAACCCCCGACGGTCCTCGACAACTTTCAAAACTTTCATTGTTGAGTTGTCGAAACCCCCGACGGGTCTCGACAACCCTACAGCTCATAAATATAAATTCAACAACCTTTACATTAAAACAAACCATAAATTAACATAGATTTAAACCATTACATGTCACAAATAAAAGTCTCATCATTCAACAAACAATTATTCCATTACATCTCAGAAATAAATTATGTTCTCAAATAAAACAACTACTAGTGCAAATAACAAATAGTTGATAATTCAACCACAATACAACTCATAATTGTTACAACAAATGATCTTCTCTTGCTTCAGCACCACCAGCACCACCAACAGCTACTCATCACATACATCTTTGATCTTCTACAACTTTGCCCCCAAGTTGAATTTCTGTTTGAGAAGTTCTGCAACTGTGTACTCCAACTTCCTCTTCTCTTGCTTCAGCACATCCCTATCCTTCTCTGCTTTCTGCCTTCTTGCATCCAGTTTCTTCTTCTCCTCTAATTCAGCTCGAGCAGCAACAAGACCTTGTTCAGCTTTGGCCTTCAGAGCTAATGTAACCTGCTTTTCCTCAACCTCTTTCTTCAGCTCATCTTGGGCATTCTTCAAGTCAAGCTTCAGCTTTGCAATCTCATCTTTGTACTTCCACGTTGATTCAATAGCGTCTAAACCATCATGAACCCTAGCATCTTTTATTTCCCGATACATTTCCCACAGCTTGGACAGAGATTTGCACAATGCAGGTGGCCACACTTCATCAAGCCAGTGCACAAAGTCACAACTACCTCCAAACTACAGTGCATTCATCAAACAAGTTCATGTTACAAATTTGCACAAAAACAGTGAGAAATTCTAACAATCTAAAAAAAAATCAGATTTGTCACATACCGTCCCTGCGCAGCCCAAGAACCTCCTGCCAGTCCAACAGCCTTCGAATGCAACAAATTTCTCGCCCGTGCAGTTGCAACGACAACGGATAGGGAGCTCATCTTCATCGGCTAATCCGCAAAAATCGGAATCATACATGGTATTTGGGCCCTAACAAGAGAAATTTTCAGCGCCACTGCTCGGAATCGTGCTCATATCCCAATTCCCCAAACCATATGAACCCTAAACCTAAATCCTGAACTCCAAATTACAAGCGAGGGGAACACTTACTTTGGTGCCAAGCGAGCTCGGATCCGTTGAATCCTCGTCGCCGTCGCTCCATGATACGTCTCAAACGTATCTATAATTTTTGATGTTCGATGCATGTTTTATATCAATTGCCACATGTTTTATATGCACTTTATATCATATTATGACATTTATTGGAGTAACCTATTAACAAGATGCCACAGTGTCAGTTTCTGCTTATTATGTCTGTGCATTGCAGAAAAGGTCCAAAAATGAAAGTGCTCAGAAAAATCTGAAAAAATTATAGAAATTCTAAAACGCAACTCCGGGAGCCAGAAGGACAAGTCTGTGGGAGGCCCAGGGACCCACACGACCCCTCCGCGCGGTTGGGGCTTGGTGGCACCCAGGGGTGGTGAGGGCATGATACGTCTCCAACGTATCTATAATTTTTGATGTTCCATGCTTGTTTTATACCTATTGCTACATGTTTTGCATATACTTTATGGCACTTTTATACATTTTTTGGGACTAACCTATTAACAAGATGCCGAAGTGCCAGTTCCTGTTTTCTGCTGTTTTGTATTCCAGAAAATCTAGTCTGGAAATATTCTCGGAATTGGACGAAACTTCACGGACATCCCTATTTTTTCAGAAGACACCAGATGGAGCAAAGAAGCAACGGAGGAGATGCACCAGGGAGCCACACGCCACTAGGGCGCGGCCTGCCCCCTGGCGCGCCCTAGTATGGTGTGGGCCCCTCGGGGCTCGTCAGCCGCCACCCTTTCGCCTACTTATTCCCCCCGAGAAAATAACCCTAAGTGCCCAAGCCATTATCCACGAAAAGTTCCAGAGACGCCGCCGCCATCAACCCTAGCTCGGGAGGGTCCAGAACCTCTTCCCGGCACCCTGCCGGAGAGGGGAATCGTCACCGGAGGCTTCTACATCGCCATGCCTGCCTCCGGAGTGATGCGTGAGTAGTTCATCCTTGGACTACGGGTCCATAGCAGTAGCTAGATGGTTGTCTCTCCTATTTGTGCCATCATGTTTAGATCTTGTGAGCTGCCCTACATGATCAAGATCATATTATTGTAATGCTACATGTTGTGTTTGCTGGGATCCGATGAATATTGAATATTATGTCAAGTTGATTATCAATCTATGCCCTATGTTATTTATGATCTTGCATGCTTTCCGTTACTAGTAGATGCTTTGGCCAAGTAGATGCTTGTAACTCCAAGAGAGAGTATTTATGCTAGATAGTGGGTTCATGCCTCCGTTTAATCTGGGACAGTGACAGAAAGTTCTAAGGTTGTGGATGTGCTGTTGCCACTAGGGATAACCCAACGATGCTATGTCCACGGGCATATGTGTTTGTTTACATTACGCGCTTTACTTAATGCGATTATCCGTTGCTTGCAACTTAATACCAACGGGGAACTCGGATGACAACCCGGCGGTGGATTATTAGTCATAGATGCTGTTGGATAACGGTCTATGTATCATGTCGTAATGCCCAATTAAATATCATAGTAATCATTATGCCATGTATTTGCATTGTCATGCGCTCACTATTTGTCAATTGCCCAGCTGTAATTTGTTTACCCAACATGTTAGATATCTTTATGGAGAGACACCACTAGTGAACTGTGGACCCGGTCCATTCTTTTACACTGATTAAACAACCACAAACTGCAAACTGTTCCTTTTTCATTCTCTGCAATTTAATACTCATTTTCCACACGAGACGTTTAATCCTTTGTTTTTAGCAAGCCGGTGAGATTGACAACCTCACTGTTTCGTTGGGGCAAAGTATTGTGATTGTGTTGTGTGCAGGTCCACGTTGGTGATCGTATTGCGTCGTGCGAGCCGCCAACAACCTTCTGAAGAATTGCTGCTCCTACTGGTTCGATAAACCTTGGTTTCATACTGAGGGAAAACTTGCTGCTAGGCTACATCAAACCTTCCTCTTGGGGTCTCCCAACGAGCAAGTACGTCTTGCATCAAGCCTTTTTTGGCGCCGTTGCCGGGGAGTAGCAGTCTTCTGCAAGGGGAGTTTCACGCTTCCAATCTCTTTACTTTGTTTTTGTCTTGCTTAGTTTATTTTATTTTATCTTGTTTGCTTTCAATTATCAAAAACACAAAAAAATTAGTTTCTTGCATTTAGTTTATTTCGGTTTGTTATTATGTCTAGTTATTTATTTGCTATCAATGTCTTCTCTCTTTGAAACAAAATCTTATTGGCTAAGTGGGTTCACGGAGGAACAACATAATTACTATAAGGAATACCGCTTGTCTCAAAAAGGGAAATATTTATGGGAACAAATAAGTAGATTGAATTATTTTGCTAAAAACTTGTGCTCTACTTATGATGAATCCTACTGCTTTAATGAATCTTTATGTTGTAGAAGGCATAAACACCTCCCTTTCCAATGTGATTATAATGATAATGAAACTTTGGCTGCTTATGCTAAAGGAAATTATGACTTTGGTAATCTTGAGCGAATTGAAGAATTTTTTGTTTTTAAGGGTGCCTATGAAATTGCTGGTTATATTCAAAATGATGATGCTCCTTGTAGAACTGAGAATTATGCTATACTTGGTTATTGCCTTGAATATTATAATGATAATCCTTATATCACTGAATTTCTTGAGAAAATTTATTCTCCAGAACAACTTGCTACCTTTCAGGAACCTGTGGGAGAAGAAACTGCTAAAACTGAAAGCTCATTGGATGAAAAAGAGGAAGAGAGTGATGAACAAAAGGAGGATCTACCTTCTAATGATAGTAACTCTTTAACTCTTACATTATATGATTACCCTCCATGCCTACTAAGGAGGAAGAATGCTATATTGTTGAATGTCATGATTCTATTGAAATATCTCCTTTTGATAAATTTGAAGTAAACAACTCCTTGACTCAAGAAGGAAATTGCAGAAAGTAAAAATGTGCTCCCTAATGTTATATATGATAATGCTCTTGATGATGGTCCTATATTGCCTAATGATATTATTATACTACTATTGTCAAAAGTGGGTTTAATAACCCCACTGTTTTTGAGCTTAATAAAAATTATGTGTTTGTAGATCATGAAAAGCATGCTTTATGTGATAGTTATATTGTTGAGTTTGTTCATGATGCTACTGAAAGTTATTATGAGAGAGGAAAATATGGTTGTAAAAGTTTTCAAGTTACTAAAACACCTCTCTTTATGTTGAAAGTTTTGAAGCTATATTTGTTTCATCTTTCTATGCTAGTTGCTTTATGCTTCAATAATTTATTTTGTTACAAGATTCCTTGCATAGGAAGTGGGTTAGACTTAAATGTGTTTGATATTTGCCTCTTGATGCTCTCTTTTGTTTTTCAACTCTTATTCTTATGAGCATCATTAAAATCCTAGCCTAGCTAAAAGGCATTAAAGAAAGCGCTTTTGGGAGGCAACCCATTATCTTTTATTTTCAGTATTAGTCAAGGTGTTGTTTACTTCTGTAGCAACTCCTTTGTATCTTTATTTTCTCGCATTGTTGTGCCAAGAGTAGCCTCTAATGTTAAGGATGCTTAATTTTGATTGCTGCGCAGAAACAGATTTTTGCTGTTCACTGTACGAAATTCCTAAAATCACCAGATTGTTAAAAATCTGAAATTTTTTGTGCGTAATCTTTATGAATGTCTGAATCTTTCATTAGTTCAAAGTTTTTGATCTGAGCGTCGTAAGTGCCTGAAAAAATTCGTCTTTGCGGACTGTTCTGTTTTAGACAGATTATGCCTTTTTATTTTGCATTCTCTCTTTTACTAGTGTTGAGTGAAATTCTTTTTTGGGTGGAAGAGCTTCACATAACATCAGTGGCTGTAGCTAATGTTTAAAGTAACAAATCATATTGCGTCTTTATAGAACATGTGAGTTTTTGATTATGCACTAACCCTCTAATGAGATCTACTTTGAGTTTGGTGTGACGGAAGTTTTCAAGGGTCAAGAGAGAAGGATGATAATAGGATCAAGAAGAGTGAAGAGCTTAAGCTTGGGGAGGCTCCCATGGATCTCCCCAGCATATTTCAAGAAGACTCAAGCGTCTAAGCTTGGGGATGCCCAAGGCATCCCCTTCTTCATCGTCAAAATTATCAGGTCATCTCTAGTGAAACTATATTTTAATTCTTTCACATCATATGTGCTTTTCTTGGAGCGTCTGTGTGCTTTTATTTTCAGTATTGCTTTTATTTTCAATAAAGCTTGACTGGACCCTAGCATTCTTGATTGGGAGAGAGACACGCTCCGCTTTTTCATGAGAATACTCCTATTCTTCACTTATATTTGTTGAGTATTCATATCTAGCGCTGTTCAGCTTTTAGCTCTTGTTTTCATGTATCTCTTGTCAGAGCTATTAGCTTTCTTTTGTAGAAAGTACTCTCTTGCTTCACTTATATTTGTTTGGAGAGTGTTGAAATAAATTGATTGGTGTTTGGTTGGTTCAGAAAATGTTGCATGTGGTAATTGGTATAAGGAAAAACTTGCTTAATCTTGTAGATCACAATTATGGATAACTTGATGCTTGTCAATTGTTTTGAGTTAACAAGTAGATCATGATTAAATTGTGCATCACATGAGTTAAGCCTATTAGTGAAGAACTACCGTAAAGCTTGTTGAAAATTTGGTTTGCATCGGTGGTATCTCTAAGGTCTAGATATTTTCTAATAACAGGGTTTGGTTAACAAGGAAGACGGTATGAAGTCTTATAACGTTTGCAATATGTTTGTCATATAAAACTTGGTGTACGGGTTGATATTCTTGTTTGCTTACATAACCTTGCTAGCCTAAACTCTGTACTGAGAGGGAATGCTTCTCGTGCATCCAAATCCTTGAGCCAAAATCCATGCCATTTGTGTCCACCATAACTACCTATATGTGGTATTTCCTTGCCACTCCAAGTAAATTTTTCATGTGCTACCTTTAAATTATTCAAAATGTTATTATTCCCTTTTTGTGTCAATGTTTACTAGCTCATGAGGAATTAGTGTGGTTATTCTTTATTCTGTTGTCAATGGACTTTTACACCTGGACTAGTGGCATATACATCCGCTTATCCAATAATTGCAAAAAGAGCTGGCAACGGGGTGCCCAGTCCCAATTAATTACAACTTTAACCAATTAATTCTCTTCACACTTTTGCCCTGATTCATCAGTAAGCAATGACAAACAGTGAAATACCTGAATGTGTGTAAACCAAAGAGAAAGAGGGATGATCTGCCTTGCTGGTAGAAATAACGTCCTTCATGGGAGCCGCTCTTAAAAGTCCGTTTGACAGGTAGAATACTGTTCTCACCCGCTACCATTCGTTGACAATTAACAAACACCTCTCAAAAATAGATACTCCTCCATGGTATGTGATTGATGGAAGGCACCCGAGGATTCGGTTAGCCATGGCTTGTGTTAGCAAGGTTGGGAGGAGTATCAAATATTTTATGCAATCTCTATATGCTTTCAAAAACCTAAAAGCTCTAGCACATGATTAATCCCTGCTTCCCTCTGCGAAGGGCCTTTCTTTTACTTTTATGTTGAGTCAGTTTTCCTATTCTTTCTGTCTTCCACAAGCAAACACTAGTGTCAACTTTGTTACAACATGCGTTATATGCAATGTATTGGACTTGTTATACTACTTTGTGTTGACAATATCCATGAGATAAATATGTTGAAAGTTGAAGCAAATGCTGAAACTTAATTCTTCCTTTGTGTTGATTGAATACCTTTTATTAGAAACTATTGCTTTATGAGTTAACACTTATGCAAAACTGTTTGATGCTTGTCTCGAAAGTACTATTCATGAAAACGTTTAGCTTGTGTGATTCATTGTTTACTCATTATCTATTTGGTAGCAAATTATAGACCATTGACTTGGATCACTTCATTCATTTACATGTGCCTTGCAATATTATATGATCAAGATTATGATGGTAGCATGTCACCTCAAAAATTATTTTGTTTTTATCGTTTACCTACTCGAGGACGAGTAGGAACTAAGCTTGGGGATGCTGATACGTCTCAAACGTATCTATAATTTTTGATGTTCCATGCTTGTTTTATACCAATTGCTACATGTTTTGCATCTACTTTATATCACTTTTATACATTTTTTGGGACTAACCTATTAACAAGATGCCGAAGTGCCAGTTCCTGTTTTCTGCTGTTTTTGTATTCCAGAAAAGCTAGTCTGGAAATATTCTCGGAATTGGACGAAACTTCACGGGTCCCTATTTTTCCAGAAGACACCAGATGGAGCAAAGAAGCAACGGAGGAGCACCAGGGAGCCACACGCCACTAGGGCGGGCCCCCCTGCGCGCCCTAGGGTGGTGTGGGCCCCTCGGGGTCGTCAGCCGCCGCCCTTTCGCCTACTTATTCCCCCCGAAAAACCCTAAGTGCCTGAGCATATCCACGAAAAGTTCCAGAGACGCCGCCGCCGTCAACCCTAGCTCGGGAGGGTCAGAACCTCTTCCCGGCACCCTGCCGGAGAGGGGAATCGTCACCGGAGGCTTCTACATCGCCATGCCTGCCTCCGGAGTGATGCGTGAGTAGTTCATCCTTGGACTACGGGTCCATAGCAGTAGCTAGATGGTTGTCTCTCCATTTGTGCCATCATGTTTAGATCTTGTGAGCTGCCCTACATGATCAAGATCATATTATTGTAATGCTACATGTTGTGTTTGCTGGGATCCGATGAATATTGAATATTATGTCAAGTTGATTATCAATCTCTATGTTATTTAAGATCTTGCATGCTTTCCGTTACTCGTAGATGCTTTGGCCAAGTAGATGCTTGTAACTCCAAGAGAGAGTATTTATGCTAGATAGTGGGTTCATGCCTCCGTTTAATCTGGGACAGTGACAGAAAGTTCTAAGGTTGTGGATGTGCTGTTGCCACTAGGGATAACCTAACGATGCTATGTCCACGGGCATATGTGTTTGTTTACATTACGCGCTTTACTTAATGCATTATCCGTTGCTTGCAACTTAATACCAACGGGGGACTCGGATGACAACCCGGCGGTGGATTATTAGTCATAGACGCTGTTGGATAACGGTCTATGTATCATGTCGTAATGCCCAATTAAATATCATAGTAATCATCATGTCATGTATATGCATTGTCATGCGCTCACTATTTGTCAATTGCCCAGCTGTAATTTGTTCACCCAACATGTTAGTTATCTTTATGGAGAGACACCACTAGTGAACTGTGGACCCCGGTCCATTCTTTTACACTGATTAAACAACCACAAACTGCAAACTGTTCCTTTTTCATTCTCTGCAATTTAATACTCATTTTCCACACGAGACGTTTAATCCTTTGTTTTCAGCAAGCCGGTGAGATTGACAACCTCACTGTTTCGTTGGGGCAAAGTATTGTGATTGTGTTGTGTGCAGGTCCACGTTGGTGATCGTATTGCGCCGTGCGAGCCGCCAACAACCTTCTGAAGAATTGCTGCTCCTACTGGTTCGATAAACCTTGGTTTCATACCGAGGGAAAACTTGCTGCTAGGCTACATCAAACCTTCCTCTTGGGGTCTCCCAACGAGCAAGTACGTCTTGCGTCAGGGCACCTCGTGCACCGCCTCGCGTCGCCTCTTCGCCTATAAAGACCCCCCTGACCTAAAACTCACGGGAGAATCGATGATTTCCCCAGAAAAGTTCCAGAGCTCCGTCGCCATCCGAAACCCTAATTTGGGGGACAGAAGTCTCTGTTCCGGCACCCTGCCGGGACGGGGAATTGCCCCCGGAGCCTTCTCCATCGACGCCACCGCCTCCATCATGCTCCGTGAGTAGTTCCCCCATGGACTGCGGGTTCTTGGCTGTAGCTAGTTGGTGCTCTGTTTCCCATGTACTTCAATACAATAGTCTCATGAGCTGTCGTACATGATTGAGATTCATCCGATGTAATTGGTGTAGTGTTTGTTGGGATCCGATAAATTGTGGAATTATGATCAGTGGTTATTTAAGATCTTGCATGCTCTCCGGTACTTGTGGTTACCTTGATCAAGTAGTTGCCTGTATCTCCAAGAAGGAGTATTTATGCTAGATAGTGGGTTCGGTCTCCAGTAATCTGGGTGAGTGACAGCAACGCCTAAGGTTGTGGATGTGCTGTTGCCACTAGGAATAAAATAACAATGCTATGTCTACGGTCATATGTACTTATTTACTTTACGCATATTGCTCAATGCGATTATCCGTTGCTTGCAACTTAATACCAACGAGGAACACGGAAGTCAACCTGAAGGTGGATTATTAGTCATAGATGCGGTTGGATAAACGGTCTATGTATTTTGTCGTAATGCCCAATTAAATACTACAGTGAACTTTATCTTATCATAATATGCATTGTCATGCCCTCACAATTTTATCAATTGCCCAACTGTAATTTGTTCCCCCAACACATGTTATTTGTTTGGAGAGTTACCACTAGTGTAGATAGCTGGGAACCCCGGTCCATCTGTAATCATCATTGCTTTCGGGGCACCAGAGAGGCTGTTGCGAACCAATAAATTTGGGTTTTACTTCCCTCGAAGACTGTTGTGATCCCCTATACTTGTGGGTCATCACTCCACGATACCATGTTGTGGATCTACGGCTCGGCAACGGCGGCAATCGGGGGCACCAGAGAGAAAAATGGCAGAGGAGAGGAGCATGAAGAATGGTGCGACCGGCCTCGAACGGCTACTTAGACAGGTGACCTAACGGCCGTCGTCTCCCTCCGTCAACGCTGTGCCATGTCGGCCCTGACAGGTGGGCCAGTGCGGTCAGAAATCCTGTTACGACGACTAAAATGAGTGATCAGTGCTTTCTGTCACAACCCTGCCCCTAAGATGGTAGTTAAGTGACATTTACCCCAAATGTCGTAGTAAAGTGACAACTGAGCCCCAAATGTCGTAGTTTTCTGTCATTTTCTCACGCGCAGCGCGACCAATGTTCAAGATTACTGGCTCTCACGATCTCTCCATCTCGTAGAGAATCAACGAATCAGTGAGCAGAAAACCAAAAGGAGTAATTAGAAGAGGCAACCGAAACGGCGTGCCCACCTCAAAAAAACCCGTTCTGCATGCACGCGTGGGAGAGAATGGTTCCCGCTGAAATCCCGCTGCATGGACGGTTTGTTCGATCTCCCTCCAGAGCTTCCATCCATGGCGCGAAATTTTTGCCTCTCTCCCCCCCAAATTTTCACCAAATCGAGCAGAATCAGGGCGGCAAAGCAATTCGATTCGATTTCCAAAAGAACCGCGCAAAATCCGTCGTTAAATAGTCCTCCCTCCTTCCTCTTCTCGATTCAATCCACCCCGGTCTTTTGGTTTCCATCCATGGCGCCAGGGCAACAAAGTAGTGCGCGGCCTCCACCACCTCTAGGGTTAGTCGGGTTACGGGCTTCGCCGTACGTACCTCCGCTCGGGCGGAGGGACGTGGTGCGGTCCGTCGTGACCCCGGCCAACCCTGTGCGCCGCGTCGGTCTTTCGCAGCCGCACGGTTCGTCCTCGTCGGCGGCATCGGGAACGTCTTCTCGAGCGGAAGCGCTGGCGCTGGGAGTTCCAACGGTAGACGCGTTCGTCCCGAGACATCAAGCCAGAACGGCACCGGCACTGGGAGCGGAAGCGGGAACGGCACCGGCGGCGGGATCGGGAGCAGCACCGGCGGCGGGAGCGGCACCGGCGCCGGGATAGGGAGCGGCAGCGGCAACGAGCGAAAGCGTCGCTGTACAGCATCAAGTGTCGTCAGCGCGCCTGTTTGGCTGAAACTTGGTGCTGGCTTCCACATCGACACCACATCTGCATTCTTCCAACTGAACAATGGTAACTAGATTGTGTAGATCATCTTGTAGGGTTAACTGTATGGTTTAAGGTTTAGATCATCCATGCCGTTCTGATCATTGTTCTTTAGATGCCGTTCATGGTTAGTTCTTGGTTGTGTAAAGATAAATATTTTTAGTTCATGAACATACTGCAGATCATGGTTCTTTTGTGGTTCATTTTGTTAGATATTGAGGCAAGTAGCAGTGGCTTAGGTGGTGGCAACAATCCGTCCAATGGTGGGTACCGTGGAATTGGATATAACCCAAATTTTGAAAACGCCGATGAGTACCCTCCTAGCCAACAACATCATCAAGCTAATCAGGCCCCATTCATCGACTTGACTAAGTTCTTGTTAACTAGGGTTTTACTTTATCAGCAGTCTTTTCGCATATATCACTCGTGTTAACTAGGGTTTTACTTTACGTTGTTAGAGGCCCTTGCAAATAAAACTACTCGGAGGCAGTATAGTACAGACGAGAAGCGTCAAATATATGATTGGGTTATGCAGCGCAATGGACCATCCAGAACAATGAAGCGTGGAGTTACAGCAGCGGTTGCAGAAATGGCAAAATGTCCAGCTAGGGTGGTCAGGAGGATATGGAGGCAAGGGCTAAATGGAGGTGGCATAAACAGCGTGAAGTGCATGAGGAAGTTGAAGTACGGAAGGAAGAAGATAAATCTGAACATTGAAGCATTAGAGGCTATTCCTACTACCGAGCGCACTACCCGACAAGTTGCTGCAGCTGTGCAAATGCCATTGTCCACTGTTTTCCAAAGGTGATCTACATTACTTTTAAATAGAAATAGTTTCATTTTTTGATGATTTTGTGCATGTCACATTGTAAATAGTTGTCCTACTGAATTGTAGGTTAAAGGAGAAGCAAATGAGGAGGGTCACAAGTGAACTCAAACCCATGTTGACAGAAGCAAACATGAAGTCACGTGTGTCCTACTCTCTTAATAATATTGAACCTTCAACCTTGCAAGACGACCCCACATTCAAAGGTGGGTACATGGTAGCTCATCTAGATGAGAAGTGGTTCTATCGAATCAAAAAAAAAAAGTGTACTTGAGCCATAAGGAACCCCAAACTTTGCAGGAAGCTCAAGTTTATAGATTAGCAATAGCCAAATCAGGAATGCAAGTTGAATGAACGCTCAACGACGGTACTGTGTTGGTCTTAGGCTAGACCATACTAGAGACGCGAGCCTAGAACACCAATGAAGTCACGGCGCGGAAACAACAGGCAAAAAGAAGAAACTACTTCAAAAGGGAAACTGAGGACGAAATTTTTTTTTTGTAAACGCTTTTCGCAGGAGGACAGACGCTATCTAGGGTCAAGAGAGAGCAGAGATGGACTTGTTTTGATTTTTTTTTTTTGAAACGTTTTCGCTGGAGGACAGACGATGTCTAGGGTTGGGAGAGAGCAGAGGTGGACTGTTCCGGTTTTTTTTTTCTCGAAAAAAACAGCTCTCGCTAGAGGGCAGACTATGTCTGAGGTCGGGCGAGTACTGTAGATCAATTTTTTTTTTACAAATTCGCAAACGCTAGACCACAGACAACGTCTGAGGTCAGGCGCGAGCAATTTTTTTTTGATGCTACAGTAGATCGCGAATTGAGAAGACCAAAACGAACAGAACTCTTAACAAACTCATGTAAGGTAGGGAAAGATTGCTTCCTTTATAAGGAAAAACACTTGGAAGGAAAGAAAACACCAAAACGAAAACCCTAACCCTAATTTCTGGCGGCGGCTGAAGTGGTGGCGGTGGGAAGGGTGGATGCGATCAGCGGAGATGGTGTGGTGGCGGCGGAAATCTGGTGGTGGCGGTAAAGGTGGTGATTTGCAGGCGGCGAGTTGATGCGGCAGCGGCGATGACTAGATATGAACAGAACTCGAAACTCTACAGAAACTAGATGCTAAGACCAGGAACTCGACACGACGATGCAGATGAAAACTCAACGATGCAATGCACTGAAAAGAAGATGCAACAGGCCCAGACTGGTTGTAGGACAAGGATGATCTAACCCTAATTTTTTTTGGCTTTTTGTGGACTATAGGTATGAAGAACAGATGCAATCTAATCTAGGAAAACACTAAATCTCACCGATCAACCTGAAATCTGATACCACTTGATAGAGGCAAAGGTGTCCGATCTTTCCATGAGAGGATAGCTACGATTTGGGGATGCGTCGACGTTGACGATCCGACTACAAACGTGCGAGGACGTTGCGCCTTAGCAATCGCTATACCAACTCCGGGAGGTTATTGATAGCGTCGTAGCACAGTCGACCCAACCACTCAGGTCTAGTTCCTGCAATCAATCGAGAACAAGCAAGAGCTAAGGATTGGCAATCAAGATATTGCGAATAAAGATGAATGATTATATTGAAGTGGGGTTCCAAAAAGCGGTCTTAATCTGATCGATCTGGCACAGATGAAGTACGGCGAAGTAGGAGCGACGGCTATCTTTCAACTAAACGAAACCCAAGTCTAAACGATGCCCTAGGGGCTGTATTTATAAGAGAAAAGAGGGGATTTTCGTCCAGCCTAGGTGGGCTGGGCCAAAAACATTCCTTAAGTCATTTTCTCCTATTAATACGGACTCTAAAAGTTGCCCATAAAGGGGATGACGAAAATACATGGGCCTGGCCCAAAAACAAGGTGGCGCAGCACCTATAGAAGACTTTGGACGAAATATTAAAGTGGTATCTTGAATAATTCGTCCAAGACTCTATTCGTCATTACGGTGGCTTCAAAGTCCCGAAATCTCCATCCGTAGCATCAACATCATCATGTGCACTCCTGCTGCCATCTCCATGCGCGTACATGCTCCAAAACTTGTCCCTCTCATCCATGCTAGGTCCATCGTTCCTAAGAGAAACAAACACATCTACTTTAGGCAGCATCATATTCGCGTGTATATTAGGAGTAGCTTGTAGAAATGAAATTACCTTTTGATTTAGTTGACGAGCACGAGCTCTAGTCATAGGTCCTTGTATTTGAGGCGGTGTAGTTGGTGTGGTTGTGTCTATAGCAGGGATGTCCTCATCAAGTACTAACAGTAAAACGATGAAGAAATTTTTTAATATAATTTTGCTCACTAAGAAATAAGAACCGGAATTTCTGTCACGGGTAATCTCCATACCTAGAATTTTCTTAGCAGCACCAAGATCCTTCATCTCAAACTTGCTGCTCAACTGTGATTTGAGAGCAGCGATAGCTTTCTTGCTCTTGGCAGCAATCAACATATTATCAACATATAATAACAGGTATATTGGCGATCCATTAACAAACTTAATGTACACATAGCTATCAAATTCAGACCTCTTAAAGCCATGTGACAACATAAAAGAATCAAACCTTTTATATCATTGACGAGGGATTGTTTCAAACCGTATAAGGACAACTTACAAACAAGATCCTCCTTACCCGACACTATGAACTCTTCTGGCTGGTCCATGTATATATCCTCCTCCAACTCTCCATGCAGAAACGGAGTTTTAACATCTAACTGCTCAAGCTCAAGATCACGTATAGCAACAATCGAGAAAAATATCCGAATAGAACTATGCTTGACAATCGGAGAGAATACATCATTATAATCGATACCTGCGATTTGACTGAAGCCTTTTTCAACTAACTTCGCCTTAAACCTCGGAGGCTCACTTAGAGATAAACCATCATTTCTCCTGAAGATCCACTTACAGCGGACGGCCTTCTACGCTACGGCCCAAGCCTCCTGGCGACGGGCTTCCGCTTCGCTCCGAAGTTAGCCGCTCACTTTATATCTTCATATAAATTTGGAACACATCAAAATAACAGTGCGCGGCCCAAGTCACCCAGCGTCATACACCAAGCTCGCCCACGACAATGACGCCCACAGCCGAGTTCGTCACCCTGCGCCCGGCTCCGGTCACCACCATCCAGGAGTCCCTCGCGGTCAATCATGCTGGTCTAACAATCATCATTGTTGTGGCGCCTGTGACCTGTTCGACAGAATGTCGAAGCAGCGACGCCAATGGGTTGACACCTGCTTTCACCCCAGCAGCAGCAGCGCCAATGACGCCAACGGCCACCATCAATGTCACACCCGTGCTCACTGCCACCGCAGGAAGCTACGACGACGAGGCCATCAAGGGTGCAGCATCCATGGTCACCACCCCCTCGCCGGGAAGCCCACACAGCGGCATCTCCGTGTCCATGTGTGAGTTCATCCTGTCAGCGCCACCGTCTTTGTCCTCGGCTCCTACTGCTCTGACATCTACAAAGTCACTACAGCTGGACACTGGGCAAGTAGCGTTGTGTTCTTCCTCACTTCCTTGTGTGGAGAATATTGAAGTTGAGATTCTCTCTATGGTTGACATTATCCCTGATGCCACTGGAGCTGACCAGGGACCACCGTGGCCTCCACCGGATCTCAAGATTTTGTGCTCAGTCGATATTCACAGTTTGCAGCCGACCAATGCAATCCGGGGCGCTCATTCAAGTGGTTGTTCTCCCAGTTTTCTCAAGATTTATTTGGTGAAGGAGGAGAACCAAAAAACACCATGCTTATATGAAGTGATTCCAGGTGCTATACCTTATGGTCCTGGTTAGTTCCGATGGGAAATTGCATGGGTTCTAGTAGTATTATCTTCTGTGCATACAAACATTGGAGATGCTTCAGATCTTGCAGGTGCAACTACGGCAAGTACACCAGATGCAAATGCTAAAGCTTGGGAACGGCTTAAAGGTCCATCAGATCTTGAGTACCATCTAGACACTAGTAGAAAAAAGACCTCTAGTCGCGGTTCCAGAGCCCCTTTAGTCGCGGCTGGGCAACCGCGACTAAGTAGGCGGGACTAAAGCCCCCCCCCCTTTAGTCGCGGCGGGTTCCGAACCGGGACTAGAGGTCCGTCCACGTGGGGACGTGGTGTGTTGGGACCTTTAGTCCCGGTTGGTAGCACCAACCGGGAAGGGGTTTTGGGTTTTTTTTTTCGATTTAATTGCAGGGTTTAGGGTTTATATATGCCGGGGTTTGGTTATAGGTTCCCGTGTCCCATGTCGTAACCGTGGTTTCACTAGTAACCCTTCCCGTAACGGTAACCGGTAACCGTTACGGTGACGGTGACCGTTACGGTGACGGTGACCGTTACGGTGACGGTTACGGTAACCATTACGGTAACGGTGACGGTTACCGTAACATTTTCCACGTCGTAACCGTTCCCGTGTCGTATGAAGTCGATGCACATATTTATAACACATACAATTAAATTAAGTAATACTTTTAGATCATAGTCAAGAGTTGATGCGCCAAGAGTTATCGTAGTACAAGAGTTGAAGCAAAACAACAAGTTATTTACACGCTTTCATGCTTTCAGCATCGTAGTACTCTCCTTTCTCCGATAAGGCCTCCGAAAGGTAAAATCCCGCCAATTCCTCTCCAATTGCTTTGAAGCGGTGCTCGAATGGTAGCTTGCAGCGCTTTTTTGACAACTCTGCACTTTTCATATTCCATTTCTCGGTGACTAGTACATGTACATACTCGCAAACGAAGTATGCACATAACTCAGTTCCCTTTGGTTGCTCCAAGCAAGACTATACAAGAATAGATTTCAATCAATAATAATGAAGTATGCATGAGAATGTTGTGTGGACGTAGGTAGCAGTACTTACCTTGTTCAACTTCCAATCCAGTTTTTTGGGCCACCCACCTGCAGGATCTTCCTCGACAAACCTTTTCCAAACGCTGCCCGACAAAGAACATTCACAAATGATTTATTCGTTAATGACTTGACATGAAGATATGAATGACAGAGGCGGTAAGAAATGAATGTACCTTGCTAGTAAGTCGAAACAACTCCTGTATTTGTCAGGATGATACCTCAATGAGTCAAGTGAATGAATAAGTCCTTTGCGATGTTCAATGACAAGAAGAATCCAGTGGTAGCTGCGCACAGTCATGCATAACTCATCAGTTAAACTTAACATCGGGTGACAAATTAGAATGTGTAGAAGACACTAAAACTTACCCGAAGTGGTAAGGCCAATATATAGTTCTTTTGTCGCGGTATCGCTTGAATACCCTTAGCAAATCATCCGGTGTGTTCTTGTTATACAAGGGATCTATTATGGTTGCTTCGTTATATTTATCCGGGTCAATGAACCCAATGTCATGCTGGTTCAGCGTTTTGAGCTCGAGCATCTTCAATCTGCATAATATAGCACACAAAAGATTAAAGTGAGAATAATTACAAACAATGAACAAGACTAGGTAAAGACTTAAATAAATCACTTACAGGCAATAGGAACTCATGATAGATTTGTCGAGTGCCCGCAGATTGTATAGCTGAAAAAGTTCGCTAAACCGAACAATGTGGTTGTAGTCTTCTAAGAAGTGCTCATCGTCTTTCCTACATTTCAGAACGACAGAAGCTGTCCCTTTCTTTGCGGCTTTCAAGTACCAAAAATGGAGAGCACGCATTTTTGTTGGTAACTTGCATTTCACCAAAGCTTCCCCCATAACAAATTGTCTTACTGGTGGAGCTGTTGGTGCAGTCTCAAAGTTCAATCTCGAAGCATATTCGTCTATAGGAACTTGCGCTTCGGCGGCAAGACGACGGATTTCCTCTAAGTCAAACACCATCGGCGCTTGAGGGTTAGATTGTACTAGTTGTTTTCCGCGCTGGGGAACTCGACTATCTTTGTTCGTCGGCGGCGGGACAATTAGCGGGGGGACAGAACGTACGGGTTGTTCTCCGAGCTGGGGAACTTGTTTACCTATCTTCGGCGGCGGTGGGACCGATGGTGCTGCTTTTGTAGCTTCCTTCGGCGGCGGGTCCGATGGTGCTGCTTGTTTATCTTTTGCCGCCGGCGGCGGGACTGACTCTGCGTCTTGTTCACCTTTTTTCGGCGCCTCCACCTCCGTCACCGCGTCATATGACTTATAAATATAACGGTCATAGTCAGAAGGTGGCTTCTTTGGAGGGACATATAAGTTGTCGATGACTCGATTAATTGCCTGTGCAGTATAGCCGGCGGTAAATTTGGCGGCGGCACTTTCGGTGCGAACAATGCTTTATTATACTCCGCCACGGCTGCTTCGTTTTGCTCGAGAGTCTTCTGCCAAGGTAACCTCGGATCAGGCGATGTGGCCCTTTTAGTTCGCCTCCTGACCGGGGAAGACGCGCGCTTTCTCCGGAGAAGCGCTACGGACACTTCCTCACGCGGTGGCGGAGATGGAGATGGACTGTGCTGACTGAGATGGTCCTCTACATCAATTTCCGGTGGGGGGTCCCTGTCACGCGGTGCCGGAGATGGATGTGTCTCATCGATACCCGGGCAGGATGGGCTTTGCTGAGTCGGTGGCTTTGAGAACTTGATGTATTTCTTGTTCCACTGGACGAAACCACCCTTGACATCGTACAATGTCTCCTCACCGTCACCTCCAGAAATCTCAAGAGCCAATGATTCAAATCCCGGCGCAATTTCATCCACCCCGACAACAGCATAGCCAGGAGCAATGTCACCATTATGGTAGCATGCTCCGGCGTCACTCGGTAAAGCATAGCCGTCCGCCACCTTCGTGGATATGTTAACCACAGGTGCATGTAGCTCACATGGTGTCTTCTCCGTGACATCATCCACGGGGTAGTGAGCATCGACATCTATTTGCGTGGAACCCACGCTGCTTCTAAGCTGAGATCGAGCATCCATGGGTTGCTGCTGCTGAGACGGCCCTGTCTGACTATTAATTGACTCCATGAGTTGCTGCACCTTGAGTTCCAATTCCGTTAGCCGCTCTTCACCCTTCTTCTTCTTTCTTGCACGGCTTCTATAAGTGTCAGCGTGTTGCGGATACGCTTTCTTAATGGTGACACCGCCGGGCATGCCTCGTAAATGTCCCCAGTGTTCAGGATTCCCTAGTGCCCGTGTCAGCTCGTCGTCCTCTCTATAGGGTTTCCACACAACCCGTTTAACTTCCTCTATTACCTTTTCAATCTTCGGGACGATTTCTTGTACTTTTTTCTTGAATTTTTCAACCTTCGGGACAATATACCTTGTTTCCTCGTCCAACGTTGCGCCATGCGCGAACAACCAGAATTTGGACCTTTCGGGCCAGTAGTATGTCTGTGGAGTGATATCTTTAGCAAAGATTTTATCTTCTAAGGCTAGCCACTTAGGAATGGCTGACCTGTAGCCACCTGTCCCCAAGTTATGGTGGTGAACCTTATTCGCAGCATTTGCCTTATTTATGTTCGATCGGGCCACAGCCGCATCCGATTTCTTATACGCCTTAAACTCTTCCCAGTGATCTCTTATCTTCACTAGTTTTTCTTCACTGAAATCTGGATCAACTGTTGCATATTTTGCCCATAATGTTTGCTTATATTTCCGAAATGCTTCGGCCATCTTGGAGAGAGTCCACTGCTTGAGTTTCAACTTCGTGGTGGGTTCAATATCATCCGGGAGGTTAAAATGCTCCAAGAGTGTGTCAAAGGAGAAATCTTTCAAATGCTTGTGGACATAGCAGGGGTCATCCTCGGCAACGCCCGCCGGCTTATTCCATTCTGGTATGGAGATCGGGACCGAGTCCCTAACAATAACTCCAGCTTGACCTATATATTTTTTGCGGTTCTCTGGGGGTTCCACCGGATCGCCCTCTTCATCAATTTCATAGATCGGTAACTTTGCATCTTTGCTCGTCATTCTTTTCGTGCGGCCTCGAGGAGCTTGATTCTTAGCCTTTTTATTCGAGGTGGAGGCCTAAAGTAAGAAATATAATGCGTTACTAAGTGCAATACAAATCAGTTAATGCATTTTGTGATCAACAAAATATAGAATTCATATATATACCTCGAGGTGGAGGGTATTCGAGGTGGAGGGTGTTATTTCTTCTTCATCTAAAAGACCCTCACCAGAGTCCATCAGAAATTGTGAGGCAAATTCCTCAAAATCAAGATCTACACCGGCACCGGCGCCTTCTCCATCGGCGCCTTCTCCACCGGCAGCATCTTTATCGCGATGCTCAAAAATACTCTGCATTAATATGTCTTCATTCTCCTCGTCTCGCACATAGCCAGGCTCCATAGCTCAATGTTCCTACACTCAATAAAATTTGCATAAATTTGCATGTATAAATTAGCATTTATAAATTTGCATCTATAATTTGCTAACACATGTATAAATTTGCATTTATAAATTTGCATCTATAATTTGCTAACACATTGTTAAATTTGCATTTATAAATTTGCATCTATAATTTGCTAACACATTGTTAAATTTGCATTTATAAATTTGCATCTATAATTTGCTAACACATTGTTAAATTTGCATTTATAAATTTGCATCTATAATTTGCTAACACATTGTTAAATTTGCATTTATAAATTTTAAATTCGCTAACAACCTAAATTGCTAACACTAAATTTGCTAACAACCTAAATTGCTAACAACCTAAATTGCTAACACTAAATTTTCTAACAACCTAAATTGCTAACAACCTAAATTGCTAACACTAAATTTGCTAACAAACTAAATTGGTAACACTAAATTGCTAACACTATATTTGCTAACACTAGCTAATAACCTAAAAATGAAAACAAAAATGAATGAGGAAAACAAATTAACCTGAGAAGATGGGGCTCGGGCAGGGAGGCGGCTGGAGATGGACACCACGGCGAGGCAGGGGAGGCGGCTGGAGATGGACACGGCGCGGCGGAGCAGGGGCGGCTGGCCGGAGATGGGCACCACGGCGCGGCGGAGCAGGGGGCGGCTGGCCGGAGAGGGGCACCACGGCGCGGCGTAGATGGGCACCACGGCGAGGCAGGGGAGGGGCGCGCGGCGTGGCGTCGGAGATGGGCACCACGGCGAGGCAGGGGCGGCTGGCCGGAGATGGGCACCACGGCGCGGCGGAGCAGGGCTTCGCCGGCGTTGTCGCGTCGTGGGAGCCCGAGGCGCGTCTTCGATTTGGGGGATTTTGCGAAAAATTTCGCAGAGTCCCCCACTAAACGGCGCGGAATCGACCTCTAGTCGCGGTTGCTGGCTGCAACCGCGACTAAAGACCCTTTAGTCGCGGTTGCAGGTCTTTAGTCGTGGTTGCAGCCAGCAACCGCGACTAGAGGTCGACCTGGGCCGCCAAAATTCTGGCGCCAAGCCCAGGGGGACATCTAGTCGCGGTTGGTGGCTGCAACCGCGACTAGTTGGGCTTTTTCTATTTTTTTTGTTGTTTCCGTTTTATTTTGTTGTATTTGTTTTCTTTTATATACTTTGATTTATGTTCTTT
Organism: Poa pratensis; assembly: GCA_947311845.1. Taxonomy (NCBI): domain Eukaryota; kingdom Viridiplantae; phylum Streptophyta; class Magnoliopsida; order Poales; family Poaceae; genus Poa; species Poa pratensis. The sequence continues at coordinate 22,707,869 of CAMZMU010000120.1, read as the reverse complement.
TTGAATTGTTTTTGTTTCTAGTTTCTTTTCCTGTTTTGTTTTAGACCTCGACAACAAAATGCCCCTTTCAGAGACTACCTAAATTAACCGACTACTTAAATTAATCATGCCCCTTTCAGAGATCCTTGCTGCTGCTTGGATCCGACCGAGGGGAGGGTTCCCGGAACCGAATGATTTGTGTTCGGTCGATGAAATGAAGGATTATATAGATATATAGAACAGAACACACGGCTCCCCTGCATACAGCCCAAGAAGGGTTCATGGCATTTATGTAAATCAATGTAATGTATTAAACCTTTATGTGATGTGTAGTAATGTATTAAACCTTTATGTGGTGAAAACCTGCATACAGCCCAAAGATGCCTCTCCGAGTGACGCTAGAATGTTTTGTGTTTGAGCGCCACTTCGATCCAAGCAGCGGCAAGACGTCTCTGATGATCTACAACCGTCCGGCAAAACATCCCTGATGATCTGCAACCGTTTGGAACGGTCGCAGGTCATCAGAGACGTCTTGCCGCTGGTTGCCCAAAGATGCCTCTCCGAATGACGCTGGAATGTTTTCTGTGTGAGTAACCTGTCTGAGGAGGGGGGCTATATATAGGGTACGTGTGCTTCTTTAGTCCCGGTTGGTAACACCAACCGGGTCATGTGGCTCACGAAGTGGTCGTGATGATAGTGCTGATCCAACAGCTCACAATCCCTCAAAAGAAACACACCCCTGATCCAACGTCTCACAAGCGCTTGAAAGAAACACACGATCCGTGTGCTTCTTTAGTCCCAGTTGGTAACACCAACCGGGACTAAAGGCGGGTTTTGCGGTCACGACACGTGTCCTCCCCCAGCGCTGCCCTGGGCACGTGTCCTCCCCCAGCGCTGCCCTGGAGGTCTTTATATATTGTCGCCGACGGGGTAAACCCTAATCCACCATTCCTAGCCACGAACGCATCGTCTCCACTAGATGGATCCGCCACGTCCGCCGCAGCGCCTTCTGGACGAGGTCGAGCGTGCTCGGCAGAGCGCGCTTGGGCGCAACCGCGGGAGCCTATCCCGCCGTATGCCCACGAGCCCGGCGTGGAGAGGAATGCCCAGCTACCGGCCTCCTGCTCCACCAGGTGCCGTCGCACCTCCACCTGGCGCCGCTGCACCTCCACCAGGCGCCACCACTCCTTCCGCGGAGGAGGAGGAGGACGACGACTTCGACTGGAGCGACGACGGGGAAGAGGGTTGTGGGTTGCAGATACAGGAGGCCATGGAAGCCTCATTCCAGTATGTCCGCGACTACCCTGTCCAGCGAGCCAAGACTTCCTACCAGCTCAAGGCGAAGGAGGCTTCTGAGCTGGATTGGGCGCTGAAAGACTCATCCTCCATGGATCTTGCCCTCCGCCGCAAACATGCGCGCGAGAACCGGGCGGCCGCCCACGGGGCTGGCTCCTCCCGCCGTTCCCCCTAATCCTACGGCCTTCGAGCCAGCAAGTCCGTTTATGTAGAATAATGTTGGTGATGTTGGATCAGGGGTGTGTTTCTTTCAAGCGCTTGTGAGACGTTGGATCATGTGTAATAATGTATTAAATCTTTTATGTAATGCATTCTATGGAACGTATTAAACCTTGATGTGGCTCACGAAGTGGTCGTGAACTGAAGGATTATATAGATATATAGAACAGAACACACGGTTTCCCCTGCATACAGCCCAACGGTGGCTCGTGAGTGCCTGCATATCAAATCGACCTTCGATCCACAGCGGCAAGACGTCTCTGATGATCTACGACCGTCCCAAAAAGTGTTGGGAATGTCGCAGATCATCAGAGCGCCTTGCCGCTGCTTGGATCGGACCGAGGGGCATGGCTACCACTTCCACCACCACCACCACTCCCACCTCCTCGGCAATTCATCATTGGTCACCCTAATCCAGTGGCTGGATTCAACCTACCTGAGGGCTTGTGTTTCCAACAGCGTCGTTGTGTTGTCTTGTTCACCGTCCTACAGGAGGTGGCTCCAATGGCTGGCCGGTGAACAAGGACGAACACAATAATGCCAGGGAACATGCCAGCAGGTAGGCTAAATCCAACCATTGGATTCGGTGGCGAAGGTAGACGCTCGTTGTGTGCCGTTCGCTGCAGGGACGCCGCTATTTATAGGCGATTAGAAAGTGTACCTGTGGATGAGGTGGGAGTGGTGGTGGTGGTGGGAGTGCTGATCCAACAGCTCACAAGCCCTCAAAAGAAACACACCCCTGATCCAACGGCTCAGAAGCGTTTGAAAGAAACACACGATCCGTGTGATTCTTTAGTCCCGGTTGGTGTTACCAACCGGGACTAGTTCTAAAAATCCAACGGCTCACAAGCCCTCAAAAGAAACACACCCCTGATCCAACGGCTCACAAGCGTTTGAAAGAAACACACGATCCGTGTGCTTCTTCAGTCCCGGTTGGTGTTACCAACCGGGACTAAAGGCGGGCTTTGCGGTCACGACTCGTGTCCTCCCGCCACCGTTTCCCGCCAACGTTTCCCGCTATCGTTCCCGCCACCGTTTCCCGCCAAATGCCGGCACCGGTAGTTCTATAAAACCCAGTCGAAGGTAGGCATGGTACTCACTTGAGCGCAAGCATGGTGTGTATTGGTCCTTGCGAGAAGTGTGTGTCCGGGTTTCACATTTCCGCATCCGAGCATCTCGCCAGGCTTTCGAGCAATTTGAAGGTAGATGGTAGGGTAGTTCCAATTGAAGAAATTTTGCACACTGAGAGTCATCTCGCTTTGCTCGGGGCGAAGCTATGCCGCGATGGGTTTCCGTATAGGACCCCGCTCCAAATTCGTGCAGAAATGCTCAGGCTTGCAGATAAGTTTGACAGGAAAGTTACGAATAGTCCGTTCTACCGAACTGAAGCTGACCGTGTTTCGTACGGTCGTTCCTGTCTCTGGGTAGTTGACAGCGATGATGACGACGATTTCATGCCGTCGTCAAAGGAAAGGAGGGTTGAAGCACTGAGCAAGAAGGCTGAAGCTTCGTCCAAGGGGAAAGGCAAGGAGGCAAAATCTTCGTCCAAGGGCAAAGGAGGCTGAACCTTCGTCCAAGGGCAAAGGCAAGGAGGCAGAGTCTTTGTTTTACTTGTGTTGTATCGTAATTTCAAGTTGTACCTTAATTTGTTCTATCCAGTATTTAGAACTAGTGAAGTTGTAACGTAGATCTCTAGTTCTATGTTAAATCGTCTCCGCATAAGACGGTTGATCGCACATCGGAGTTGTATCTTGGTTCACACAACTTACGAACACACTCTTAACTAATACCAATAAACAGTCCACAATAAAAGTAAAGAAGAAAAACAAATAGAAAAAAGGACCACGGCACAGAAATGTCGCACGGTTACATAAAAGGTTTAATACATATTAATTATTACACATCACCAACAACATCCCTACCTAGCTAGTGTTCACTTGTTCTTCGTGTGTGTCCCTTTCTTCTTATTGCACCGTAGCCATGGACAAACTTCTTCATTTAACGTGATGGTTGGGTCAATTTTCACTTTGAAGGGCGGAATTTCATGAAACTTATTGTAATCTTCTGACATGTCTGTGTGGTCCTCCACTCCCACGATGTTTCTTTTACCTGAAAGAACTATGTGGCGCTTTGGCTCATCGTATGATGTATTCGCTTGCTTATCTTTTCTTTTTTTTGGTAGGGTAGACATGTCCTTCACATAGAAAACCTGAGCCACTTCACTGGCTAAAATGAATGGTTCGTTCTCGTAATGAAGATTCTTGAAATCCACTGTAGTCATTCCGTACCGTGTGTCTACGGCTACACCGCCATCTAGGTTGAACCATTTGCACTTGAACAAAGGAATCTTAAATGAAGGTCCATAGTCCAGTTCCCATATCTCCTCTATGTAACCATAATATGTTACCTTTTCCCCACTGCAGCCATCTATTGCATCAAAGCGAACACCACTGTTTTGGTTGGTGCTCTTTTTATCTTGGTCGGCCGTGTAAAATGTATTTCCATTTATCTCGTACCCTTGAAAAGTCAATATAGTCGAAGATGGTGACTTGGCCAAATAGTATAGCTGTAGTTCATTTGTGGTGACATTCATCAGAAGTTTCTGTAACCAACCGCCAAAAGTCTTGAAGTGTACTCCATCAATCTCATCTTCTGGGTATTGGGAGCGTAAATAATTCTTGTGTTGCTCGATATACGGAGCCACCAAGATGGAATTATGCAGAACTGTGTAGTGTGCTCGAGTGAAAGAATCCACGTCTTCACATATGATTGCTTTCTTTCCTAGCGTGCCTTTTCCACGCAGTCTCCCCTCATGACGCGATTGAGGAACACCAATCGGCTTAAGATCAGGAATAAAGTCAACACAAAACTCAATGACCTCCTCAGTTCCATAACCCTTGGAGATGCTTCCTTCTGGCCTAGCACGGTTATGAACGTATTTCTTTAAGACTCCCATAAACCTCTCAAAGGGGAACATGTTGTGTAGAAATACAGGACCGAGAACACGTATCTCTTCCACCAGGTGAACTAGAAGGTGCGTCATAATATTGAAGAAGGTTGGTGGGAACACCAACTCGAAGCTGACAAGACATTGGACCACATCATTCTCTATATCTTTTAGAGTAAGTGGATTGATAACCTTCTGAGAAATTGCATTCAGGAATGCACATAGCTTCACAATGGGTACTCGAACATTTTCTGGTAGAAGTCCCCTCAATGCAACCGGAAGTAATTGTGTCATAATCACGTGACAGTCATGAGACTTCAGGTTCTGGAATTTTTGCTCTGCCATGTTTATTATTCCCTTTATATTCGACGAGAAGCCAGATGGAACCTTCATACTGCGAAGACATTCAAAAAATATTTTCTTCTCTTCTTTCGTAAGAGCGTAGCTCGCAGGACCTTGATGATTATCAGAATGATCGTCGTCTCGTGAATGCATACGTCGATGGGCCTGTCTTGCTTCCGGTGTATCTTTTGACTTTCCATACACGCCCAACAAGTTAAGCAGGTTCAAGCAAAGATTTTTTGTCACGTGCATCACGTCGATTGCAGAGTGAACCTCTAGCATTATCCAATAGGGCAGCTCCCAAAATATAGATTTCTTCTTCCACATGGGAACGTGGTTCTGAGCGTCATTCGGAACAGATAGTGCTCCAGCACCCTTCCCAAATATTACTTTTAAATCCTTGACCATATCATGTATAACAGAACTAGAAGGTCGAGTAGGCTTCCGCCGAATATCTTCCTCACCTTTGTAATGTTGGCCTTCCTTTCTTACTGGATGCCTCGGTACAAGCCATCGACGATGGCCCAGGTACACAATCTTGTTACCTATATGTTTACCTTGAGTCTCACCTAAACAATGCGTACATGCATTGTATCCCTTGTTTGACTGTCCTGAAATGTTACTAAGAGCAGGCCAATCATTGATGGTTACAAACAAGAGCGCTCGTAGGTCAAATTCCGTTTGTCCGTGCTCATCCCACACACGCACACCTTCATCAGTCCACAACTGTAAAAGTTCTTCCACCAATGGCCTCAGATACACGTCAATGTCGTTGCCAGGTTGCTTCGGGCCTTGGATGAGCACTGGCATCATAATGAACTTCCGCTTCATGCACAACCAGGGAGGAAGGTTATATATACATAGAGTCACAGGCCAAGTGCTATGACTGGAGCTCTGCTCTCCAAATGGATTAAATCCATCTGTACTTAGACCAAATCTTAAGTTCCTAGCGTCATCCGAAAATTTCGGGAACTCTCTGTCGATTTTTCTCCACTGGGACCCATCAGCGGGGTGTCTCATCATCAGGTCTTTTTTACGTTCTTCTTTGTGCCAGCGCAACAACTTGGCATGCTCTTTGTTTTGGAACAAACGTTTCAGACGTGGTATTATAGGAGCATACCACATCACCTTGGCAGGAATCCTCTTCCTTGGACAACCTTGCTCGCCCTCAACTTCACCTGGGTCATCTCGCCCAATCTTAAACCGCAATGCACCGCATACAGGACAAGCATTTAAATTTTCGTGCTTGCCGCGGTAGAGGATGCAGTCATTAATGCATGCATGTATCTTCTGCACCTCTAATCCTAGAGGGCAGACAACCTTCTTTGCTTCGTACGTACTAGAGGGCAATTCGTTTTCATTTGGAAGCATCTTCTTAATTATTTTCAGCAAACTTTCAAAGTGCTTGTCGGTAGTACCACTCTCTGCCTTCCATTGTAGCATTTCCAGTATGGTACCGAGCTTTTTCTGGCCATCTGTACAAGTTGGGTACAACAATTTGGTGTGATCGGCTAACATGCGCTCCAACTTCAACCTCTCGTTTTCACTTCCACAGTCCATTTGTGCATCATGAATGGCCTGACGAAGATCATCGTCAGGCTCATCTTTTTTTTCATCCTCTTCAACTTCGTCTTCCCCCATTGAAGTACCACCGTGTTCATCGAACATAGGATAGTTGTCATTATCCTCTTCTTCTTCATTCTCTTCCATTATAACCCCTGTTTCTCCGTGCTTGGTCCAACAATAATAACCACGCATGAAACCATTTTGCAACAGGTGTTGGTGAAGCTTGGCTGAGGAAGGGTAATCCTTCTTATTCTCACAGAGACTGCATGGACAACACATAAAACCATTTTTTCGCTTGCTTATCTCGGCCACAGTGAGAAATTCATGCATGCCCTTAAGGAAATCGTCAGAAACTCGGGAACCGTACATCCATTGACGTCTCATCTGCATTATGCATGCCAGTAATGAATAGATAAGTGACCATAATAATTCTTACAAGTTCTTCAAGCAAAGTAGAGTGGCGACAAATGTAATACATTGTAGCATTAAATATTCATTAATTTAAACTAACATAGAACTATCTAAAGAATTTAAATCCAACAACAAATGCGAACATAATCGCAACTAAGGTCATTATTGAACCAACAGCATAATGATACCAAGCCTCTTGACTAATGGCATAACTTCTAATTTTTTTAAGCTTCAAGCGCATCGCATCCAACTTGATCTCGTAAGCATCAACGACGTCGGCAAGCTTCGAGCGCATCCCATCCAACTTGATCTCGTAAGTATCGACGACGTCGGCAAGCTTGAACTGGTGTTCATCGATGATGTTGGCAAGCTTGACCTCCAATTTCCTCTTCTCTTCTTGGCGGAGATCTTCACTTATTTTTAATTTAGCTTTCAAATCATCGTTCTCTTTCACAAAAAATTCAACAATAGGGTCCATTGGAATTTCCGGTTCAACTACCTCCTAGACAAATATATATTTATGTCAAAGTTGGTCGGCATGATTGTCATAAACACGAAACGAAACAAATATATAGTTATTAACAGTCATACCACATCCGAATAATAGAACGGACGAGAGCCGGTGGGGGTATTTGTGAAAACCATGGCACTATATATATATAAAACAATTATACAACTTATACAAAAAAACAAATAATTATGGAACAAAATCATACAACAAAGATTTTTTTTAAAATAAAAAAGAAGGCTCACCTAGGTGGTGTCGGTGACAAGACGGCGCGGTCTATCGACGACGGTGAGGACGTGAATGTTGTGACACTGAAATACAAAAACATAATTTAGTTTAAGCTCAAACTGAATAAACAAAATTGAGCTAAATAAGCAAAATGAGCTAACTTAGGCATTTCATCAAACACCTACCTAGCACTAGAAATATAAAATGAGCTAAATAAGCTAAACAACTAAAGAAACGGGCGCCGGAAGAGAGAGTTTGCAGTTGCTAACCCTTGGATAGATGCACCGCCGTCAATCTTAACAAATGGGGCAAAAAATCGTGGAAGAAATCGAGCTCGGTGGAGAGAAAATGGAGATGAAACTCGAGCTCAAAATGGCCATGGCTGGCTCGGGGTGGAAGATATAGTTGAAGGACCTGCAGTCCCGGTTCCAGCCACGAACCGCGACTAAAGGGTCACCTTTAGTCGCGGTTCCAGCCACGAACCGCGACTAAAGGTCCTCGCGCGGGCCCCGCGCGGCCCCCGGCCGCTAAAGCCGCAGGCGGAGGACCTTTAGTCGCGGTTCGTGGCTGGAACCGCGACTAAAGGTCCCGCACCAACCGGACACCTGTCCTAGCCGTTGGAGATGTCGGAGCCGGAGCCCTCTAGTCGCGGTTCGGAAAGGAACCGTGACTAAAGGTCCGGCTCTATTGCCTCTTTTCTACTAGTGAGAAGCTCACTACTGCCATGATGTGCAACTGCAAATGGCTATGCAAGATGCTCCTAGTGGGCTGGAGGAAATGCTTGTTTGTGATGAATATGCAGAGGAGCAACCAGAAAGTCAACAACTCCCCAAGTTCTCTAGCTAGCCACCAAAAGGTTTTAGTGATTGTGAAGGGCTGCCGGTCTGCACACAGAACATCTTTGCATCCTGGGAACCATATATTGTGCCACCTCCTTACTCATATTGTTGGGAGAGAAGTAAACCCGATATAGATTTGTTGGGGGAGATGTAAACCCGATGAGGCCCTGTTTGATTCTAGGGTATTTGTTGGGATTAATGAGAATAATCCACACGGGGATTGGGTGAAACCTCAAGTTTCACCCAATCTCATCAAATCCCCAAAATTTCCAATCCACTAGAGAGGGGTAGAGTTTTGTGTATTGAATAAAATACACTAGAGTTAAATTGTAGGCAAAAGTGAGGATAAAACCGATCAATACACTAGAAACAAATGACTTTTGGGGATATGTCGGATTTGGGATTTGACTGGGATAATCCCCACCAATACCGAAAACCCCAAGTGTAGCCCGAGCTATATGGCTCTCGTTTAAAAAAAATATTAATCTGCACTTTTACTTTCCAAAAATTCAAAAAAAAAATTCTGGGTGGAGATAATGTTGAGGTCTATAGTTGTGCAAAATCTCGATGAAAAATTTATTATATGTCGGCCTGGGCAAAAAGGACAAATCTGGCAAAGTTTTCAAATTTCTGAAACTCGGCACTGTTCACCATTCAGAAATGCGGATTTGTCTTTTTTGTCCAGGACAAAATACTACGATTTTTTCATTGAGATTATGCACAACTATAGATCTCAACATTATCTCCACCCAAAAATTTTGTTTTCGATTTTGGAAACACAAAATTGCAGGTTTCAATAGATCAATGTATAATAGCTGGCTAGAATCGCCCCAGCAGTCCACCTTCCACGTCGCCTCTTAACCACAGCCGTTCGATCCTGACAATCCGACGGCCAGGAGCGATCCACGTCGCCTCCCGCGCGCTCTACTATAGCAGCTACAGTAGCGCATGATTTTCTTCCAATCACGGGCCGCCACGTCACCCGGTGGCCGGCCGGTCGCCCCGGTCGCAGCCGGTCACCCGTGCGCACGATTTTTGGCGCAGCATTCTTGCACGAAACCCCCCGCCAAGGACTTGACTGCAATTTGGGGAAACTCCAGGGACGTCCGTGTAAAATAGCCAGCAGAACTCGCTCTGCCTCTTTTCCCTCTCCCCCGACCACGCCGTCGCCGCCGCCGCCGATGCGCCGCGCCGCCCCTCCGCTCCTCCCCGTCCAGATCGAAGGCCACCGCGTCCTCTGCCGTCGCCGCCTCCACCTCCTTGCCGCAGATCAGCTGCGGGCACGCGCCAGCCACGCGAGGATCGCCGCCACCGTCCGCCGCCGCTTCCGGGCCCCGCCGGCGTCGCTCCGGCGACCCAAGATGGGCGGCGCCGCCCCTAAACGGTCACACGCCCTCGCGCGCGTCCAAGGCGCGTACCCGCGCATCCCCTCGCAGCCGTAGTCGCCGGAATCTCTGGCCGGAATCGGCGGGGACGCGGCGGCCATTGCTGACGTCATGCGACGTCAGCAAGCATTTTTTTATTTTCCTTCAATTCCTCCAAAATTATTTAAACTTTGAAAATTTATAACTTACTCATTTCAAATCAAAAAAATATAAATAATATGTCAAAATGTTCAGAAAAATAATATCTACCTATTTGAATCAAATCCATGCATGTTTAAAATCATCGGAACCATGTTTAAAAATGCACAATTTAATCTATTTTTTAAATATGAAGTTTGCGGAATTGCAAGTTTTTTTTTATCATACCAACTCCATTTAATTTGCTAAACATGTGTAGGGTTTACATTTCAGCCCTATCTCAAAATGTGTACGATTCAGATTTGTAGATTCAATATAATTTCTTCTGCTATTTTGAAAAATATGGTCAACATACCAAAATGTCCAGAAAAGATGAATCCTATATATTTCAATCGAATTCTTTCATGTTTAAACAACTTTGAATCGTTCTTTTATTGGAGAACTAAATCAACCATTTACTGTAATGAGGAGTTGCTGAACATTTCAATTTGGTAAATATTTCTTTGTAATCTAGATGGACATAGAATATTACTAACTCTGCGATTCTAACATCACTCCCGTTTTACCATCCGTGCCATTTTACCATCCCTACCATTTTACCATGCATATAAAATGTTACTAACTCTGCGATTCTACCATCCCTACCGTTTTACCATCTCTACCATTTTACCATTTTATCATTTTTACCGTACATATAGAATATTACTAACTCTGCGATTCTACCATCTCTACCATTTTACCATCACTCCCAATTCAATAAAATGTGCACCAAACATGTTTGAATTGTGAATATTTGGACGAAAAAAATCAGAAAAGTGAAATATTTTTTCAAATACCTATCGGAAAATTATAAAAAAAAACCATCAAAAAGCTCAGAAAAAAGGCTAACTATTTATGGCAAAAAACAAACATGCTTAATTATTTTGAGTTGGCGAATATTTAGACAAAAAAACAACTGCACTTCCTCTAATTATGTGGAGTTAAACTTATTAGATGCCCACATAATGCACTTCTTCTAATTAGGGACTTAAATTGAACATTTCGATTTCGTAAATATTTGGACGTAATCTAGATGAGCTTTCTCTAAATATGGAATTCAATTCAATAAATGTGCATTCCCACTCATTATGCACTTAAATTTGATATTATTGAAAAAATAGAAACATACTCGAACATTCGAACTTGCTTAAAAAAAATTGGAGATACTCTACAATATATCAACATGCTCACGAATCTTTTTTGGAGATACTCTACAATGTTCAAATATTCACCAAATTGGAGATATTCTACAAAATTGGAGATACTCTACAATATATCAACATGCTCACAATATATCAACATGCTGACAAAAAATTGGAGATACTCTACAATATATTAACTACCTACGACATAATAATGCAAACATATTTGTACATTCCAATTTGGTGAATATTTGGACGCATTTCCACTCATTATGGTCTTAAGTTAAATATTACGTAAAAAATACAAACATGTTTGAACATTCCAATTTGCTACAAAAATGGAGACACTCCAAAATATATCTCAACATGCTCACAAAAAATTGGAGATACTCTACAACATATTAACTACCTACGACATAATGCAAACATATTTGTACATTCCAATTTGGTGAATATTTGGACGCATTTCCACTCATTATGGTCTTGAGTTAAATATTACGTAAAAAATACAAACGTGTTTGAACATTCCAATTTGCTACAAAAATGGAGACACTCCAAAATATATCAGAGACACTCCGAAATATATCGACATGCTCACAAAAATATATGCTAACTATATTGGCATAATGCAAACATATTTGGACATTCCAGTTTGGTTAATATTTGTATGCAATCTAAATAAACTTCATATAATTATGGAGTTAAAATTAATAAACGCTTAGATCATGCATTCTTTAGCTACGGATCTAAATTAAAAATTTATGTCATAATACAAGCATATTTGAGCATCTTAATTCACTACATATTTTCCCATACTCTAACCAATAAATTCCGACGGATTTCAACATTTTTAATCGCAACGGGTGCGGCGTGCCGCCGCACCAAATTGACTAGTTTCTTTTAAAACGGGAGCCATATAGCTCGGCCTACATATCACCACACTCCCACCAATCCCCACAAAAAATTTAGAAACAAAGAAAGACTGAAGATTTGTTGGGGAGAGATGTGATTTTCACATCCATTGTAAATCCCGTTTCCTGCAATGTAACGGTTTGTTGAATTAAACTAATATTTCTCCCTACGGAGCTTTCACTTGCAATATTGTGATTTTACTTTTCATAGGCCATCGCAATAATGATGCTATGTTACAAGCTGTCTATGAACTATGCAATAGACATTGACACATATTTCTTCGATGGTCAGCTTATTTGGCTCATAAATCAATCTTAAAATATTTTCTACATGTAATTTCATTATATATATATCTAAGTAGGTTTTGGTGTAAGAATACTTTTGAAAATGGCACTATCCCATGACTTTAAACTTCTCGCGTCTTGGGCATGGTTAAACTTCTCGCGCCTTGAGCATGGTGTAAGAACATCTCAGTGTGCTGGCAATAAATTAACTGAAAGACAGCAATAGAGCTGCAAGACAGAAACAAGTGAAATACCTACAGTAGCATGGCTAGTCAACACAAAGACACTGCTCGCTCCACAAATTAACTGCTTGTTAGGGAGACAGACTTGTTGATCCTACAATTAAACATGCTAGGACGGTGAAGTCTTTGCTACCAAGGTACGATCATCAACGAAGCATATATTACACAAGTAGGCCGGCACAATACATAAAATAAACTAATCACCATCACTTTATGCACTACTCGTCATCAAAATCCTCCGACTCATCGCTGTTGTCTTCCTGGATGGTGAAGTCTTTGCTACCAAGGTACATGAAGTCCTCCTTGTGTGCACCTTCCCTCCATTTTGTAACCAATTCGCTGCGACGTAGTATACGATGGTTGCTGTAGATCTCCGGATAGTCGCCATTGTCATATAGATCTTCTCCCGGACCATCTTCTCAAACTCCAGCTCGCGCCCGTGGAATCCATCCTGATTAGCCGGGTGCACGATCCTGATCCCTTCATGCTCGCAGAAAAGGCACCGGACTGGTTCTGCCATACATATGCAGACGACAAGTAGTAATTATGGAAAATGTTAGATACACCTAATTTTTCCGAAAAAAATCTCCAACTTCAGTATCTAGAATTCAGAAGGAAGCCGTCGAGTGAATGTTGCCTATTTTGCAAAGATAAATTCTCGTGACAAAACAAGTTGAGTAAATGTCTACCTTTCAGTTTGCTTAGGCTAAACAAGTTGAGTAACAAATAAATGGTTACTTGTGGTCAGGATGCATAATAAATTCATATTTCCTTTTTCAAAAAAAGTTTAACAGTATGAATTAAGAAATCTAGCTAACCAGTTCACCAATAACAAGCAGAGATGATAGTGGCATGTAAACTGTGAAGTTTCCAAAGACCGATTCTCTGACCATGTCAGATCCATAAGACATATATATCATTATATCTGATGAAAAAAAGAATCTTAAACAAAATAATGGGAGCATTTATATACCAGCCCCTGGTGGTGGAATATCAACAGGACAACATAAAAGCTGCTCGTCATCATCCCCGTCGTTGCTAAGCTCAGCAAAGAAGAGTATTGGGACTGAACATTCAGAGCCAACATTTCGAGTCACCAGAAAGTTGGCATGCATGTGATGGTAGTAGTCCTCACAAGGATCATCTTCGTTCATGAAGTCTTCACTGTTGTCAGGACCAGATACAGATTCATTCACACCACAGACCACATGAAGCTGATAACAGTCGTGTTCCTATAAGATAGCAAAAAAGAGCAAATCAGAAAGTGTGGCATAGAATTAAGAGAAACTAATTGCTCTGCTTTTAAAACATCTTGACCTTGTCCAAAGTCTGTGTTTACATGGTGCCATTGTGCAGGGATAATCAAAAGGAATGTATATACTTCCGATCAAATAGGTTTTCACCAGCTGTTTTGATCATGTAGGTTTTGGTTGATGAAATTTGGATAAAAACTAACAAATGTAGAGGTACATGATGGATAAACGAACTCACCAAGTTCTGCTTCTCATATCTCCTTAACGCATCCTTGACCTTCCTGGAGATTCTCTTGTGAGCCTTGCGCCGTTCTATTCCCTTTGCCATGGTAACATTGAACTGTCGTTCGGAAGCCGAGACTGGCTGCTGCTGCTGGGTTGACATGCCAGATGACAAGAGTGTGACAAGCTGCTGGAAAACTTGAGAGGAGAGCTGCTGTTGGCCTCCATGATCTGACAGCAGTGACAAGACTGCAGGATTCTTGCAGGAACTAAGGAATCCTGCTTGGGCGTCGGGATTGGGGTGGTGGTCCCATGCTGCAACGGCAGCAGCCCTGAAGGCTTCTTGTTCTTCCTGGACACTGCTGCAGTGCTTTGTGGCGGCCAAGTTGAGATCCGTATCGAGCAGGATCCGCATGGCTTCGTGCATGCTGAGATCTTGATAACAGGTGCAGAGGAAGGAGAGGAGTCCATAGAAGGATTGGGCCTCGATCCGCATCAAACTCCAGGTGCCAACAAAGTCGAATTCGCGTCGTCGAGACAGTGGTGGGAAGCAGGCTTCGTACCAGATGGTGTTGACGATGATGTTGGAGACAGGGTCAAAAGGACCGTAACAATGGCCAGCCTTGAGCATGCTGCGGTGGTAGCCGCCCGGCATCCTGGCCAGCGCTTTCAGGTAGAATCCATGGATCGTGTCGAGGAGCACTCGCCTCAGAGACCATGAGTGCTGGTAGGGCACCTTGGTGGTGTGCGTGCGGCGACTGGCGGCGAGCTCCCACGGCGTGGTAGGAGGATATGTGGCATCTGCAGTCTTCTTGAGCAACGGTTGTAGGATGTTGTGGGGAAAATTGGCCTGCCATGCGGAGAGGAGGGAGACGGCCTTGTCGAGGGATGAGCTCAACGAGAGCCACGCGTCGGTGAGCTGCGGGTGCTTTGCGGCCACCATGGCGCACCTGAGGGCGAGCTTGAGGGCGCCGTTTGTGGCGGCGGAGTCTGGGCGGAAGCACTTGGTGCCGCGATCCTCGATGACGATGCGCGCGGCTACGAGGGGGTCGGCCTCGGCGAGGAGGAGGTACCTGACGGCCTCCCAGTCGGCGAGGTAGGGGAAGAAACAGGTGAGGAAGGTGACAAGGCCATCGAGGGAACGCTGCTCCGTGTCGACGGAGACCAGCGTGTCGACGGGAGCTTCCGTGGCGGCGAGGAGGGCGTTGACGATGATGTTGGAGACCGGATCGAGCAGGCCGACGCAGACCCCCGAGGCGAGGAAGCTGCGTACCGCGTCGGAGCCGGTGAGCCGCTTAAGGGCTTCCCTGTAGTGATGCTGGATCTTGAGGAGGAGCTGAGATCTGTCCTCTTGCATACACGGGGCGCCGTCGTGATACAGCGCCGGAGTGTAGATCCGGAGACGGCCGGTGCTGAGTCTGGCGTGGAGGCTGGCCATCGCCGGCGATCGGGGTTTGAGTGGGGATTGGGGATCGCTCGATTTTGGTAGGGGTTGAGGGAAGAACCTTTTTTTTTCCGCTCACCCTTTTCTGACCGGGGCGGCCCACTTGAGGACTTTCTCCATGGATCGGATTACATAAGAACCAATTTTTTCTAAAAAAAAGCCATAAGAACAAAATTAGGTTGAATAGTGAACTAAAAATAAAGGTGAACCAAAGAAAAGAAAATTTAGCTCAAGATTTAGCTCGAGGCTCACCTGAGGATTACTCATGACATGGAGGAGTGAAGAACAGTGAAAAGAGCTGATCCTTTTGGTGCCACCTCGTTTCATCTTTTTTTAGATAAAGATTATATCGTGAAAAGCAAATAGTCTCCTGCTAGTTTGAAACTTAAAACCAAATTAGGGTGAACCGTAATAATAATGAACGGAAATTAAAGGTGAACCAAGGAAAACATAAGAACCTAAAAATTAAAAGAACAATAAAGTCCTCTGAGCTAATTAGGTGAACCGAAATAATAGTGAACTAAAAATAAAATTAACAAAGGAGAAGAGGAACTAAATTTCGGGTGAACCGAAAGTACCCTTAAACCAAAGGAACTAAATTTCGGGTGAACCGAAAATACCATTGAATCAAAAAGGAACTAAAATTCGGGGGAACCAAGAATGCCGATAAATAAAAAATCCAAACTATTTTCAAAATTGAACATTTTCCAAATTATAAAAAAATTCAAAATAAATATTTCCTAGATTGGAACCATTTTCAAAAATAAATATTTACAAAAAATAACATTTTAAAAATCTAAACCATTTAAAAATGAACCTTTTCCAAAAAATGATCATTTTTTAAATAAGAACTTTTTTTAAAATGTGAACCATTTCCAAACTAAAAATTTATCAAATCTTTTGAAAAAAATCAGAAAGGAAAGGAAACATAAAATATTTATACAAAAAAGAAATAGAAAAAACGAAAACAAAAATGCTACAGAAAAAGAAGAAGTAAAAGGGAAAAATAAACAGAGGAAAAAAGAAAAGAAATGAATATGGGCCGACCCTTGCGACCAATCGTTGGGCGATAAATAGGGATTGCGGTCTTTAGCACCTAACACCTTTCGTTGGGCCTTTTTCACGTGACAAAAAAAGTAACTAAAAAAAGTCTAACAAAAAGGTTCAACTTGCAACAGCAACACACAACTCCAACAGGTACCCACTGCCGCCTCTCCAAACCTTGATCCCTCCTCCAAACCGACCGGCAATCGACATGTCCTCACATCCTCTACTTGCCACTGGAGCGGCAAAAGGGGTTGAGGGATCTAGAGATATGCTCGGCTCGATATTCAGATCCATAAAACTAGTATTTTTTGATGTCGTGGTGGCACTCTTTAGATGGAGGTGGCAGGGCTACGTTTAATAATGGTACCTGACATCAACCCAACTCGTCAAGTGATCAATTCAGTGTCTATCTCAAGATAGTGTGATAGAGAATGAATAAGATCCAAGTGATGACAAAGTGGTGTCCAAGCTGTGTTTCAAAAAAATGTTCATGTGAGATTTGAGCCTTTTCAAGAAGTGTGTCTTGTAGAAATAAAAATTGTGTGATCATTCATGCTTACCTTAAAGAGATCATTTTTTTACCAAGCTACCGTAGGGGAAGCCCCTACGAAGTAATCCTTCAAGACATCATCGTAATGAAGTGATTAGAAAAGATACGAGGTCGAAATAATCATAGTGACAACGTGAGGGCTAGAAACAGCGAGGCCCCCATCCCATGGTTTGATCAAGGCATGCCATCGGACTCGGACCTGTCGTCCCCGAGCGAATAAGAAGACCACCCTGACGACGAGGATTCTGAGGAGGATGACCAGGGACGCCTCAAGAATTTCAAATGCCCAGGGCAAACTCCACCAATTGGGCCCAACAGAGAAAAAATATGTTCATAGACGGGTTTCGTTTTCCCCTTTGCCCTATAAGTAATGTGTACTAAATATGGGCCTCTATTTTGTCCGGGCCCCAGACCGCCGTACCTCTTGCCCTAGGCCAGAGCCGGGCCTGAGGATGACCTTGTGGAGGAGGAGGTGCCGCAGGACTCGGGACCGATGACGAGAATTCCGAGGAGGAGGAGGAGGCGCCTGAGGATGAGAAGCAGAGTTGTCTTCGGCTGCTTCTTGTCCTCAGGCGCCTTCTTGGAATTCGGTGACTGATGATCCCCTTACTATACAAGTTTTTAATATTTTGCCTTGTGGCTAAGTCTAAACTTATTTGAAAGCATGAGTCTAATTCGGTGATACAGAATAAAATATTAGGATTCCATGGATGGGAGTCAGATAATTTTTGGCTGCCAGATGATTATATCTCCTAATGGATCAATAACACTTCTATAGAAGTTTCTAATGATGTTTAGGTAATCATCGTTGACATTGTTTATGTTATTTATATTTGAATATAGAACTCGTTCAAAACGCATAAGTATATTTCAGTGACATTGCATAGATGAAATCTGGCAAGAAGAGCAGTCCATCCACCACCACTACCGGATGTCACCCAAGCAATATGGACTTGCACTCAAGAAGCACCCCGACAACGAGATTTGTCTCAATCAAGCTGAACTAAGGTTTTCTAGTCTTGTGTCATCTTGTAGTTACTCTGTCATATTGTCATAGAAATGAATTCGTCATATTGTGATATAAATGAAATGCTGACATTAGAAATATGTTATGAATGAAATATGATACCACTTTTCTAGTTGTGATGTAAGATTTTAATGTACAGTGGGATCCATATTCCTGCTATAGACACATGAATAGACAAATGAGAAAAGCTCAGTGCAAACGAGTGAAACAAAAACCCCGTAATTAATGAGCTAAATCTTAAGGGAACATAGATAAGTGTATTGCCAAAAAACATGCCCCATTATTGACGGTTAAATTCTCTGTTCTCGATGAGGGCACTCACATCGATAACGAGGCTTGGGCAACGTAAGGTTTTCCATGCCGAAGGTTTTTTTTACCTGTTTTAATAGTGTTAGTGTCGTTCTGTACTAGTGTATGATATACCATGTGGAATCAAGTGATCTCATGGTATGGTAAGCAATTGTCAATTGTGATGTGTGAAATAACCCATGATATATGATATATGTGTTTGATGATTTTGTACATGATTAGGTATTTTTTCATGCGTTTGCATCAAATGGAAGATTATTATAGCCCATGATAGGATGGCATCAAGTGTTGATCGTCATCGAGGTTTAAAAGTGCAAGTTCAAGATGAGCATCTCAAAGATGACTTGTGTCGGTGATAAGTGGGTTTAGGCCATAACTCATATGGATCTGCACCACTCATAGCCACGACGTCTAAAAACTACCCGGCCGGTGGCCCACTTCTAGAAACCCCTCCGCCGACCTAGGCATGTCGTGTTGCACCAAGGCTTTCAGAAGATCACCTCGCTACAGACTACATTGAAGAAAGCTACGAGATCTAAACTTCACGTACAAGGTAGAAGGAAACCTTAGGAGTACAAAACTCGGACATCTACTAAGAGATATATATACTGAAGAACCTTTGTCAAGACATCTACACTCAGTTCACGCCAAAGCTACGCCATCGTCATCCCTTTGTCGCCATAGTCGTATACCCAAGATTCTTAAAACCTCCATGGCCGAGCGCATCTATAAGCTTGTCGAGGTCAAACTGTACTGATCTTGTAGTCACTACATGAATAAAGTCTGAGAAATTATCATCTATACATCATCTACGACTCGTATCGATAGACCTGTTCTGCTTACTGAACAAATAAACACACTTTTGGTTCTTGAAAGTGAGATTGCCGTGGGAACCTGAAAATTATCTTTCGGCAGCTCGCCAGGTAGGGGTGTGCGCGTACAGATCGGATCTGCCATCATGCGTTCCGGCACATCGATGTTTCAGCCAGCTTCTGAGACCAAAATCCCCAAAGGATTTACTGGTTGCAAAGGAAGCACTAGCATATTTCGGGCAATTTAACACCCCAATCGCACATACATGAATCTCTCCGATTGAGTTATGGGTTATGGAGACAACAACGTAATAAAGGAAGCGCCAGCTCTCCTCTCATCTCTCTCCTTCAACAGAGATTTTGTTGATGTGCTGCGTGCGAGCTATACCTTTTCGTTTTCTGTGTTATAGCTAGGCGCTTGCTGTTGAAGCGCCGGCTCCTCTCTCGCCTCCCATCTATCTCGTCCAACTGAGATTTTACTGATTTGGATTACCTTATACTCCGCTGACTAGGAACTGTTGTACATGCTCTTAGTGAGCAGTAAATTAGTTTACTAATTAATCCGCATCGATCGATTAGAACGCTAGAAGTGCTACATTGGATGCCCGCAAATTCGTGGGGCCCTCCGCTGCATGCATTCAGCGTCGTCGTCGTCGTGCAACCTCCGCTGCCGCTGGCTGGACCGGAAACGTGGAGGCCGGTTTCAAACGGCCTTGCTGCATCCTCCACATGCTATTGTCAGAATCGTAGAGATGGAATAACAAGCAGGAAGCAGTCACGCGCCAAGAGTGGACTCGAGATCGCGCCGACGTACGCCGGCAGATCGATCGAGGTGGGGAATCGTTCGTCGACACACGGGATCGATCAGGCCAAAGTATGCATATAGTCGTTGGTCGTTGATGCTTTTGTTGTAGGCCGGGGTGGCTTAGTACCACCACCTTTCTCTTGCATGCAGCACTGCTGACTACACCAAATATTCAGTGGCGCATGCAGATCAGTCTCATGCATCTTTATGCAGTACGTACCTAGCCGTAGAGGGCTTACCTTCTAGCATAAACTGGAGAGCCTGGCCCTGGAGAAGCCATAGCACCGTGTTCCTCTCAACAATAGACCCTAAGAAGCAAACTAGTCCAGCCAGCTTAGTTTGAGAGCAAATTTAGGACAAGGACGATGGACAGTGGTGGTTCGTCGTCGGGGTCGGGCGGGAGTCGCCAAGGCGAGGAGAAGAACAAGAACAAGAAACAGTGTGTGCTGACCGAGGGTGGGTGCATCTACATTACATTTTGTGTTTACCTTGATAGATATGAATTTGCTCGAGTACGCACAATTTTAATATGCTGCATATATGTATGGATCTTTGTGGTCGCAGAAGAGCTGAATGACAAACGGCTTGAAAATGTCAAACCTGCTTCTTGGGACGACTCATGTACGTGTTGGAGCAGAAAGTGTATAAATTTCCTTGGAATATTATGATCATTATAACCTAAAGGCTCAGTTTGTTTACTGCAGGGATCATCACACTGAACATCACCGCCAATGTGCTGGAAGACGAAGCAGCTGAGGTCCTCAGCGGTTTTGAAACCGACAGCCCCAAGTCGGAAGATGAGACTGACAAGGAGAAGAAGGAGAAAAAGAAGAAGGAGAAGGAGGAGAAGGCAAGCAAAAAGAGTACGTGCTTTTGTATATGCTTTCGTCTACTTCCTGTTTTTGCACAGCTTGCTGAAAAAAACACACACATATACTATCTGGTCGATGGTTTTAATTAATGGTTTCAATTTGCTTTTGCAGAGTAGATGACTTGCTATGGGGCCGTATGTAGCTTCTGGTCGTATGGAGTAGTATGAAGCTTCTGGTCAGCCACATTATCTATAGCCGCCAAGCCTGTTTGTGTGTACAATTTGAAATAAGGATGCTAGATCCATGTATTTGGCTTCTGTGTGTATTAGTGTTTGAACCCTCCATACACCTGAGCATGCTAATTTGTGTTTTGTGTATGAACTATGTTGAGTAGTACTGTATTATCCTAAATTATTTATTTGTCGAGTAACAATACATGAAAGATGAAAATCATGACTGCCACGCATTCTGTCCTGAACGAAAATATCTATAGTGGCCACATAAAAAAAAACTATAGACACGACAAATTAACTGCTTGTTAGGGTGACAGACGTTGCTAATCCTACTATTAAACAAACTAGCTACTACTACTTAAGCTAGGATCATCAACGTGGCGAATATTACACCCAGTAGGCCAGCACAGTAAATAAAATAAATCAACGACCACCGTCACCTTATACACTACTCGTCCTCAATATCATCCGACTCGTCACCGTCGTCTTCCTTGATGATCAAGTCGTTGCTACCAAGGTACATGGACTCCTCCTCGAGTCCATCTTCCATACAGTCCGCAACAATTTCGCTGTGACGAAGTATACCATAGTTGCTATAGACCTCCGGATAGTAGCCATTGTCGTACAGGTCTTCCCAACGGACCATCTTCTCGAACTCCAGCTCGCGCCCATGGAATCCCTCCGGATAATTAGCCGGGTGCACGATCCTGATCCCTTCATGCTCACAGAAAAGGCACCGGACTGCTTCTGCCATACATATTCAGACAACAAGTGGTAATTATGGGGGAAAAAATTACATGCACGTAATTGTTCCATACAGAAATATCCAACTTCAGTGTTTAACCTGCAGAATATACAACCATATCCCTTCTATCTAGGCCTCAAAAGGAAGCTGTCTTGCCTAGTTTGCAAAGTTAAATTCTCATGAGTTGATTGTGAGCAATTACTTCTGCAAAATTTCTACCTTTCAATTGCTCAGGCTAAACAAGTTGAGTAACAAATAAATGGATACTTGTGGTCACAATGCATAATACAAATCATATTTTTTTGCAGACTGTTTGTAGTGAACATGGATTAGGGGGAATCAAGTTAATTAATTCACCGATGACAACCAGAGATGATAGTTGGCATGTAAAATGTGAAGTTTCCAAGGAGTGCGAGTCTATGGCCAACCTAATGAAGATCAGAAAACCTAATGAAGATCCATGTATACATCTGATGAAAAAAACGAATCTTAAACAAAAGAACAGGAGCATATATTTACCAGCCCCTGGTGGTGGAATATCTACAGGGCAACATAAAAGCTGGTTGTCATCTTTGTCGTCGTTGCTAAGCTCATCAAAGAAGAGCACTGGAACTGAACATACAGAGCCAACATTTCGAGTCACCAGAAAGTTGGCATGCATGTGATGGTAGTAGTCACCATTATCATCATCGTCATCACAAGGATTATCTCTCTTCATGTTGTTGTCAGGACCAGAGACGGATACATTCGCACCACACAAGACATGAAGCTGATAACAGTTGTGTTCCTATAAGATAGCAAAAAAGAGCAATCAGCAAGCGTGTTGTAGAATTATGGGAAAATTAATTGCTCCCCTTTAATTTAAAACAAATCCAAAACAAACTTTGCTCCGATAGCACTACCTATTTACACACTCTTCTACATCTTCCACCAACAATGCTTATCCTCCCACCCAAAACCCCTTGGTTCAAGTGTTCACCCAAATCATGCACTGAAAAAAATATCTTGGCCTTGTCCGGAGTCTTTGTTAACATGGTACCGTGGTGGCCAAAATTCAGCGGGATAATCAAAAGGATACTTACACCAGCTGTTTCAATCATGTAGGTTTTAGGTTGATGAAATTTGGATAAAAGCAAACAAATGTAGAGGTATCTGAGGGATAGACTAACTCACCGAATTCTGCTTCTCATATCTCCTTAGCGCAGCCGTTCACTTCCTGGAGATCCTTCTGTGAGCCCTGCGCCGTTCACTTCCCTCTGACACGGTATCACTGAACTGTTGTTCGGAAACGATAACTGGCTGCTGCTGCTGGATTACCATGCCAGATGATAATAGTGTGGCAAGCTGCTGGACAGCTTGAGAGGAGAGCTGCTGTTGGCCTCCATGATCTGACAGCAGCGACAAGACTTGATTATCCCGTATCGAGCAGGATCCGCATGGCCTCGTGCATGCTGAGATCTTGGTAGCAGGTGCAGATGAAGGAGAGGAGTCCATAGAAGGATTGAGCCTCGATCCGCATCAAACTCCAGGTGCCGACAAAGTCGAAGCCGCGTCGTCGAGTCAGTGGTGGGAAGCAGGCTTCGTACCAGATGGTGTTGACGATGATGTTGGAGACAGGGTCAAAAGGACCGTAGCAATGGCCAGCCTTGAGCATGCTGCGGTGGTAGCGAGACCGGAGCTCGCCCCCCGGCATCCTCGCCAGCGCTTTCAGGTAGAATCCATGGATCGTGTCCAGGAGAACTCGCCTCAGAGACCATGGGTGCTGGTAGGGCACCTTGGTGGTGTGCATGTGGCGACTGGCGGCGAGCTCCCACGGCCCAATGAGGCTGCTGCCAGTGCCAGGGGAGTATCCTTGAACAACGTGTGGAGGTTGCTGAAGATGTTTTGGTGGCAATTGTTCTGCACCGCCATGAGCAGGGTGGCGGCCTTGTCGAGGGATGAGCTCAGCGACAGCCACGCGTCGGTAAGCTGCGGCTGCTTTGCGGCCACCATGGCGCACCTGAGGGCGAGCTTGAGGGCGCCGCTTGTGGCGGCGGAGTCTGGGCGGAAGCACTTGGTCCCGCGATCCTCGGTGACGATGCGCGCGGCAACGAGGGGATCGGCTTCGGCGAGGAGGAGGTACCTGACGGCCTCCCAGTCGGCGAGGTAGGGGAAGAAGCAGGTGAGGAAGGTGACGAGGCCGTCGAGGGAGCGCCGCTCCGCGTCCCCGAGATCGGGCCCCGCGACCGGCGCCGAGGCCCTGTCTGCCGTGACGGCAAGGAGCGCGCTGACGATGATGTTGGAGACCGGATCGATCAGGCCGACGCAGACCCCCGAGTCGAAGACCACGTCGGAGCCGGTGAGCCGCCTGAGGGCTTCCTTGTAGTGGTGCTGGATCTTGAGGAGGAGCTGGCACCTGTCCTGCTCCCTCTCCTTCTTACACGGGGAGCCTTCTCCATACGGCGCCGGAGTGTAGACGCGGAGACGGCCGGTGCTGCGTCCGGCGTGGAGGCTGGCCATCGCCGGCGATCGGGGTTTCGGTGGGGATTGGGGATCGGTCGACTTTGGTAGGGAGGAAACTAACCTTTTTCGATCCGTGTAGGACGTAGATTTCCTAAAAAGGTTAATGGGCCATCGGCCCGGTAGCATTTCGTTCGGGTCGTTTTGGCCCGTTTAGGCTTGGTTTTTCTCCAAAATTTCAGAAAAAAAATGTAGAATCAAATAAAGAAATGAGAAAAAAGAGGCCAAAGTGTCTTATGGGGTAAATACTGAGATTTATTAAGGTTTCCACATTAAAACCAATCAAGGTAAACTCCCTTTGGAGATAAACCACGATAAAAAAAGTACAACGTTTGCTCGAAAGGAAATTAAAATTACAAAAAGGTATATAAAATTACAAAGACTAAAACTATTTATTTTTAAGAGGAACCTCGTATAGATGAACATTTTAGAATTGGACTATCAACTCTGCGTCCGCCGGATTGTGGCTAGTTCCCCATCTTTGGTTAGACATGCTCTTCTCTCAACAAGCATTCTTCGGTCTAGACTTAGGTGTGTTTGGTGGTCCGGTTTGACCCAGAATATATCTCCCCATCCAGTTTTTGGTTATTTGGTAGCCCGGTTTTGTCCTCTGAGCCATGCCAACCTCATGCAAAAAAGCTCCCTCAACCATACCTAGTTGGGAAGTGGAAATCGAGCTTCACAACTCGGCCTCAGGCCGAGGTCAGCCAAAAAAAACGAGAGAATTGCCACAATACCACTAGTCAAAACCGAAACTTCCAAAATACCACTGAAAAAAGCTAACTTGCCAAAATACCATTACAATTTTGGTTTTCATAGCCAAAATGCCACTATGCACTAACAGGGACTAACAGCCACACAAAAAGACTTGTATGCCCTTACCCCTTCGTTCCAACTTCTCAAAATGTTTCATTAGCAGCATCATATGACAGCAGCATTTCGGCAGCACTTTGACAGTAATTAAACAACAGTTTTGGACAGCAATTCAGCAGCATTTTGACAGAATTATAGCAGCACTTCGACAGCAATATTTCAGCACATTACAAGCTGAATACCAAAATAGTTCAACATAGAGTATGATAGCTACAGGTTCCAAAGTTCACCAAAATATCACACTAGGAGTTCCACATTTAACACTAGATCACACAATACTTCTCACAAACAAAGAGACTAAAATTGTTTGAGAGGGCTATTAGTACTAGCTTTGCTCCTTGTAGATGCACTAGGAGGCGACGAAGCATTTGCAAAGGCTGCTGCCCTCAACCTTGTCATGGGGCTTGAAGTTCCAATAAAGGTTGAGATACTTGCTTCGTTGGTGTGCATGGAGGAGTAGAAGTAGTGGCTGTTGCAGGTTTGCTTGACTTTTGCCTACATGAAAACTTAAGATTAGCATACAAGATATGTTGAAATAACAAGCTATGTATGTAAACAAAATTACCGTTTTGGGAGAGGAGTGGCATCACGATCATGATCGCTGTCTTTTTCTGGTTCTTTGCATGTCTTTTTAAGATGGCCTTTTGCTCCACATCTTTTGCACACATGTTTCCTACCAGTTCCACCTTCACTGCTGTACTTGAACCGCCTAGTTCTTGGACGGCCAGCACTCCTTGACAGCTTGGGAGGAATCATTTCAAAATCTGGTTGTGCTTTAGGCCATTGAGATTGGCCCCTAATTGGCATGAGGATGGGCTCATATGCAGCTTTAAACTTGGCCACCGAGAAGTAATCGTCAACATACTGATCTACCTTCTCTCCTTTCGAGAATATGAAATGGAGAGCATGTGTGCAAGGCTTCCCACCTATCTGCCACCGTCTACAAGAGCATTCCTTTTTTCCAAGTCAACCGTGTGTCTCCATCCATTTCCTGATATCTCTGCTATGGTTGGTGTTGCCCTTACTTCAACATAGCGCAATCCCTTGCTTTTCTGATTCAACTCCTTCACCACACTAGGTAGTATGGTACCTTGCAACCCATCCGCAACCAGCTTCCTTTTTGCTCTCAATATCACCACCATCTCCCTATATGTGTCAACAAGCTCCACAACTGCGAGTTGTTTCTTCTCTCTGATCCAATTATTGAAGACTTCTGCCAAATTATTACTGACATACTCGACTTTTGTTATTGATGAAAACTTGCTTCTAGTCCACACACGATTATGTTCCTTTCTTAAGTAGGCTATTGCTTCAGGGCTGGCAGCTTCTATTGCTGCCATGAGGGACTCATGTTTCTCAACTTCATATGTCCAGGCTGCAGGCCACATGTTATCAAGTATGTCACCTTTGAATTTTTTCTTAAAGTTGAGCATGAGATGCATCATGCACTCTCTATGCTCACAGTTCGGGTACACTGTATGAATGGCATTCTCCAATCCTTTGCATGCATCTGTATGGATTGCGAGCCCTCTTGGCTCGCCAATACACAACTTAAGTTGCTGCATGAACCACACCCAATTTTCAGTGTTCTCCTTCTCAAAGATCCCGAATGCCACAGGAAACATCCAGCAATGTCCATCAACACCAATAGCTGCAGCTAGCTGCCCCGTGTACTTCCCTGTAAGAAAGGTAGAATCGACCCCCAAATATGGTCTACAACCTGCTAGAAAACCATCGATGCATGGCTTGAAGGCAATGAACAGCCGATTGAAGTAGTGCACGATGCCACCTTTCTTACGAACCATCTTGACGTCTATTTCACATACACTTCCTGGGTTGGCTGCCAATAATTCCGCCTTAAAATTCCACAACAGCTGAAAGTTCTCTTGGTATGTGCCATTCAGCACAGCTTCTGCACGAGCTCGCCCTTTCCATACATTGTTGTAGTCCAATTTCATGTTATACTCCCTTTCCAACCGTTGTTGAAGACCCTTTGCAGTAAGTGTGACCTCCTCTTGCATCATGGCTTTCCCCCTATCAGCAATCCAATCCTTGTTTGCCATTCTTGCTTTGCCTTTCTTCTTGTCACTTTTGTTGGCACTTCCACAAGTATGAGCAAATGGAAGTTTCTTTACCTACAAGAACTCACAAACATAAGTACAATTATAAATTGCAGCAACAAGTGCATAAGTAATTATTTTCCATGGACAAGTGCATAAATCAGTATTTTCCATGTAGAAGTGCATAAATAAATTGCAATACCATGAACGTGTTAAAACCCTTTAACTTGGAAGCATGTATCCTCCATGGACAATCTTCATCTGAACATCTAGCACGAAATCTCTCCTTGTCACTATGCTCCGTGTTAAAAGACCACTCTTCCCTAATTGATAGTTGTCTCAAGGCAATCTTAAAAGTTTTTCCATCAACAAAGGTGCTCTTCTCTTTAATTTGAGGAGTATTTCTATCATGGATGTGAGTGGGAACCACATTGGTAGCAATTATACCCTCATCATCCCCAGGCACATTTAGTTCATCATATGAGTTGTCCACATCTAGTGTTCCCAACGGAATCCTTGTAGCAGCTACCTCCGGTTCATTTTCAGGAGCCTTCACATGGATAGGCTTCACCTCCTCCTCCTCATATTGCACAGGTTCATCATCCTCATACTCCCCTGCATAGGTTTGGTTTGGCCAAACAAAGAATGGAGCATGAACCGGCTCATCATTCTCCTCATCAGCCCTGACATGATCAGATCCATTGTTTTTACTCTCAATGGTCACACCAAACCTTAAAGTCCTTGATTCGGTGCATCTGTCAAATTGTTCCGCTATCTCAGACTCGGAAATTAATGGAACAGTGCCAGCATCACCAGCTCCATACCAAATGGTCATTCTCTGATCACTAGACCACTGAAACTGCTCCTCCACAGCTGCTGTTATCTGCGCCACGGACAAGTCCCGACCAACTGCAAAATCCCATGTTTTTCCCCTTCGGTACACCCTTCTGCCATCTACATACGTCAAGTATGATTGCACATCTATTTCTGCTCGGAAGTTGTCCATCGATCAACACTGAAATACACAAACATAGAAAACTAAAAACATTGCTGCACATCTACGAGAAACACTACTATGCCGAGCATTGCAACATGGAAAGCGTTCTCTATTTTGTTAATTAACCATTGTTAAAAAGAAAGAGGCATCTGCCCGTATCAGGATTCTTTTCGTTTACCTAGTGGTGTTTATTTTGTTTATTGTTACATGGATACTTGATGTACTGATGGTATAAATGGTTATACCGGGCATGCTATAGTACCAAGTGCCAGAATATTTTTTGGTCAGATGTTGAGGCCTCTGTAACTCTTCGATGATATTTGTAATAAATGTAAAATCGTTATTGAACTTACACCGCTATTCTTTTACACTCCACTCTTGTTCATCTGGATTAATCCAAAATTTTGTCCATGATACTGTCCTGGAAATCCTTGTAAGTTTCTCTAGAATGGCTGGTGGATGGTGCTAAATTATTCGCTTGCCTGCAGGACGATGCAACGAGGGCATTGTTTGACTGGTAGGTTTGAGAGTCAGTGGGTGCACGTGATAAAGTCAGTTTTGGGTACATTTTTATTGGCCAAGTGTGAGTGAGATAATGCGTTGTTCTGCTACGAGATTTGTGGAATCTTATCCCCGTTCGACACTAGATCTTTGATTCGAATTCCTACCGAGTGTTCTGAGTACACGTATCAGCGATATGATTCTTGTTTCTTCTATCTATTTGATTTTTATATGCACCTGTTTTGACAGGAACATGGTTCTAGAACGCTTTCTGGTAAGGGAATGATCTTGTGGAATTCTTTCACAATGCAAACCACCAGGCATACCTGACAGGCTGCAGCAGTGCAGCGTTGTGGTTGAAGGGGACAGCCGACCGAGCAGAGGAGAGGGCAGGGCGGACGGCGCGTCTCTCGGCGTCGGCCTGCAGGAGCACGGAAGACCACAACGCTGCACTGGGCCTCGGCGTGCACGACCTTGGGCCGTCCCAGCTCGCCGGGCGTCGGCGTGAAGGATCTTGGGCGGGGCACGGTGGACACGGCGCGTCTCCGGGCGTCCGCGTGCAGGACCTTGAGCCGTCCCCGCTCGGCGGATTGAAGTGGAGGGAGGGAGGGATTCAAGGAGAGGGCAAGCGCCGGCGAGGCGGTGCGGCCGGGTGCGCCGCCATGGTTGCACGGGAGCTGGGAGGAAGGGGAACGAGTCAGTGGATTGGAGTCTTGGCTAGGTCTTCTGATTGGGGGTAATTTTGACATTCTAAAAAAATCTGACAAAGCCAACACACTTTGACTAACGTGAAATCTTTCACAACACACGGTAGTGGCATTGTGGCAACAAAAACTGTAACGGCGATGGTATTTTGGCAAGTTGGTTTTTTCCAGTGCTATTTTGGAAGTCTCGGTTTTGACTAGTGGTATTCTGGCAATTCTCTCAAAAAAAACCTACGAGTGGGCCCCACCAGCGAGTCGCGACGCCAACCCCTTCTGAAACCCCCAGTCAATTTGCTCGCACGAGTCTCGCTCAGCGCCGCCGCGCCACGCTCGACCTCGCCTGCCGCCCAGCACCGCCGCAACCTCGCCCCGCTGCCGCCCATCCCTCGACCTCGGCCCGACCTCGCCGATCACCCAAAGCCGCACCAGCCCTCAACCTCGCCGCGCCGTGCTCGGCCTCGCCCCACTACCCAGCGACGCCGCCGAGTCGTCAATCTCGGTCCGCGGTCGACCTCCCTCCCCGCACGACACAGATGTGATGGCCAAGGACCTGCATGTTTTTCTAAAATTCTTTAAAGGGTCCTTTGTGTAAGAAGTTGGACCTATTTGTAATTTTAATTCCTGGACTTGGAGGACCTATTAGTAAATTGTGATATAATTTTATTGTCTGGAGATTGGCTTTAGGTTATAAATTGAGCTAATCTGACCACATAATACAAGCATTGTTGAATGTTGTTTGGACACGGTTAAAATGTTGAAACGACTATTGTAGTCTCACCTTGTCCAAATGCATACAAGTCACCAAACAACGTCTCATCTCAGCCCGATTCAAAACATACATCCACCAAACACACGACAAAATCTTAGCCCAACTTGTATGAGGTTAGCCTGTCTCACTTGGAAAACCCATGTCGGAAGGACACATGCTACCAAACACACCCTAAAAGTAAACGATGATGATGTTGTTGAGACCGTGTTGGGGTTATACCTAATAGCTAATAGGTATATATCTGCGACATGGAGATATTCTAGCAAGCCTTTGGTGGCCCACTAGAGGTAGTGTCGGCTGGCCTGGCAGCCTAGCTTGGCTAAAGCATAGATAAAGGCCTGGTCGGCGAAGGAAGATCCAAGGCAGTGACCCATGATTTATATTACTTGACACGGCCTAAGCCGGATTCATCTAGCTAGGATCCTTGGTGCGCGTGGGGCCCTCTTGGCTCCCACGCCATCACTTTTAGACTACTTAGTCCCTTCACAGAAAACCCGTAATTTCACGTATTTTGCACTAGACCCAAGAGCCGCTGCCTCCACAAACCTTGGTTTCGGGGACATATTGAATCACCCAATTCATCACCGGTATAAGTCTTTTTTTCGCAGTCGTCTACATTACGTCATCCTCCATTGTCATGCACATGTGTCCCTTATCCATGTGTGAGTAATACTTTGCAGACCCGTGGGTTGGATGGTCATTGAGTGATCCCAATCCTGTAATCATGTCTAGTTGTTTATATTGTGGTTGATAATTCTATCAACTATCATTGTTCTTGGACTATGCCGATTCAACTTTGTTACGCCCAATCATTTATTTTATTTTTTCTTGATCCTGGGTAGAAAGTATATATCTTTACTATTAAATGGGAGTTGGACGTACGTTGGTAGTCCCTCACGTTTTCTGCCAGATTTTTCCGCCATTTTATTTACCAATTTTACCCCCACAAGTTAGGAAATATTACAGGTAATGCCACCGCCAAGTCAAACGTGCCATGTTCGTTGTTTCTCGTTCTACTCTCAAGCGACAGAGTGCCGCCTAGGGTTCGCCGGCGCCGCACGCCTGGAGCTCTCCGCCGTCCCCACCGCCGCTGGCGCCGCCGCGCGAGCCCGCCGCCGCCAACAGCACCCTGGGCCCTCGTCCCCATGCTGCAACGCCGCCCAGCGCCGCCAACACCCGGGATCTCCTCGCCCGGACCCCATCTCGATCTGGAGCTCGGCGTGATTGTGGCGGCGGCCCGGCGCGTTGAGGCGGCGTGTGGCTTCTGCTCCACTCCGCCAGAGAACGCTGCTGCTCCACCCCGCCAGCGTTCTCACCTACCCCGCCCCGGCTCGTTCGTATCGAAGCTCACTCCCCTCGTTAAGCACCTCCAGCTCCGTTTTTTCTTCCAGGACGGCAGCCACCGGCTCAACGACGTCAGTGTCCCTGCCGCACGTGCGTCGCCGCCCACACGCCAAGGCTCCTCCGCCTCGCCTCCGCCGGCTCCTGAGGATTCGTCGGCGCCGACTGGAGGGGATGTGGGGTGGAGCTCGTCCTTCACCGTCGCGTGCTAACTCCATCAGGTTGCGCTATGCAGCAATCTTACATTCCTGGTACGATGTTGGCTGTAGGTATCTTCACGTCGGCTGCTCGGGAAGGCCGTGGCCGTGTGGTAGGCGGCGCGTCCAGTGAGGTGATGATCCTTGAAGGCGACAGTGACGCCGCCTTCCAACGGTTCCGTCCTGTTCGAGACTCGATCTAGAGGTAATTTGACATATCTTGCCCGAAAAACTTGAGTTCCACCGTATGTGTATGCTATATTTAGATGTTTTGAGTATCTACCAACTGAAAGTGCAGAAAATGACCTTGAATTCTTGATCCGCGGAGAGCCAAGGTTGTTCATGGGGGCCAGTCACAGAGAACTTTCGTTTACATTAAGGATGACATTGTGAAGAGTTATTTTCATGATTGTATGTCATCTCTGTTTATCTTTGATTTCTTTTCCCTTTTTTGTGAGATCCTTTGGTTTGTTTCCTAATGTTAGTATGCATCAGTGGAACTTATATCTATGCTTTCTCTTACAAATTTTGGAAATCCTAACAATGAAGTCGTAGTTAGGAAATTGGCTGAGATGATGACAGAGGTATGCCATATGCACAACAGTAGCATCTGTTACTATTTGTGTCTGTTCTAAACTTCTATTGCCGTATTCATCCGCAGGTCTATACTAATGTCTTAGGTGAGCCACCAGTTAAGGAACCTCTGATTTACTGACCGCGCAGCAGTTCTACGGCTATGGGTATGATGGCAGAGACAAGAGAATCCCCAACATGACCCTGATAAACAAGCAGCTAGGTATCACTCTCTGCAATTGTCTATTCTGTGTACATTGTTCTCTGCAATTAAATACTATAAAGATTTTGTATACTCAACGTGGATTTCTAATATGTTGGGGAATGAGAATTATCCACTACTCGCCTGCATGAGAATTGAGATCAAGAACAACACCCCGTATGTGATAATCTAATCTGAAAATATGGTACTTCCATGCGTAACTTAAGTTCTGGAAATGATATAGAACTTATTCTAATCCTTACCAATTGTTCGGTCCAGTAGTGGAGTAAGCACGCCGGGTAACCCTCCAGCTTGATAGATTGAAATCCACAAAGATTTTGGAAATCGAAAACAAGAAATAAAGAACATTCAAACTGAGCTCAAAGGCCACAGCAGCTGCATGCAGTAAACTAACGATGCAACAAGATGGACGAACACCCTGGACTATGTTATGCATAGATACAAGCGTAGCCCCCAGTACAACGGTGATGTGCACAAAGTCACTTCCATTCTTCTTGTCTGATTCTTATCAGGATTAGTCGGGGAGCTCTTTGTCGAGAATTTAATCAGGGGTAGGGAGGCATTTTGTATCTCCCAATGATGGATGTTGCTTGGCTGGTACTATGATTGTCATATGTTGAACATGCGTCCTGCACACACTATTTCTTGTCCTAAGCAATTAAATTCTTTGGCAGGCATGCACGTCGGCGACATCCCTCACCGGTGGTTGCCTCGACAACGCATCGACTCATTCGGTGTAATTAGTATTTGCTGGTACCTGATCAGGTGATGGTAGCTGCATTTACAGATCAACTACTTTTGATTCAGGTTTGTGCAGCACGCACTCACATAATCTTTTTGAATCAGAGGCAGGACAAAAATGTTGTTTGTGGTGGACAAGGTGCTGGCGCCTGTCCCGGACGGCGTGCTGGTGAACCGAAATTTGCAAGCACATCGTGACATTGTATTTAGGAGCTTGCCATGGGTGTGTGGGGTGCAGGTCCACCGACTTGATCCTCTCGGATGGTGCCCCGTTCCGACGTGGCGACAAGTACTTCCACAGGATCTTAATATGGAAATGTTACTTCAATTACAACAACTGTATTTTGTGACGATCCTTTTCCGGCACACCAGAAGCAACCTTCCTGGACACCTTACCTATACAAAAGCAGGAATGGACTCTCTTCTCTAGCCTGGAGACTATAAATGCTGCACTCTATGACCGCGATACTGCTCACTGGCAGAAACAAATATACGGCACTTGTGTTTTGCTTCTATGTACATACAGGAAAATTTGGTTGTGAAGCCACACTTAGCTTCTATGTACATATATATGCATGTGTGCATATATACATGTAGTTTGCTGTCAATTCTGTTTGAAGAACTTGTTCTGAAAATTTTGTCTACTTTTCAATTTGTTTTCTTCTGTTTTCTATAGAAAATATATACCCATTTGGTAGTTTTGCAGAGCCCTGATGGTTGCATGTGACTCTGGTCATGTTAATATGGATTGACAGAATGGAAGAACCTGATCTGTTTGGCACCGAAGTCATCCACCTCCTGCAAGGCGACACGCTCGATGACAATCTGCGTGACGTGGTTCCTGGGCACACGGCGAAGCCGACGGTCCAAATGGTTGAAGATCATGACCCACACAAGCTCTTAAGAAAAGTAGGTGTCTAGCATTCGTGTGATTGAGTGCATCTGTTCTCTGTTTAAAACATGTAACTCATTTTCATAAGGGCATTTGGAATCTGAACGCATCTGTTGATCTCATGACATTGATCTGGAAGGGTACATGTTGTGGTTGTTTGCAAGGAGTAGACACAAATTCCTCTCCTGTTCTCCTTGACCACTTCGTTAGTTTATTTGCTAGATAGACTGGGACAGGCTATGGAGCAGTGATGTATTTCTGCTGACCAAATATGGAGACGATACATGTTATTCTTTTCCAGTCTTAATAATGTTTTATTGGTAAATGTATATGCAAATTCTACAAGAAAAATCCACATTTTATGTTTACACATGAGAAATATATGATGACAAGCACTGTAGCAACGCACGGGCATACACCTAGTATTAGACTATATCTTAGTTCAGTATCATACATGAGGACAGGTACCCCACACATAAAAACTGTGCTAAGCAATACCAGTCAGCCTTTAAATAAACTGATCCTTTGGGTTCTTATAATCATACTCTAGGATAATTTCTTTATTCAGCCCAAATAAGTAAGTCCTTCGTGGAAGTGTCAATAAATCGTACAAATTGCATGTGCAATCAATATCTCTTTACTAACCATAGTAATAGTATTCGCTATGCGTAAAATAACTTCAGTTTGATATCGTAATCAAACGCTCTGACGAATTGGCGATGTATCACTTGATGGGATCGAATCTTCACTATATGTTTTATATGTGGTTCTGTTTTGATTCATATGTTTAGGATGCCCTATCCACTTGAATTTTATGGGTTGAGTTTTTTTTTTGCAGCTATGGAATTTTTCACGATGTCTGACTTATTGTTTCCCTATGAAATTATCACAAATTTTTATATTCGAAGTATTTGCATGGGAATTATGGAGGATTCAAATCCCCTAGGAGCGCCAATTATTTCTTTTATCACATCATTTTCTTTAACGCTTGTTGATTGGTGCTGAGGGAGCTAGAAATAACTTGAGCCCTGAATCCTTTGGCCTTCTTTGATTAAGTGGATTTCAGTGTATCTACTTCCTAGTGGTTAGAAACCCGGTCTTGTCATGTGGAGGGTACAAAAAGTGTCACCCAAGAGTATATGGTAGCGGACGAGGTAGAACAAGGACCGACCAAGTTAGAGGAGAAAAAACGTGTTTAATTATTTGTACTTCTATTCTACGAATGCTTGTACTTCTTGTGTACATATCTTTAGAAGGTAATACGTTGTACTTCACATGTTCTAGCATGTGTTTTTCTATAGAGCTTACGCAAGTAATTCTTAGTAATACTTGATGCGTTAGAGCCGATGTTCTTGTAGATGTTATTCATTGCTTTTTGTTCTGTGTAATTTTTATGTTAATGTCTTGTGCATTGTTCATGTTTTGTGTTTTTTGGTTACTCGAATATTTTAATACTGATATATACAGTGTGCCTTTCTCTTTTGTTCATGTCTATTATCTATTGGGTCAAATCTAGTGCCAAATTAATAAAAACATGATTTATTACACTTACAAATATATTAAAAAGATATATATAATTGATACAAACTTTTTTTTAGCAACAAATTTTTTCATGTCAATAAGAATCCTTATCTAATACATTTTACTAGTATATTTAGAAATATTAACCACATCACTAGATTGATAACTATTAGGATAAAATTTTGTAAAATATAGTTACCTATATTTTTGCATATATAGTTGCACAAATCATACAAATTGTGTTGTGGAAGTTATGTTATCTACTTGTCAAATTTAGTTTGATACATTGCCACTAAATACAGTTGAACTCTGTTATATCTAATTGGCGTAAACATTTTTTTGAGCAACACTAATTTCATGCCAATATGAATTCTTCCCTTACACTTAGAAAATTGACCACATAACTGAATTTGTAACTATTAGGATAATATTGTATTAATATAGTATGAGCATAAGTTTTTGCATACATAAATTGCACTAGTTCAAATGATAGGAATATTGTACGAAAAGTTACGTTAGCTATTTTTCCAATTTAGTTTGACACGTTGACATTTAAAACATTTATTCAATTGAATTCTCTTAAATCTAGTACCATAAGATAGCAAAATAAGTTCACATTCATCCAAAGATTAATCTGTGCCATGTAAATGCATGATGCCAGATGTGTTAGCATGTTTATTCCATTATATAACATTGAGTATATTGGCAGAGGATTCTAGAGTGGAGATGTCTAAAAGATATCTAAAAAGCCTACTCTCAAACTTGTCATAAATCTGACCAAAAACTAAATTAAGATGCTCACTCCACTGGGAAGCACTTCCCCCATCCTCCATCTGTCTATACCCACCAATGTCCAATCCTAGCTGCATGATAACGAGGAGTTCCTTGATGACACCTCCTACGTGAAGTGACAGATAACGCATGCGAAACAATATCTTGGGAACTGCTAGATCTTGGTTGATAAAGGAGTTTGTGAGCTATGACATATGGACTTCATTGCCCCCTTTGAATGCCACCATGTTTAATTACCCTGGTCAAAATTTCCCCACTTCTTATGGTTCGTGGGATTATGCACACTTGTGTTCCATGTAAACATGTATTACCTCCCTCATTTGTTTATTTCATTTTTTGGATGGCAAGTATGAGCCTAATCTTTATATTTGTTTTATTTCACTAGTACCATATACTGGAAATTTGTTAAGCTCTTATTCTACAACTCATCAAGATTATGAAAAATTACTTGTAATGACGTTGCTCTTGATTAACTCCATGTTGATTTAATTAATTATTTAACAAGATAAATTATAAAAGCTACAAAAGTATTAATTATATCAAACTCTTAACACCACTATCTTTGTCATGTGAGGATATAAGAAAAAATGAAGTTAAGATTTTTGTTTTCCCGTAAGATAGTATTGTTCAACGGGCAAATGAATGGACTTGCAACTTCGTCGATGGGTTAAAATTATATACATGTTCTATGTTTCTCCATTAGTTTCCACTCCCAGTGTTCTCCTGAATAAGGCGCCATGCTTTTCAACGTGCATATTTGATCAAAAATTCGAGCAACAATATTGTATTATGCAGTATAAAGTTTTACCCGTATACTTAGACTAATTCCTGGTCAAGATAAATCTGGTAAATTTTGTGTGTCTTATTCATGGGAACACAGGGCGTATACAGTAGTTTTCTCTTGAGATTTTCCTTTTTCCACCGATTGTGACCACAAGTCAACATTACCCATTCAGTAACTTTAATGACTTGCAATTCCACATACTCCATAATTAAAGTGGATCCAAGTAGTAGATGCATGCATCCGCCTCATGCACAGCTGGATCGTGTCTAAGACGTGAAGGTGAGCCCCAACCCTCGGGGCTTGTCCTTAACGATGGTGTCGACGGGGCGCGCCATCTCCGGCGTCATGTGGTTCTACGAATCCCCTTTCCTGAAGAAGGATTCGTTCGGGAACTTGATGAACTGCTCAGTCTTCCCCGGCTTTTTCGCCTCCACGCCTCTCATGGTGTCGATACTGCACAGCTCGGCCACGTCCACCGGCGAGCGCGCCGCCTCCTCGGCGGCTGTGAACGGCACGCCTAGGAACCGCGCGAGCTCTTGGACAGTGCCAACCTGATCGGACATCATCTCCTCGTACCATAGGAGGAACAGGACCCTTCCGGGCTGGCTTTTCTCGCGTTTCAGTAGCCGAGGAATACCTGCTTGATGTTTACCTTTTTTTTTTTGCATGGTAATACGATTCTCATTGATAAATAAAAGGCGAGATATAAAGTACGTATACACCGATCTTACAGATCTGGAAAGATAGGATAAACCTATGTGACAAACCAACGTCTATCCATCTTTTTCGGCACCACCGTAGCAGCCACCAAGGAAAAAATAGACAGATCACCTCTTCACCCGAGCTCGACGCGGCTCCATCGCTGATCATCAGCTTTTCGGACCTCCAATGTAGTTTGCCATAGGACAAACCATTGCCGTTGAAAGAATCAGACCGGGGCAGCATGTCCCCGGACACGCCATCGAACTTCAGCACTGGCACCCACGCACGACAATGTCGGAGTAGGGAACCAGAACCATCAGCCTTCAACCACGAACCCACCACAAGGTGCACCATCTTCCAGCTGTCACCAGTGCAGACCACCGTCTGCACGTACTCCTGAACGAATCCTCTCTGCTCCACCTTGGCGCCGGAGACAACGCCGCAGCAACGAGGACAGAGCAGGACGAAAAAACCATCTGATGGAGTCGTCGCCGCCGCCTCGCCGACACCATCCATGAACTCTAAAGCCACCAATCTGAAAGATCGGCAAGCACACAGTGTCACCAACTCCGAGACGCCGCCATTAAGGACAACGCCGGTGTGGGAGAAGAGTTGAGGCAGATTTATTTGCCCGGGCGCCGCTCCCACCACCCCAACGACGCGCCATGCCAGAGAACTCCTAGCCCTAAGTACCATGCAAAAAACGGGGTCCCCCTCCCTCCTGCTTGATGTTTACCTGGTAGAGTCGCGACATTGAGAGGTGTGTAACGGCCTCGAAATAGGGTTGCAGTTGGCAGTTGATGGTGAAAGAAACGGGTTAAATCTTTTGAGATTTGTGTCACTGATGAATTTGTAGGATTTGAGTTTATTTTACCCATGCTCACAGTATGCTCATAGTAGGTGTAGAACTCTACTGTACTATCTAGTAACTTGAGGTTCAGAAACATGGGTAAGGAAGGAACGAATGTGTTGAGGTTCAGGAACACTAACAAAGATAGCATGGCTTGGAGCTGCTG
This sequence comes from Poa pratensis, assembly GCA_947311845.1. NCBI lineage: Eukaryota > Viridiplantae > Streptophyta > Magnoliopsida > Poales > Poaceae > Poa > Poa pratensis. The sequence continues at coordinate 22,668,948 of CAMZMU010000120.1, read as the reverse complement.
GGACCCGAAACGGTTTGCTTAAACTGAAATGCAACATATGATGTTTTCATACGAGTGTCCGACCTGAACATACATATCATTCAGGTTAGCCTGTTACAATTTCTTGTACCGAAATGGCACCACACAACCACTCTACTAAATAGCTCAACGGCTGACCCAGTCCTCGGGTGGATATCGTTTAGACGGCCTGCGGTCCTTCTTCATGTGTTGTGCGTCTTCCTCTCTTTCGGCCTGGCCTTCATCATCCATGATGATGCTGAATGCAGTTGGAAAGGCTTTAACAACATTGTGAACAACAATCCATTTAGTAACTGCAATTGTAAAGAAGTGAACGTTAGCATTTATGGTGCAAAAGGAGTTGATAAATCCAGAATATCAAAGTTGAGAAACCACCTACCCTTGTTACGGAAATCATCAGAGAGATAACATGTGGATCCAAAGCTTCCCTCACGAGTGGTCAAGGCCTCCTTGGTTTGTGAATCGAAGCTGGGGTTTTCAATGAGTGCGTTAACAAAGACCCATAGATATCCCCTCACGGTATGCAATTTCAGCTTAGCATTTTCGTCGACGTCCGTGCTGTTTACAATGTCCCTCACGGTATGCAATTTCATCTTAGCATTCTTTTCGACGTCTTCCCTATTCAAAATGTCCCTCACGAAATGTAATTTCATCTTAGCATTCGTGTCGACGTCCTTCCTCTTTACAAAGTCCCTCACATGGTTGGCGATTTGGTTAGCAACGTAGTCAACGTGAGTCCCACCTCTTGTGGTCGCCGTTCCATTTACAAAACTGACCTGCAATCCCAAATAAGAAGTGTGATATACAACTGAAACCACATCAAAAAAACTATCTGCACATATCCCACAGAGCCACACTTACTTGCTGAAACTGCCCTTCGCCTAGACTCACGCACACCTCCCACCGATCATTTACCTTTTGGTAAATACTGAAAAAGAAATGCAGGTTCGAATGATCAGAAATAGTACTGCATAAACGACACACCCAAACTTGGTCCAACCTATGGCAAACCTTGGTCGCTCGACTCCGTATTTGGAAGCCGAGTCAGTGTAGAGTTTTACGTATTCCTGAAAGCTTCTTGTGGCCAACTTCTCACCATTTAACTGAACTTTTATGGTTTGGCCAAGGGTGCCCGCCATATCAACCACTCTTTTCCTCATGAGTGCAACGATATCGTCTTCGAGATGGGTCATGTCGAACTTGGCGAGGTCAGGCTTGAAGGTAACTCTGGTCCAGTTCTCTGACGGCTTGCACTCTTTAATCTCTGGCACTGACTTCCTCCCCATGTTTTCAGAGAAAACCTGCCGAGGTAATCGAGGAGAAATTTAGATATTTATACATGGTTTACCCTTATTGGCGGATGCTACAAAGTACTAGTGTCGTACGACCAAATAGGATTCAGATTAGAATAGTTAAACAACACTTACGTAGGCCAGGATATACAGACAATGAGACAATGGCCGGGCTTACTGTGAGCCTTCTCAATAAATTGCTTGTAAGATGTCTCCATTTCTAACTAGTTAATGCAGCGCCAAATACCAAATCCAAACCCCCCTAAAAAGCAAATCCAAAGTGGGTCGATCGGTGATTACCGTACCTGCCTGTACTTCTTTTGCCGGCGGCGCCGGTCAGCGGTCTCGACGACGAACTCCGTAGAGAAGATGTTGGTGAGTTTGACGCCGTGGTTTCTGTCGCTTCTAGTGAAGTGGCCAAAGACCACGTCCGGCACGTAGACGCCCTCCTCCGGGTGGATCTCGACGGGCAAGCCGCAACCGTTGTTGCAGACCGAGATGCGGCCCTGGTGGACGTCGATGTCCACCCGGAGGGAGTCCATGGAAGGGTGGCGCCGCTTGTTTTCGGCGGCGCTGACGAGGATCTCGTCGAATATTTTGTAGAGGCCGGGGACGTAGGTGACATCCCGTTGCACCATGCCGCCGTCCTCGTAGACCCAGAGCGTGGTCGTGTACTTGTGCATATATCCGAGGTAGGTGTCGGGGCGAAGTAAGATGTGCTCCAGCTGCGTCATCGGGCGCCACGTCTTCCCGGCGCCGCCCCCCGGGGACGAGGATTCGGACTTGGGCTTCTTGGCGGCGGCGTCCATGGCCCTAGGGTTCTGGGTTCAGGGGAGGAGGACTCTGGAGGAGAGGTGCGGGGTTTAAGGACAAGCCGATTGGTGAATACTGAAAATATACCAACGTACACATCTGTTCAGCAAATGCCACTGGACGCCCGATCCAACTTCAGTTCGTACATGGTGTCATGGGCACTCCAAAACGGGCAATGCCCCCGAGTCTCTCTGAACTTGCTCATCTCTCTGAACTTGCTCTTCCCTCCCGTATTGTTGTACTGATGCTAGTTTGGTAGGGAATGATGCTTTATTTGGATGAATCAGTAATGTACTGCTGAAATTACGAAGTGCTAGTTGCTGTAAATTAATGTCAGTGTGATGTGCTGAACTTTCGAAGTGCCGTTTTGGTTAATATACTTGTAAAAAATTCAGGTTTGATGATGCTAAATTTTATGAAATCACAAAATTTCTTTACATTGTAGATGCAAAATGTCGGAAGAGTTAGACTTGGTTAATTATGTATCCGAAGAAAACAAAAGAAGGAAGAGGAGAAGGATTGTGTGGATGAAACAATAATTTGAATCTACTCTTCTTGTGATGGCATATATTAGTACATAAAGGGTACCGAGGGATTTAGAGACATTTACCGATGATGAACGTAAACATTCTCTTCGAAAATATTTGTTGAAAGATATGTATGATGGGACTGAAATTGCTTGCTATGATCAGCTTCGTGATGCTTTCTGCACTCGATAGCATATCGGACATCTCTCTGAGTGACAAACCGCAAGCTTATGAGAAGCTAATCCTTAGCGATGTTTATTTCATGCACTTATGGAGCTCCCCATAGAGTTGAGGAAGGAATGGCTGCTAATGTTGTCTTGAGAGCTTGTCATTTGTGATTGCTATCTTAAAGAACTTATAATGTTGCGTATGAGACCATGTAATTTTTTTCTTTAGACTTCTTTAAAATGGTCATTTATGATGGATTATGCATTGATTTTGATATTATATTGTTGTTAAAATATTGAATAATATTATATGTATTCTTCTAGTTGTCGTCCGTATAATAATGGCTGTTCCGTATAATTTTGGAATGAATATAACAGTTTAATTATCAAAGTCTCGAAAAACTGTAATTCATCACTTTTATACCATCCAAACAGCATTTGAAATTCAACCTCAATATCTTGTTTGGATCCGCATATATAACACACCCAAATAGAAAATATTTGCATTCAATCTCAATATCAATATCCTGGGTATTGGATATTCATCCCAATATAATGTTTAGCTAGCCTCCCAATGCAAACATCCAAACAGAGCAATAGGGTTTTTTCTCCTACAAATTTACTTGGAGCATGATAATGCCCCTGAAATTAAAAGCTTTTGTTTGGCTTTTAGTCAAGAACAGAATTCTTACTAAGGATAACTTAGCTAAGAAAGGCTGAAAAGAAATAACCGCTGTGAATTCTGTGGTTGTGAAGGAAATATTAATCATCACTTTTTTAAATGTCTCTTAGTTGGTTATGCGTTAGGTGTGAATGTGAAGCTTGAGAACTTGGTGAAATCCGCTTTGGCTCCTGGTGCGTATGCACCATTAATTTAGAAAACACATTTAAGAATTTCAAAAGATCGTAACAAGATATCGTGGAGACATCTTCACATTCTACATGTTCACAAAGTCATTTCACGAAAACTCGACATTTTTTGTGGTTTCTGTAAGAAAATGACAAAAACTGTGAACGCAAAATATGTAGTTTTTTCGTGAAATAACTTGGTGAACACGTAAAACCTTAAGGTCTACACGCTGACATATTTTTTGCATTTTGTTTTTTGAAAATTCTAAGTTTATTTTAAAAATATTTTATATAACACCTCCCGAGAACTTGTTTGATCTTTGTCAAATTAAGTTAGATACGTCAATTTACCGGTAGAGATAGAACTGACCGGTGCACAGCTGGTCCTCTTTGCAATATTTGGAGAATGCCCAGTCATCATCTTATAGTGTCAAAAGAAAAACTAGTGCCGTATTTTCTCTCGGTCGGATTCGCTGCAGAAAAGAAGGGCCCGAGGTTCCGGCGCACGAAACCTCACCTATACCCTACCCATCTTCTCAACTAAACCCTTGTTCGATTTCGCTAATTCCTAACCGAACTCTTCAGGACACAGATCGGAGTTACGATCGAATCATCATGCCGCCGCCACCACGGCCACCGCGTCGACGCCGCCGACGCTCCTCCTCTGCCGCGGCCGACGCCGAGACGACAAGCGGCAGCACAGGGTGGCTCGCCGTCCGCCGCAGGCCGTTCAAGCGGGGATCGGAGCACGGCGACCAGGCGCTGCCCATGTGCGACGAAACCCTCCTCCTCGTCTTCTCCGGCCTCTCCGACGCCAGGGACCTCATCCGCTGCGCCGCCACCTGCCGGCGTTGGCGCCGCCTCGTCTCCTTCGACGCCGCCTTCATCTGCCGGCGCGCCCCACCGCGCTGCGACCGCTTCGTCCGCCGCCTCGCGCTCGGAGCCTTTCTGCGTGGCAGCAAGGGCGGCCTCGGCGGGTTCGTGCCCTGCGTGCCCGCCCCACTCTCGGTCCCCGCGCTCGTGGATGGCGGATTGCTTGACACCTCGCGCGTGGTCGCCTCCCGCAACGGCCGCGTCGTGCTAGACCTCCGCCGCGCCAAGAGCGCGTGCGTGCTTCGCCTGTGCGTGTGCGACCCCATGACCGGCGCCGCCGACTTCCTCCCGCCCCTCAGCGGCAAGGACAGCCCCGGTCCGTAAGCGTGCGCCCTTCTCACCGCGGACGACGGGCTCCATCTCTACGACGGCACGTGCACGTCCAGCACGCCCACCGAGAGACGCAGCACGTCTGCGTCCTCGTACCGCGTGCTCCTCCTCTTCAACCACCGCACCCACGCGGCGCTCCGGCGCTACTCCACCGAGGACGGCTGGGGCCCAGAGGTGCGGGTGATCGGCGCCAGGATCGCCAGGGGGCGGCAGCTGGGCGCGAAGGCGGCGCACGGCACGCTGGTGCGGGGTGGCGCTGTCTGCTGGCACGGGCTCGGCATCTCGCTCAACCTCGCCACGCTCCAGACGTCCGCCCCGCCCTACTCCGTCCGGGCCTCCAAGTCCCCGAGCGGCGCCAGCACCGTCGTCAGTAAGGTGGTGGACCGGCTGCCTGGGGTGATGCCGGACGGGAGGCTGTGCATGCTCGAGTCGAGGGCCGACAACACAGTGTGCGCCTACGTGATCGTCCACGCGGACATGGTGCGGGACGGCGCGACATCCGGGAAGAAGGAGCTGCGGTGGATGCTGAGGGCGGCGCCGATGGGCCTGCGCAGCGTCAGGCTGCGCTGGTTCTGCGAGAGGAGCGGCGTGGTGCTCTTCACGGCGAGGAAAGACGGCGGCGGGGGGACGCAGGTCTATGCGCTGGACGTGGAGACGAAGCAGGTGGGCATGGTGGACTGGTCGGGCGGCACAGGGGACAACGGAGACGAAGTCGACGTGTGTGGCTACGAGATGGACCGTGTCGCCATGCTCGCCGAGGTCGACCGCTCCAGTGAGCTCCATCTTGCTCCATCATCATCGGCCGGACGCTCTGGTTCATACTTCATTTCCTCAACTAGCTAGATGACCCAATGTCCATAGTTGATTTGTTAGGATATTGTGTATATTGGTGCAGGATTGAAGATGTATCTACAAATGTAGTACAGAAATTAATCTGTTCTTTGGAACTGAATATCATATATCTTTCACAAATATTTGTAAATATGTGTAACCCTTTTGGAGATGTGCGAATGAATGAGGCAGAGATAAACAACCAACAAGTAGCTAGAATGATGGTTATCCCAGCTTCAACACAGTGTGTTTACAGAAGCATATTTCCCTTCAGATGCATAATATAATACCATATAAATTATCACAAGTTGATTAATTCCAAAAGTCCATCCGTGGATAAGTATTTTCCTTTTCAACTAATTAGCATTTTTCATTACTTTTCTCCACTTGTTTTCATCCTCTATCGTAAGCCTATGATAATGAATCGGGTCCATAGATAATGAATATCTCCCAACCGAACATGGTACTCCCTCCGTTCACAAAAAGATGTCTCAACTAACTTCAAATTTGGATGTATCTACACACTAAATTATGTTTAGATACATAAAAATTTAGAGTTGGTTGAGACATCCTTTTATGAATGGAGGGAGTACATATTTAGCCTTAGGGAAGCCGTGACCAAACCAGAATAACTCACTCGTATGAAAGATGATTTTTAAACAAGAAAATTTCCTCAAAGCCGAAGTACCAATTTGATGTTTTGGGTCTTGTCCAAATCGTGATTCGTAAAGAGAATAGCATCATCCGCATACTGTATGGTGGATAAAACATCATCTATGAGATGCGGCACAACACTAGAAATGTCACCACCCATTTTTGCTAGTTCCACGAGTAGAAACAGGGTAATCCATCCCGCGCATTTGTCCCCGCGAATTTTCGACCCGGGACTAATGTGAGCATTAGTGCCGGTTCGATCGGAGGCGATGCCGCACGACACCAGTCCCGGGTCGAGAGGGATCATTAGTCCCGGTTCGTGATACAAACCGGGACTAAATGTCCGTGGCAGGCAGCCGCAGAGGGGGCGCATGCGATGACCTTTAGTCACGGTTCATGTCACGAGATTAATGTTTTCACTATATCAGCTTCCACCCCGAGCAGTCCTCCATTTTCCAGCTCGAGCAACACCACCATTTTTCTCACCCGAGTTCGAGTTCATCTCCATTTTTCTCGACGATTTGTCAAGATTGGTGGCACCCATCTATACAAGGGTTAGCAACTCTCCCGTTGCGGTTAGCAACTCTTCCGGCGTTGCTAATTTAGCTCATTTTAGCTCATTTCATTTTTGTATTGCTAGCTAGGTGTTTGATGAAATGGCTAAATTAGGGAGTTCATTTGTTTTATATGCAATCTGAACTCAAATTAAAATATGATTTGTGGGTTTTAGTGTCGTCCCGTCCCCGTCCTCACTACCGTCGATCGCACGCGCCGTCCCGTCACCGGAGCCACCTTGGTGAGCCTCTTTATCTTTTATTTTAAAAAATCTTACTTGTATGATTTAGATGCATAGTTATTACTTGTATAATTTTCTTACTTGTATGATTGCCTGTTATATGGATAATGCCATGGTTTTAATAGGAGTACCCGTCGGCCCTCGTCCGGTCTATGATTCCGATGTGGTATATTATCTTTTATAAATATTGTTTCATTTCGTGTTTATTACCATTATGCCGACCAACTTGACATAGGTATTTTTATCTAGAAGGTAGTTGAACCGGAAATTCTGACCGACCCTCTTGTCGAGATGTTAATTTTTTTTGAAAAAGAAAACAATGAATTGAAAGCAAAATTGAAAAGAAGTGAAGATCTTCGTCTCCAATGCCTAGAAGAGAAGATGAAATTGGAGTTCAAGATTGCCGACGTCGTCGAAGATCACGAGATCAAGATGGATGCAATGCGCTTGAAGATTAATTTTTTTTAGAAAATATGTAATTAATCAAGAGGCTTGGTATCATTATGCTGTTGCTTCAATAATTACCTTAGTTGCGATTTTGATCGCATTTGTTGTTGGATTTAAATTCTTTAGATAGTTGTATGTTAGTTTCAATTAATGTATGTTTTTATGAGAACTATGTATTACATTTGGTCACTACTCTACTTTGTTTTTAATGTGATGAACTTGTATTAATTAATTTGGTCACTTATGTATTCATGATGTAGCTAGTGTAATGGTTTTTGATATACTTATATAATGCAGATGAGTCGGCAATGGATGTAAGGTGATCGACGCAGTCCCGAGTTCATGATTGGTCTGCATACTTTTCTCGATGTGGCTGAGTCAAACAAGGGGAATGGTTTTATTTGTTGTCCATGTAGTGTCTGTAAGAATACGAAGAATTACTCTTCCTCAAAACCCCTGCACTCCCACCTGTTGCAGTCCGGCTATAATTGTTGGACTAAGCACGGAGAAAGAGGGGTTATAATGGAAGACAATGAAGAAGAAGAGGATAATGACAACTATCCTATGTTCACTAAAGATGGTGGCACTACAATGGGGGAAGACGAAGTTGAAGAAGAGCCCATTGTTGACGAGCCCGTTGATGATCTTCATCGGGCCATTCTAGATGCACAGATAAACAGCGGCAGTGAAAACGGAGGTTGAAGTTGGAGAGCATGTTAGAGGATCACAAAAAATTGTTGTACCCAAATTGCGAAGATGGCCAGAAAAAGCTGGATACCACACTGGAATTGCTGCAATGTAAGGCAGAGAATGATACATCTGACAAGGGATTTGAAAATTTACTAAAAATAATAAAGAAGATACTTCAAGTGATAACGTATTGCCCCCCAGTACGTACGAAACAAAGAAGGTTGTCTGCCCTCTAAGATTAGAGATGCAGAAGATACATGCATGCATCAATAACTGCATCCTCAACCGCGGTGAGGAGTACGAGAATTCGAATGCAGGCCCGGTATGCGGTGCATTGCGGTATAAGATCAGGCGAGATGACCCTGGTGATGTTGAGGGCGAGCCGCGCCCCAGGAAGAGGGTTCCTGCCAAGGTGATGTGGTATGCTCCTATAATACCACGGTTGAAACGTTTCTTCCAAAACAAAGAGCATGCCAAGTTGTTGCGATGGCACAAAGAAGACCGTAAGAAAGACGAGATGTTGAGACACCCCGCTGATGGGTCACAGTGGAGAAAATACGACAGAGAGTTCAAGGAATTTGCACGTGACGCAAGGAAATTAAGGTTTGGTCTAAATACATATGGCTTTAATCCTTTTGGGGAGCAGATGATGTAGCTCAGGTCACGTCCATCACCATGTCAAGCACTCCAACATATGATAAGTCGACACTGAACTTAAAGGTGAACTCTTTCCTCTATGAGAACCCATTTCGTGCTCCTTTGAATGGTATACTACTTGAGCATCCACCCCTTTGCTATGCTAGGTATCACATGACGAGTACGGCCATCCGATAACCCCCAAGAGCAGGGGATCACTGTAGCACCTCTCAATGTGGAAGTAGGGTATCGATCCGCAGGAGCAAGAAGGAAAAGTTATCTATTCCCTACAACTAAAGTGTCACAAGTTTTAGTTGATTATGCACTAAACAAGTTTAAAGAACAAGATGGTTGATTTAATGGATGGAAGTTTAATGTAACAAAACAAGAATGTAAAAGTGTCCCAATCCTCTTCAATGCAAGAGGACAAGACAAAGGTTTTCTCTTATAGGAACAATGGACATGGGTTCATGGGTTCACTCAATCCTCTCTCCCATCTATGGTGATTATCATGTTATAGATAAAAAGTACACACAATTGTCATGCTTTAATGGTAAACTTCTATGACGGCTACATGTCCTAAAACACATAGTTGAAAGAAAATAATCATTTGTGTTGCTAGGTCACCCTCGTAAGGCTAGCGTGGTTTGTTGTCACTCCCACATCATACTTCTTCCTTTTTACCCCCAGATAAAGGATGTTGGGCTGTATTGTGTCACTCAATACATATGCCGTTGTCACATCGGCCATCCCGTACCTACATACATCATACTTCATAATGGACAATATTCTAAACACTAGTGCAATGATTCATATTTCGTGTGCATGACCACATCTCTCTCATCTATCTACACTTGGTGGTGTCAATCACCTCATGACATGGATAAACAAGGCATTATGCATAAATCGAACCATCACATGCATCATAGAATATCTCCAAAGTATGACAAGTCATAAAAGATCCAACACAACGGTAAATGCATAACAAATATCATCTCATACCACAATATCCACCATAGGAATTACATAGATAGATCCATACTTATGCAAGGCACATCATATGGACTTCAACAATGATCATACATAGAGAGATTAGATCAAGTTACCACCACAAACCCAAAGTCCAGGGGGTGGACTACTCCCCCTTCATCATGGTGATGATGGTGGAGATGTTGGAGAAGATGGAGACCACCCCGGCAGCGCCCCGCCGGAGTTTTCCCCCTCCAATCTGCAGCTCCAGGTCTTCTGTTTCGTGGTTTTGTGTTTCTGCGGCGCTCCCTTCCGAAAGCCGTCGGGGGACTATTTTTATAGTCGTTTTTAGGTCAAGACGAAGGCACGGGGACGAAGATCGACGGCATCGGAGGCTCGAGGCCCAGGATAGGGGGTCCCACGCGGCCAAGGAATCTGGCCGCGTGGGCCCACCTCTTTTGGCCCTCGGGTTTCCGTTTGTTCGCTTCCTTCGCTCCTACGCTTTGTTCCTTCCAAAAACTGACCCCGTGAAATATTAGGTCATTTGGACGTCGTTTGGGTCCCTGAAACATCAAAATATAGAAAATAGGGTTTTCTGCCAGTGCAGGGTTAATTCCAGAAAAATAGGGAAACTGTGAAATATTCCCAAAATCAATATAAAACAATGATATAACCCTTATATGATGCAAATATGATTGAAATATAAGTAATATAATGCAAAGTTCATGTATGCATTTTACATGCATCAACATCCCCAAGCTTAACCTATACTCGTCCTCGAGTATGAAGGTGATAAAACTAACATGGACTTTGCTTTTTAATGGATATCAAAGATGATTACTATTGCTACATAGAGTCAAATGATTCATTCTTCAAAGGAATAGCAATATACAAGATAGATTATGAAGTGATATCAAATATTCAATGTAAGGATGTTCAATGATAATTCACAAAGTGTAACATAGAAGAAAGTACTATGGACCAAATGTATGCATAATAAAAGTAAAAACATCCTATAATGGTCATAGAGTATTCTTGTAAATCTGAATATAAAAGGTGGACACTTTGGAAAGATATATAAATAAGTAGAGGTAAAACATGAATAAGTTTCATCTAGCTTCCAAATGCTTCTACTTAAGTTAATGTTTGCAATGTGGTATCCATTGGTGTGGAGCTCTCATTACCCCTATCATAGCATCTTGAATGGTTAAAGTTTAAAGTGAAAGCAAATATGAGTAGTGTGCTTGACAAAGTATGGGTTGAATGCCTCATGCCCCGTGAATACGAGTACCTACACCACGGTGTTACTCAACTCGGGCCACAAAGCAAGTTCAAGTTAAAGTCATTGTAAGTAATATAATAGCGTCATCAAGAGCGTCAACTGGGGTACCTCTTGCCTCAGGACATGGAAACTAGCCCATGTCAAAATGACAAGACAAACAGACAATGAACAATCTCAGCACTCTTTTATTTACTATTTGTATAGCTTTTTATTATGACGTGCATCACTGAATGTTCACTTTGGTACGCTGTAAATTTCCACCATGAATGATGCATGGCTTAGGTTAGCGGCCCAGGCGTCTCTCTAGCCATTTATACAAACTCCTCAAACTTACTAAGTTTCCGCATTTATTTGGCACCATGATAAGCATCCATAAACAAAAGTACATGATATCAACTAAATATAATTAAGAGCACGTTGAAAGCTTGCCATGTGACAGCACATATGAGCTAACTCCCAACCAAGACTCTTGTCAAGCATACAACTTCATAATTTTAATCACAATGGTTCATGTTTATTAAGTGCAATAAAAGTAAAGTGTGCATCAAGTTCGTGAGAGCTTTTTAACCAACTTTCCCATAACAATCAATAACATAAGCATTTTAATTTGGAAACATAGATAATACAATATAACATGATAAACATACTCGGAATAGCATAAGCTAATAGGTAGATATGGTGGACTCACTGGAAAACTTTGGTTGAAGGTGTTGGAAAACAAGTTTTTACTTGTTGGAATTTTTGGGCTAGCAAAGGGAGAAAGTTGACCGTCTAAATGCATGCATAAGTGTCCATAGAACTAATCAATCCATGTTAAACAAAGTAAAGTAACATTCAGCATCAAAACATGAATAAAAGATAGCTCTTGATAAAACACTTGCAAATTAATACTCATTAAAAAGCACATGAATCATGCAACTATATGTATCTTTTTGAATCAACTCAAACATCCCTTTCCCAATCTTTTTAATAGCATCCAACTTAATTCAACCCAAATTTCCAGTAGCTCTCTCATAACATAAATGAAAAGTGGTGGTCTCACAAATAAAAACCAAACCGAAATAACAAAAATAAAAGACGCTCCAAGTTTATGCGATAAAGTGCATTGATCGAAAAACAGAAGTTAGACGTGTGCAAACCGAGAGTGTGTTGGTCCAATGGGGTTGTCTTCACATCCCCAAGCTTATGGTCTTCACCATCCTTGGATAACTCTTGGTGCATCTCCTCTAATCCCTGTGAAAAAACTTCAAAACACCGTTTCTCCCATCTCTTTTCTGTGGGGTGACATTAGTAGTGATAGACAAATGAATTGCTTGCTGCATAAAATCCTTAAACAAAAATTCATATGAATGTCCAGAAAGTGTATAATGTTGTATGCCTACTTATAAACTCAATTGGATCAAAAAGATTCAAGTTAAAAGTTCAAAGAATGCATCAAACAAAATGGGACAGAATCTGTCCAGAAAAACAGCAGCAGCAAAACGCATTTTTCTACCCTACTTAAATATGTCGAAAAAATCTGAAAAATTCACGCTTACAGAGGATGAAAAGTTGCAACTACAGTTCAAATTCAGCTCATTCGGAGTTACAGAATAGAAATGAAAAATCATACCGTGCACAGATTCGTGCTGGAATAAAATCTCCGAATACAAATAGCAACCTTTTCAAACCAAAACGGGTAAAACTTGGCACTTTATTTAGACTCTATTAAACACTAAGATGAAAACTTTATTACTATGGAGTAAAATGGCAACTAAATACCAAGGTCCCAAGGTGTGCTCATGCCAATCAAGATAATGATCAAGTCAAAGCATGGCAAAAAGCAACACAAGATATGGAAACAATGGCAACGAAGTCTCACTTTCTTCCTATGCATGGGCATTTTATAGATGAATGAATCACAGCACACAAAAGTATAACCACGCATATTACCAGTTGATGTGTACAACCTATAATTTTCACAAGCATAAGGAGGGCACTTGTCACCTCCTCTTTCATAGTAGTTGCAATCACTAGAAGCAAATTCATCAATATAACTATGTGGATCATGCAACTTAGATACTTTAGGCACATAAAGAGGGTCATTGATTTTGTTATGGAATTCATTAGCATGCTTTCCTCTTTCAAAATAATTGCAAGAAACATCATAAACATTATTGTTGTGGGTGTAATGGTTATTAGTGCAAGATGATTTCAGCCCACATAAGTATTTTTCAACATATGAAAACTTCTCCTCTAAGGTGTGAATGGGAGAGCTCAAGAAAAATGTAGGACTAGCATGAATAGGAGTGTCATTACAACTAGAGATTACCCCATCACTATTTGTGTTCCCACATAAAGTAGTAACTATTTCTAAGTGTGGAGATTTATCAAGTAAATTAGGACCATCATCTAGAGTACTATCATATAGTGAATTGGGTATAGTAGGAGCAATAGTAGAATCATCTTCTCCTAAGGCGTTTTGCACCCAGCCATTATGTGAATCATTAAAAGAAGTGTGCATATTGATATCTTGTTTAAATGTAGATTCATCATAAGGTTCATTATTATTAGCAATTTAATTTCATCAACCCCTTCCACAGGTAGTATTATGTCACAAGGTGGGTCATCTAATGATTTATCATAAAACATATCCAACCCATATTCCTCATTATCTTTAAAATCATTATCAATGATGTTCTCATTAAGCATAGGTTGATCTTCCTCATCATCATCAGAATCATAAAAAGAAATCTATCATAAATATCATCATCAATAAAAGTTTGAGTTTGATTTTCAACCTCATATGTGGATGATGGAGGTGGCGCCTCATTTGCTTCCTCCTCTAGTTCATCATTTCCTTCATCCTTTTGCTCTTCATTGTCCTCCTCTTGGGGCTGCATGGGCATCCCCAAGCTTAGGCTTTTGTCATCTTCTTCCTGCAAAATATTAGAGCTTTCTTGGGCAGCTCTCTTCCTTGTGTCAACAACATAGATATTTTCATTAAATTCAACTATGCAGAGATCAAGGATAGTGGCAATCAAAACTTTAAATTGAGAAGCTATAGGGCAGGTTTCATGTTCATCAATGAAGGTGTATAATTCATAGGCTGCCATAAAAATAACAAATTGCTCTACTTCTTCCATCCCTAAGTGAGCATAATTCCATGTATGATAAGTTGCAATAACATGTTCTTTATTGGAAGGGCATTGGAATTCAAAGTGTCTAAAGTATTCAGAGCAACAAATTTCTTCCTCATGATAATTAAGCAGCCCACTAGCAATTTTATTTAGAAGCTCTATGTAGCCTCCTAATCTTTTCCCTTCATTTGATTTTCTAAATTCAGCAGCTATCATGGCGTTTTCATAATAGTTTTCCATTTTCTAATTTTTTTTGGGTTTTTGATATATGGATAAAGTGAATGCAAAGCTGAAAGTAAATCTAAGAAAAACTCACAACCAAACAAGTTAAAGAGGAAAACCTCCCCAAGCTTAGATGATTGCAAGATGTAAAACAAACAAAAAGAAATGCAGAACTGAAAATAAATCTAATGACTAGCACACACGAGAATAAAAACTTTAGCGCTACGCTCCCCGGCAACGGCGCCAGAAAAGTACTTGATAACCCCCAAGAGCAGGGGATCACTGTAGCACCTCTCAATGTGGAAGTAGGGTATCGATCCGCAGGAGCAAGAAGGAAAAGTTATCTATTCCCTACAACTAAAGTGTCACAAGTTTTAGTTGATTATGCACTAAACAAGTTTAAAGAACAAGATGGTTGATTTAATGGATGGAAGTTTAATGTAACAAAACAAGAATGTAAAAGTGTCCCAATCCTCTTCAATGCAAGAGGACAAGACAAAGGTTTTCTCTTATAGGAACAATGGACATGGGTTCATGGGTTCACTCAATCCTCTCTCCCATCTATGGTGATTATCATGTTATAGATAAAAAGTACACACAATTGTCATGCTTTAATGGTAAACTTCTATGACGGCTACATGTCCTAAAACACATAGTTGAAAGAAAATAATCATTTGTGTTGCTAGGTCACCCTCGTAAGGCTAGCGTGGTTTGTTGTCACTCCCACATCATACTTCTTCCTTTTTACCCCCAGATAAAGGATGTTGGGCTGTATTGTGTCACTCAATACATATGCCGTTGTCACATCGGCCATCCCGTACCTACATACATCATACTTCATAATGGACAATATTCTAAACACTAGTGCAATGATTCATATTTCGTGTGCATGACCACATCTCTCTCATCTATCTACACTTGGTGGTGTCAATCACCTCATGACATGGATAAACAAGGCATTATGCATAAATCGAACCATCACATGCATCATAGAATATCTCCAAAGTATGACAAGTCATAAAAGATCCAACACAACGGTAAATGCATAACAAATATCATCTCATACCACAATATCCACCATAGGAATTACATAGATAGATCCATACTTATGCAAGGCACATCATATGGACTTCAACAATGATCATACATAGAGAGATTAGATCAAGTTACCACCACAAACCCAAAGTCCAGGGGGTGGACTACTCCCCCTTCATCATGGTGATGATGGTGGAGATGTTGGAGAAGATGGAGACCACCCCGGCAGCGCCCCGCCGGAGTTTTCCCCCTCCAATCTGCAGCTCCAGGTCTTCTGTTTCGTGGTTTTGTGTTTCTGCGGCGCTCCCTCCGAAAGCCGTCGGGGGACTATTTTTATAGTCGTTTTTAGGTCAAGACGAAGGCACGGGGACGAAGATCGACGGCATCGGAGGCTCGAGGCCCAGGATAGGGGGTCCCACACGGCCAAGGAATCTGGCCGCGTGGGCCCACCTCTTTTGGCCCTCGGGTTTCCGTTTGTTCGCTTCCTTCGCTCCTACGTTTGTTCCTTCCAAAAACTGACGCCCGTGAAATATTAGGTCATTTGGACGTCGTTTGGGTCCCTGAAACATCAAAATATAGAAAATAGGGTTTTCTGCCAGTGCAGGGTTAATTCCAGAAAAATAGGGAAACTGTGAAATATTCCCAAAATCAATATAAAACAATGATATAACCCTTATATGATGCAAATATGATTGAAATATAAGTAATACAATGCAAACTTCATGTATGCATTTTACATGCATCACCATGTGGAAAGATGCCGAGGAAGCCCAAGACTCAAGACCATCCAAGGCGTACGCATGGAAGAGGAGAAGAAAGTGTCAAGATGAAGATGAAGAAGATGGCAAAAACTGCCAGGCCGGCCTGCAGCCCAGCCTAGGCCGGCCTACAGGCAGGTCTCATGCCAAAGACAGCCGGCCTCTAGGCCAGCCAGGCCGGCTCCCAGGCCGGCCCCCCAGCCGAAGCAGCCGGCCTCCAACCCTGCCAGGCTGGCTCCAAGGCCGGCCACTCGTGTCCTGCACCTAGTTTTGTACTACGACTATAAATATCTTGTCCTCACCTCCTTTCTAGGGAGAGACTAAGATTAGACTTGAGTTTGAGCATAGCCTCCTTACCCACCCTTGTGGTGTTGCCTCCCCTTGTGGAGAAGATCCCCTTGTAGATTCAAGGCCTCCGCTTGTGGAGAAGATCTCTCTTGTGGATTCAAGACCTCTACTTGTAGTTGTAGCTACTTGCCAATCTTTCATCTTAGGGTGACTCTATTGGATCGGTTTGGTTGACCGTTGGAGAAACAACCATTCAAGATCCCTCCTTCTATCTACTTGCCAATCTCTCCTTTGGGATTCTATTGGACCGACCGGTGAGGGAAACGTGTCTTTGTATCGTGTTTGTGTTCTTGTGTTCTTGGCGTTCTTCGTGTTCTTCGTGTGTTCTTGCAGGAGTTCACCCAAATCCGCCATCAATCCGTGAAGATCGGGCACCCCTTGAGGTCCTAATCTCATCATATGGTATCAGAGCAAAGGTTGCCACGGATTTCACTTGTGTTTCCACCGAAATCCCCCAAATTTTTTCTTGTTCTTTGAGAAATTCAAAAATTTCCACCAAAAATAGCCTCACGAGCTTTTGGATCGATCTGTGAATCTAGTGCGTTTGGGCAGGTTTTGATCCATAGATCTATTGCTAAACATGTTGGCCTACCTTCCTATGCGTTTCCATGGCCAAATTCCATTGATTTCCCCTTCGATTTGAGGTTTTTCGGGCCATTTTTCCGCTAAAATCGCGGATTTTCGAGGGTCAACCCGCAGCAGGTTGCCCGGCCTCCAGCCCGGCCATGCTGGCTCCCAGGCCGGCCTCCCACCCGACCCCGCCGGCCTCCAGCCCGGCCCGGCCGACTTCCTAGAAAACTGAAATTTTCAAAAACTGGTTTGGCCATATCTTTCACTTCCGGACTCCGTTTTGAGTGATCTTTAGCTCGTTTCGAAGCTACGAACACGCTCTACATCACCATTGCAGAAGATCCATCATCTCTTGAAGCCAAATTCCTTGATCAAGGATGGAACCTCCACATCAACGGGTGAAGATCGTCGACGAAAGGTATAAACATCACGAATCTTTTCCCCGTTGCCTTCCTTTGATATCCATCATACCCTTGTGTTTATCTTGTCCTATTGAGGCTAGCTCTTGATGATTGCGTGGGCTTTGCACATTTGCACCATGTAGTTTTCGAGCAAAAGTTGTATGCACTAGTTGATATATCTTGTTGTTGGCATCAAAAGTGGGTGAGTAAAAAGCAAAAAGAAAAAGAGAGAAGAAGCAAAAAGAGCCAAATAAAAAGAAAGAAAAGAAGAAACCACCACTTGCCATATCTCTTGTAGGAAGCGCGCAAGCTCGATGAACATCTTGTAGGTGGTACATTTTGTGCAAATCTTGTAGCCTACCAATAAATTGCAATCGAGCTGGTGGCTCTCCTTGTACTTGTGCAACACGAGCTTATAGTCTTCGCTAGGATCATATGGTTCTTTAGCTCACTTCTTTGTTGCATGAGTCCCATTTATCTATTCGTGCGTGTGTTTCTTTGAGCTACATTCCTATCTTTTGAGATTGACTTGCTTTTGCTTTGTGATCATTGTGGTTCTCTACTTGCCTTTACAATATCTTGGTTTCCGGTTGGTTCAATTTGCTTTCCACCTACCATATCTTCCTATCCACTTTTAAGCAGTGTGTGTTTTGGAGTTTTCTTTGGATACTTGAACACAAACACTTTACTTTGTGATCGTTCCCTTTGGCTGTCCACGACGTCCAATACTATCTACAAAGGTGAGAGGTTGTGCTCTAGTTTCCTTCCACTCCACATATACACTTGTCTTGTGAGTTAAAATGTCTAGGGAGAGTGAATGCAACTATGGAGGCCAAGATGATAACGAGTACATGATGAGTCACATAGACTATGATGCCTCATGCATTGAGGACATGGGGTACTACTACACCGACAATGACCCCCATGACATGATGGATTATCACCAAGACTTCCGCTACAACGACTCCGACTATTCAAGCGTCCACGACATGGAGCGGTACCACGACTTCGAGCAACCTTCATCATATTGTATCGACTCCAAGTACACACGAATAGATGACATGGAGCGGTACCACGACTCCGACTACACAAGCTCCAACGACAATGAGGCGCAAATCTCCTCATATGCCTCATCTTATGGTACCGACTTCGACTACAACAACATGGTGGAGCGCCACTACTACGACTACAACTCCGATGACATGGTGGAGAACATCTACAACTACTACTCTTGTAGCATGTGCGACGACATCGACTACACCGTCGTTAACATGCAAGAGGAGAAGAACCCCATCACCACCATGTTCAAGAGCGGCACCACCAAGCGTCATGACACAACCTACTATGGTTCAAGCAAAAGGCGGTGCTCCGACAAGACCACCATGCACTCATTCTATGGAGCTCCATCTACTTCAAGAAGGCGCCATGAGAAGGATAACGCAAAGAGCGTCAAACTTCGACACTCTACATCAACCCAAAGACGACGCCACAAGAAGTGCATTGACAAGGCCAAGCCAAGCCAAGGCCCATCTAGCTCATCAAGGCGCCACAAGAAAGATGCCAAGGTGGACCACAACATGTCCAAGCTCGAAGCTGACATCGACACACTCGCCAAGCGTCAAAACATATCTCCAAGCTCTAGCTGAAGCGCCAAGCCAAGGAAGCCAAGGCATCCAAACGCCTTTCGACGTCACCCCTCTACTCAAGAGCGTCAACGACGACATGAGAAGAAGACGGCGACAAAGGAGCATCCTATGGTGTCCCCTTGTGCTACCACTTCAACTGCGACAACAAGAGCTCCAAAGTTCATCTTCGGTGATTCTTGTGTTGATGAGATCATGGCCGACATCGACAACTTCTTCGAGAAATTCCTACGTCGACGCCGGAAGAAACATGGTCATAAACGTGAGGCCACTACCCCTTTGGCGCCTTTCTCAAGCACTTCTCTTCATATGGTATCTTCACCAAGTGCCACCACTACATGCGCGCCCATCTCAAGCCCCTCACATGATATGGTGTCTACACCTAGTGCCACCACCACATTGTCCCCCATATGGCAAGATGAAGACCTCATATGCAACAATTGCCAAGGCCAAGACCATGAACCACGGGAATGTCCCAATCTCTTGTGCCCAATATGCAATGCCCCAGGTCACATGATGTGGGATTGCCAAGTTGGTGACCAAGATGGTGAGAAGACGGTCGAGCATGGGATTTTCCCTTCGACCACGGAGGCGAGCATGAATGATACTATCACTTTGGTTGATGAACCAAGTGAGCTTGCCGAGCATGGGATTTTCCTTTGGCAATGGATTCGAGAGATGATGCTTACTCTATGGCATTGACCTTTGGAGGCGAGATGGTTGAGGAGGTTGAGCATGGGAGTTTCCCTTCAACCACGGAGGCGTTTGGAGTTGAGAACATTGAGCCTACCCTCATGAGTTTGAGTTATGAGAGGTTACCAATCCCATGTGAGAATGAGAGCCACTTAGCCCACTTGAGTGAGAGTGAGAGTGAGTTGAGTGGCTCCACCATATGTGAGTTTGAGTGCTTTCACTTTGAGGGAATGAGTGATACACCACTTAAGTTGAGAGAGGTAGTTGATAGGTCTTGTGAGGCCAATTCGATTTCTAACAACTTACCACCTTCCTCTAGTGTGTTCTCTCATTGTGTGCTAGGTTCCATGGATGATGAGACGCCACTCTTCGACATGATGGTGCCTCAAATGGAGTAGATTTACATGCAGGATGAAGATGTTGCCATACCCATGCTATGCAATCGATGTTTGCGCTATTCTCCCATTGTTGCTTGCAATATGTTGAACAATTTTTCTTTCACATGTGTTTCTTGCAATAATGTTGAAATGTTTGATAATGAGATTACCCCCATAGCTTTCTCACTCGTTGGAGATTTTTCGTTTTCTCTTATGGAGCTTGTTCCATCCTTCACTTTGCATAGTGACCATCCACATATGTCATATTTTCCAATTGACTTTGGTGTGTTTGGTGATGAGCAAATGAAGAGACGTGTCATGATGGATGATGTGTTCATTTACCGTGCACATACTTTCTTCATATGGTGTCTTGTGTGTGCCGGTAATCGCATGATAATGTTAACTCAATTGAGCATGAGTTGACAACAAGAGCTCTTGAGAGTATACATGTGAGTTGTGGTTTGAATCCAACTCTAATTCTTTGCCCATGTTTTGCATCAAACAAGTTGAATACTTTCTCTTGCTTTTGGTTTGTTTGCAAACATGTTTGTGATATTGGTTTTCCCTATGGCAAGAATGTTTCCTTAATCTTTCATATGAATGATTTGTGTGTTGCAACAAAAATGATGAACTATTGTTCGTCCCAATGGCTTGTTTGCAACCATAATGACATTTTGTGCATGTCTTGTCATGAGTTTATTGGTTTCTACCAATTGGGTATTGCAACAAAAATGTTGAAAACTTGCCCTTTCATGTGCTTTGTTTGCCATCATGATGATATTTTGGACATTCTTCGTTGTGTGTTTTTACTATGTTCTCCTCTTATGGCCTCAAGGATGTTGACAAATTGTTCTTTCCAATGTCTTGTGTGCAATAATGATCATATGGTTCAAAATGAGATACCTAGATGGAATCCTCATATTTCTTTCCCACATTTTGAAGATGTTCCATTGGATTGTTTACACATTGACCTTGCACTTGCACTACCTTTTCATATTATTGTGTTGTGCTAACGGTGCTATGACAAAAAATGGACATGTCATTGTTGATATGCTCCGATTTCTTGCACACACATGGTTTGCTTGGTCTTTGGTGTTTGTAGGCACGGTGAATTCCAATTATTCGACAACACATCGACCTCCTTTGCATGGTGATGACGAGCAAGAGTCGAGGAGGACTCTTTTTGAAGCGGGGGGAGATGATGCAGCCCAGGTCACGTCCATCACCATGTCAAGCACTCCAACATATGACAAGTCGACATTGAGATTAAAGGTGAACTCCTACCTCTATGAGAACCCATTTCGTGCTCCTTTGGATGGTATATTACTTGAGCATCTACCCCTTTGCTATGCTAGGTATCACATGACGAGTACAGCCATCTGGGAAGATGCCTAGGAAGCCCAAGACTTAAGACCATCCAAGGCATACGCATGGAAGAGGAGGAGAAAGCGTCAAGATGAAGATGAAGAAGATGGCAAAAACTGCCAGGTCGGCCTGCAGCCCAGCCTAGGCCGGCCTAGAGGCTGGTCTCATGCCAGAGACAGCCGGCCTCCAGGCCGGCCCTCCAGCCGAAGCCACCGGCCTCCAGCCCGGCCAGGCCGGCTCCCAGGCCGACCACTCGTGTCCTGCACCCCGTTTTGTACTATGACTATAAATAGCTCGTCCCCACCTCCTTTCTAGGGAGAGACTAACATTAGACTTGAGTTTGAGCATAGCCTCCTTACCCACCCCTTGTGGTGTTGCCTCCCCTTGTGGAGAAGATTCCCTTATAGATTTAAGGCCTCCGCTTGTGGAGAAGATCCCTCTTGTGGATTCAAGACATCTACTTGTAGTTGTAGCTACGTGCCAATCTTTCATCTTAGGGTGACTCTATTGGATCGGTTTGGTTGACCGTTGGAGAAACAACCATTCAAGATCCCTCCTTATATCTACTTGCCAATCTCTCCCTTTGGAATTCTATTGGACTGGCTTGAAACGACCGGTGAGGGAAACGTGTCTTTGTATCGTGTTTGTGTTCTTCTGTTCTTGGCATTCTTCGTGTTCTTTGTGTGTTCTTGCGTGACTTCGCCCAAATCCGCCGTCAATCCATGAAGATTGGGCACCCCTTGAGGTCCTAACCTCATCAGCAGAGCTCCAGTCATAGCATCTGGTATGTGACTCTATTTATCTATAACCTTCCTCCTTGGTTGTGCATGAAGCGGAAGTTCATTATGATGCCAGTGCTCATCCAAGGCACGAAGTAACCCGGCAACGACATTGATGTGTACCTGAGTCCATTGGTTGAAGAACTTTTACAGTTGTGGCGTGACGAAGGTGTACGTGTGTGGGATGAGCACGAACAGGAGGAATTTGACCTACGAGCGTTGCTGTTTGTAACCATCAATGATTGGCCTGCTCTTATTAACATTTCAGGACAGTCAAACAAGGGATACAATGCATGCACGCACTGTTTAGGTGAGACTGAAACTATATATTTGGAAAACAAGAATGTGTACCCGGGGCATCGTCGATTTCTTCTAAAACAGCATCCCGTAAGAAAGAAAGGCAAGCATTTCAAAGGTGAGGCAGATCACCGGACGAAGCCTACCCGCCTACTAGGGATGTTATATATGATATGGTCAAGGATTTAAAAGTAATCTTTGGAAAGTGTTTTGGCGGACAATCTGTTCCGAATGACGCTGACGGACACGTACCCATGTGGAAGAAGAAATCTATATTTTGGGAGCTACCCTATTGGAAAATCCTAGAGGTTCACTCTGCAATCGACGTGATGCACGTGACGAAAAATCTTTGCGTGAACCTGCTAAACTTCTCGGGCGTGTATGGGAAGACGAAAGATACACCAGAATCACGGCAGGACTAGCAACGTATGCATGAACGAGACGACCACCTGAATCCAGAGAAGTATCAAGGTCCTGCCAGCTACGCTCTTACCAAAGAAGAGAAGGAGATCTTTTTTGAAGTCCTGAGCAGTATCAAGGTCCCGTCTAGCTTCTCGTCGAATATAAAGGGAATAATAAACATGACATAGAAAAAGTTCCAAAACCTAAAGTCTCAAGACTGCCACGTGATTATGACACAATTACTTCCGGTTGCATTGAGGGGGCTTCTGCTGGAAAATGTTCGAGTACCCATTGTGAAGCTATGTGTATTTCTCAATGCAATTTCTCAGAAGGTGATCCATCCAGAAACTCTACCAAGTTTACAAAAGTATGTGGTCCAATGTCTTGTTAGCTTCGAGTTGGTGTTCCCACCATCCTTCTTCAATATTATGACGCACTTCATAGTTCACCTAGTCGAAGAGATTTCCATTCTCGGTCCTATATTTCTACATAGCATGTTCCCCTATGAGAGGTTCATGGGAGTCTTAAATAAATACGTTCATAACCGTGCTAGGCCGGAAGGAAGCATCTCCAAGGGCTATGGAACAGAGGAGGTCATTGAGTTTTATGTTGACTTTATTCCTGACCTTAAGCCGATCGGTGTTCCTCAATCGCGCCATGAGGGGAGACTGCATGGAAAAGGCACGCTAGGAAAGAAAGCAATAATATGTATGGACGGGCATTCTTTCACTCAAGCACACTACATAGTTCTACATAATTCCAGCTTGGTGACTCCGTATATCCAGGAACACAAGAATATTTTACGCTCCAAATACCCGGAGCAGTCTGAAGATTGGATTGATGGAGAACACGTGAAGACTTTCAGCGGTTGGTTGCAAACACGTCTCATTAATGACACCACTGTTGGAGAACAGCTATACTTGTTGGTCAAGTCACAATCTTCGACTATAATGACTTTTCAAGGGTACGAGATAAATGGGAATACATTTTACATGGCCGATCAAGATAAAAAGAGCACCAACCAAAACAGTGGTGTCCGCTTTGATGCAACAAACAACAATGGGCAAAAGGACACATATTATGGTTACATAGAGCAGATATGAGAAATTGACTATGAACCTTCTTTTAAGATCCCTTTGTTCTGGTGCAAATGGTTCAACCTGAAAGGCGGGGTACAGGTAGACCCGTAGTACGGAATGACTATGGTGGATCTCAGGAATCTTGGGTACGACACCGAACCATTCGTCCTACCCAGTGAAGTGGCTCAGGTTTTCTATGTGAAGGACATGTCTACCAAACCGAAAAAAAGAAAAGATAAGCAAGCGAATACATGTCTTCCATACGATGAGCCAAATCGCCACATAGTTCTTTCAGGGAAAAGAAACATCATGGGAGTGGAGGACAAGACAGACATGTCAGAAGATTACAATAAGTTTCATGAAATTCCGCCCTTCACAGTGAAAACTGACCCAAGCATCGTGTTAAATGATGAAGATTGTCCATGGTTACGGCGCAATCAGAAGAAAGGGACACACATGAAGAAAAAGTTTATACCACAACACTAGAGACGGATGTTGGTAATCATGTGTAATAATGTATAAAACCTTTTATTTAACTGTGTTCTGAAAATGGTGGCTCAAAAAAGTTGGAACAAAACACACGGTTTCCCCTGCATACAGCCCGACGGTGGCTCGTGAGTGCCCGCATATCAAATGCACCGTCGGACGTATGCAGGGAATCTGAATGCTTTGTATAACAAATGAACTATAATATGAGTACACACTGAGTGCCGAACATGTCCGAGAGGTGGGCTATATATAGGGTCGTGTGGCTCACGAAGTGGTCGTGATAGTGCTGATCCAACAGCTCACAAGCCCTCAGAAGAAACACACCCTGATCCAATGGCTCACAAGCGCTAGAAAGAAACACACGATCCGTGTGCTTCTTTAGTCCCGGTTGGTAACACCAACCGGGACTAAAGGCGGGCTTTACGGTCACGACTCATGTCAGTCACGTGTCCTCCCCCAGCGCTGTCCTGGCCACGTGTGCAGCGTCTCTGAGATTAAGATCGCAGGGCAGATGTCACAATTATAGCACACCATTTTATTTAACTGTGTAAATCAAATAGATATAAAAGAAAAAAGAAAAAGGAACTAAAGATATTTGATTTTTACAAAAAATACAATTATATTAAATATAGGTATGAGTTTTACAAATAAAAAGGAAATCAAAGATATTTTATAATTTTTATTAAAATGGACAATTAAAACATGTAAATGAAATAGCTATGCAAGAAAAAAATAGAAACTACAAAAAAGTAAATCAGAAAAAAGAAAAAGGAAAAGCCCATTAGTCTCAGTTCGTGTCTGGAAACGGGACTAATGTGGGCTTCGCATGCGAAATTCAGCGGGCGGCCCAAATTTTGAGCTTTAGTCCCGGTTCAAGACACGATCCGAGACAAAAGGGTCTTTAGTCTCGGGTCCAGCCACGACCCGGGACTAAAGCTCCGTTTCGCGGCACGTAGTGCGGTTCGCGACCAGAAAATCCCCCGGCGCTTCTTTTTCCTCTCTCCCCCGGCGAAGCCCTGCCGCCGCCGCCCATCTGCCGCCGCCACGTGTGGAGCCGAGCCCGCGCGCCACCCCACCCCGCGCCCCCGTGCGCCTCCGCCGTCACGCCCGAGGAGGGGCCAGCCCGTGCGCCGGAGTCCGCGCAGTCGCACCGGAGTCCGCGCCGTCCGCCGCGCCCGCGCCTCCATCTACTCCTCCGCCGCGCTCCTCCATGCCGTCGTCGCCTCCATCTCCGGCCGGCGACCTCAACGAGGTAAACACTCTAAACCCTAACCGTACCCGTAGTTGTTAGCAAATTAAAAATTCTAGGTTAGCACCCCATTTAGAATGTTAGCAAATTTAAAATTCTAGCAAATTTTAGAATGATGTTGTTAGCAAATTTAGAATGCATTTTAGAATGTTAGCAAATTTGTTAGATGACAATTAGGCTTTTTTGTTAGATGAAAATTTGTTAAATGAATTTGTAAGATGATGTTAGCCACTTGTTAAATGAATTTGTTAGAATGTTAGCCAATTTTAGTGAAAATTTGTTAGCCACTTTTGTTAGAAGTAATTTGTTAGATGAATTTGTTACCCTTTTTTGTTAGCCAATTTTAGACAAAATTTGTTAGAAGCAAAATTAGTGTTCGATGAAAAGTGCTCATTAATATTGGGTACCTAATTTTTTCCTTTTTTACATTATATATTCAAGTGCTAATGTTTTTTACCTTTTTTACATATCCGTTTTGTAGTTAAGCAATGGACCCCTACGATAGACACGACGGTGAAGAACATCTATTCCATATAATTCGTGGAGAAGATGCCGGCCGTGGAGAAGATGCCGACCGTGGGGAAGATGAAGACGATTTCGGCTCACAATTCTTGAACGACTACGGTGATGGAATTGAGCAAGAAAAAGAGACCAAGGGCCCTCCGGATCACTAGATGGAGAACAAGCTGTAACAAATTCCGGCGCGGTATATATATTAAGACTTTGTTGATCACGTGATGGAGTTGATTTCTGTTGCACTTATTAACGAATCTTTTTTCTTTTAGCCCTCGGGATCGAGCCAATCATCTAAAAGGCCACGAGGCCCGAGCAGAAAGTTGGGCGATCATATAAGTTTAGTGATCGACAAAGTTGGTGTAGATGGCGAACCTCTTGAGCCCAAAGAGAAAGAACAAAATTTATAAATCAATGTGGAGTTATTGTTAGAGACAATATCGTGATCAACACTCGAGAATGGCATAAGCCAAAGGACGACGATGGATCAGTTAGTTATGTCGACGATAGATCCAAAGATGATCTTTTTGATAAGCTCATGACATCTTTCAGTCTACCGTCACTTCCGTCAGATATTGAGGAGAAGAAAATGAAGGAGAAAGTCAAGGAGTGGGCTCTTAAGAAGATGGCCACACAATTCCAGACCTTCAAGAAAAATATATGGAATACTTATAAGAAGAATAAAAAACTCCAACTTTCACCGGAACACTAGAGAAGCACAATTATCACTGGGCCGCATTTAAGGCGTACAAGGAATCGTCTGAAGCTCTGGAAAGGTCGGCAAAAATAAGATAAATGCTTCGAAGAAGGAATATCACCATATTCTGGGGCCAGGTGGCTACGTGACTGCCGCGCCTAAGTGGGAAAAAAGAGACGCCGACCTGATTGCTAAAGGGATCATTCCAGAAACAAAGGATTTTCCCGAGAGGTCCAAGCGATGGTTGTACGGGCATGGGTCAACGTTGGACCCAGAGACAGGGAAGCTTGTTGCAAGGGAAAAAATAAGAAAAAAATTGAGGATGTCACCAAAGAGCTTGTTAAAGCAATAGGAAAAGTTCGAGATGGAACTTTAAACCAGACAGAGAGAACGACGAGCTGTCATTCGCCCTCAAGAATCCTGAAAAAAGGACGAACACGAGGCTATGGCCCCGGTTATCCGTGGAAGAAAGGGTTTCCGGAGTGCATTGACAGTTATAGAAGCCGTGAGAGGAAAAAGAAGGTGGAAGCAGACCGGATCCAACGGATAGAATCACAACTGGAGGAATTGCAACGCATTGTCATTAGGCAGCAGGAGCATGACGAGCAACCCTTGCCTTCTCCCAGTATCGTCCCCCCATCACGTGGGAAAAGTAGTGTGGGTTCCACGGCGTTCCTGGATGATGAACCGCAGGCTCACTGCCCCATGGATGATATCACAGAGAAGACACCGTGTGATCTACATCAGTCAATGAAGAACATATCCTTCAAGGTGGCGGTCGGCTATGCTTTACCTAACCAGCCTGGAGCAAACTTCCATGGCAGTGAGATTCCAGCTGGCTTTGCTCGTCGGGGTGGATGAAGTTCTGCCGGAATTTCAGACACTTGAGCTTGACAAGGCTGGAGGTGACGGGGAGACGAAACTGGGAGAAGTCAAGGGTGGTATAATTCTATGGAAAAAGGAATACATCGTGTTTGCGAACTCCACCCCTCCACGGACTCCTCCTTGTACCAATCAACAAAGTCCACCCCTCCCCGAGAGGGACCCCAGCACGAGTCCATCTCAATCTCCGGTGTATCAGCCGTCTCGACGGACTCCTCCTCGTAGCAAACAACCTCAGGAAAGACCACCCCTCCCCGAGATGGAGCCCATTAAGTGGACGAAGCGGAAGCCCATCCGTTCACCTCTTAAGAGGGCACAGAAAAAGAAGGCAAAAGAGAGGACTCCTGAGAAGTTACCTTACGAAAGGACTGTCGAGGAAAACGCCGCGTGGGTGGCTGCCGATACCAAAAGACAACTTGCACCAAAAATGCCCGAGCCAAGCTTTACATCCAAGATACCTGTGGAGAACATTGAGCGCTGCATTCAGAACTTATATAACCCGGAACCAAAGCCGCCAACAGACTATGAGCGCTCTATTGACAAGTTATATAGCTCAGAGGCGGAGAAGAGTAAATGCGGGAAAAAAGTTGCCCAGCTCGGAGAACAGGAAGTACAATCGGTCCCCCCGCTCAAGGTGTTTACCGACAAGCAGAAGGACAATACTGGTCTCAATGTTGCTCCTCAAGTCATAGGCGACTCAGGTTACCCCATTGCTGAGTTGGCATATAATTATGTTTACGGGAAGCCTCTGGTCAGAGATGAGGAGGTCGAGGGTCTACCAACACAATTGTGAAGATTGCATAACTGGTACATGCAAGACGCAAAGGAAGGGAAAATTTATATCATGGCGCAAGTTAAGGAAGAGCACTACTTCCAAGAATACGGTGTGCATATTGTATTTCCCGAGCTTTTTCAGTTATACAATCTCCGGGAGCCCGACAAATCTCTCGTTAGTTGCTATTGTCTGTAATGATTTATTTCTGTAATTTAAGTCTTTAGCTCAGCTCGTTCATTGCCAGTAATTATCCTCACGATATTCTTTTGTACGCTATTATGCAGAATGAAGATTCTCGAATGCAAAAAGGAATCAATCTGGGATATTGGGTTCATTGACCCAGATAAAGTTCATGAAGTCACCGTACAAAACCACCCCAAGGACACATAGGCACTTTTGCTAAGGTTTTTTAAGCGACAACATACCAAAAAAGAAATACTTTTTCCTTACAACTTCAAGTGAGTGTTATTGTCTTGTACACATTCTATTTTGCCCCCCGATGTTAAGTGTAATTGATGAGTTATGCATGATAAACGTGCGCAGGTTCTACTTTATTCTGCTAGTCATTAAAATTGACATCGGAGAAGTTGAAGTCCTGGACTCATTAAGGAAAGATTCTAAAGAATTCGCGAGCCTGTATTATATGATCCAGTGGTAATTTCAATCTCAATATATCGGTCTCTTTCGTTCATTTTCTGATATCAAGTAATTAATAATTCTTTTATTCATTTTGTTTGTCGTGCAGGGTTTGGAAACAGTTCATCAAGGAAGAACCCGGTGTATGGAAAGAGAAGCTGGATTTTTGTCTGAACAAGGTAAGTAGTACTACCTAGGTCGCGCATCTCTTTAATTCTAGTTTCAATACCATTGGCATGCTTGATTATTTTTTGATTGAATTTTATTCTCGTATAGTGGTGTCTCGTACAGCCAGAGGGGTCTAATTTATGTGCATACTACGTTTGCGAGAACATTCACATGAAGACCAGTGAGAGAATCAATAATCAAAGAAATAAAGAAGTATGTAAACATTATTCACAATTTTATTTTGTTACCATCAATTGTGTTGTGTTTCATTCGTAATTGTTTTGATCTGCTTCTTTTACAGTTGCGGAGGAAGCGGAACGCGCTCGTACCAGAGGTCCGCCTAAAAGCAATTGCGGAGGAATTGGCGGGATTTCTCCTTAGGGAGGTCATACCTGAAACCGGAGAATACCACTATAGGGAAGAATAATATGCCTCTATGTACTAGCTAGTGATCTCCATATGTAATTAAGTAGATATATGTACCAAATTGTATGTGTTGTGTATATGCACCAACGTACGTGAACTTCATGTACTACTTTATGGGTACGAAAACTTGTTTTTGTCGCATCGACGTGATCTCCGCAAACCCCTCCTAAACACAAAATCAGAAACCTAAACCCCTCCTAAACCCTAAACCCACCCTGAAAATTAATCGAAAATAAAACAAAATTGCACAAACCTTTAGTCCCGGTTCGTATTACGAACCGGGACTAAAGATCCCCAGACACGCGCGCTCTGCACGGCCACGTGGGAGGGACTTTAATCCCGTTCATAACAAACCGCGACTAAAGGGGGGGGGCTTTAGTCCCAGTTGGCCAGTCCCGGTTCGCCAACCGGGACTAAAGCCCCTTACGAACCGGGACTAGAGCCCCATTTTCCACTAGTGTTCAACAAGGATTTCTCAACTCATAGTCAACAAATGAAAGCCATGCTAGCTTGCTATTTATATTTATTTGTTGATTTATATATTTATCGAGATCCTCTATTTATATTAATAAGATATAATTGGGAAAAATAAGTTTCCTATACTTTCTATGATTACGGTTCAATATTTAAAGCACTTTTGACATGGAAATTCATAAGCCATGATTTATAAAGCACACTATCCAAGCCATCCCTAGTAAGCCATCACAATTTTAAAAAGAAGGGACACGTACATCAACACGAGTTTGCATTAATAGAGAAGCATGGTTAGAAATTCCAGTAACAAAACTCCTGATAGTAACAAGAGGGAAGTTTTTGTTCTCAAACAGGAGTAACCAAAATCATGTTTAATTTTTTTAAATAAGATCTCTCTAAACATTTGACTAGGTAAAGAATCTACCAAAAGCTCGAGTTCTTTAACCCGAATGCTCAATAATTGCATTGATTAAAAGGAACATATATGCAGCCATTTATATGTATCCCTTTCGGAAGTTTTCAAATAATATTAAAATCACCGCCCAAAACAAAGGGAAACTATCTTCCTGGCAGGGTTAACTGCTCTGGAGAAATCACTGGCTAGTGAAAGGCCCCGATAGGGGCGACACTAGCGTGACACCTGTATGCATTGTCTTTCTCCTTGGAGCCATCGTCGAGATTCCCCTCCTTGTTTCCCGGGTGAAAACTCTATTCCCCTTCGGAATGGCGGGGCAATGCCTCGATGTTTTGTCATTCTTGGAGGCGCCCTTTTGGGAACTGGGCAGGGATGTGTTGCTTCAAGTACGACAGGCTGACAACGGTTGGTTTGTCTAACGATGTCCTTCCCCGCAGTTTTCCTTCTGCCCTACTCGATGTGAGTTCACCCCGTACTTCTTCCCGCCACTGCTACTCTGTCCAAGAGGCAATAGGGATTTCCTCGGCGATAGCTGGTTGTTGGTGTTGCAAATACTTGGATATTCTTTCCTAGGCCCTAGTGTTCTTCGGTGAGCGATTTTCTTATTTTTGTGTTGGTGTTCTTTCTTTCGATGCGCCTGTGGCAGATCTGGCGAGCTCTCGCGAGCGGTGGTCGTGTTTGATCTCTTCTACCTAGCACCTATGTCAACAATTTTTTTAAACTCTAGGGTGAACAACTCTGGCCGAGGATGTGGTGCCCTTGACCCAGGGCCAAACACTCTTAACCTCGGAGTTCTTTCGAGATGAGCTTCTGAAAAAAAAGTTGCAAATTGTTGTTATGAGTATTCTATTAATTATATTAAGCCTTGAGTCAGGATCTCACAGGTGTATCCTTAGCCATTCTAGGTTTGATTATTTTGAAGTCGGGCTCACATGGTGCCTTTTATTTTTCGAAATCCGAAAGAGGAAGACGTAATTGAGAACGGGTGCACCTACAGACGCACTAATTCTTGGTTATTTTATACTCTCTACATCTCAAAATTCTTATCGTGATTTTGCATCAAACTTGAATTAAAACCATGACATGAATTATGGAACGGAGGGAGTACTAAATTGCAACAAAAAAGTCTAAGCAAAATTTTGAGTGTAGTACAATGCCATGCTATG
Organism: Poa pratensis; assembly: GCA_947311845.1. Classification (NCBI taxonomy): domain Eukaryota; kingdom Viridiplantae; phylum Streptophyta; class Magnoliopsida; order Poales; family Poaceae; genus Poa; species Poa pratensis. The sequence goes on along the minus strand of CAMZMU010000120.1, from coordinate 22,636,796 downwards.
TGGGAAAATAAAAACTTCTATGTAGCTTGTGAAAAATAGGAAGTGATACCAAGTATATGAGAATATAAAATTCATCGAATTTCATTTTTTTTCTCTCAGCTAGCATCGCGTAATAACCTCAAACTTTAGAGGTCAATAAAATTTCTCTTCTGTAATTCTCGATTGACCAAGAATTAATTTAGAACTCGGTTGACGATTGTGAATGTGCAATTCGCATGGTGACTTGTGGACCTCAAAGTTGTACATGGGTTGCAATTGCACATGAATTTCTTAATTACATATAACTTGTATTGGGTGAATTGCATATGCAACTGGCGACCGAGAATTAGCGGGGTCTCCTTATACTCTTTGTATTAAAATGTGTTCGTTTTTTATTTAAAATTTCTGGTTTACCAAAAATCTCGAAAAGATGCAAATATGTAGGTGCACTTGTGCTTAGAAAAAACAATCTCTTCCGGAAAAACAACAATCACACCATGGCTGGATATATAAACGAGAGACGTGCTCCTCGAATTTTGCAGAAAATATAACGAAACTGGGGTACGTACAACAATACAGCCGAGCTCCAAGTGTGTACAACAGCATGTGTCCTATTGATCGAAGGCTCCATGCAGAGTGTACTACTACTACAACACAATTATATACACTTACATCACTCATGTTGTTAAGCTTAAGCGCCGCAGCTGCACACGCATCACACAGGTAACACAAATACAAGCCCGATTCGACGGCCGGCGATCAATCGATCGACTGATCAGCTCCCTCAGGCGGCGTCGCGCGTCCGCGTCGACTGGACTGGCATGACGGAGGCGCTGCCGCCTGCGCCGCCAATCTCCTCGACGTCGTCCTCCACGTCTGTCGCCACGGGCGGCCTCGCCTTTGGGTCGAACCTCTTGCTGGCCGGGTTCGTCGCCGGGTCGTACTTCTTGATCACGAGCACCGACGCGGACGTCTTGAACTCCGGCGACACCAGGTAGCTCCCCACGGGGCCCAGCTCCTCGGCGTTTTGTACCAGCGGCTCCGTCGGCGGCATCCGCCCCACCACCAACATGTTGCACTTGGACAACGAGTTGATCGCCTCCAGCACCTCCTCCTTGCCGGATGCCTCCACGTCGTCGAACCTCACCGACTCGTCGTTCACGGCGCTGACCTTGGCCTTAAACGCCTCCACGGCCGCCTCGTCGGACTCTTTGTCGTGGATCGGGCGGCTTGGCCTGAACCGTGTCAGCGTCACGGCGACGCCAGGGTGCTCTGCCATGCGGGTGGCATACGCAAGAGCCTCGCGGTCGTCGGGTCCGCCGAAAAGAGCACGGAGACGGAGAAGGACACGTTCTTGGCGGCCACCTGGGAGTGTCCGCCAAGGCCGCGGTCGACGAGGATGGCGACGGAGCAGGGCGCGCCCCGGAGCACGCGCTTGTTCATGGCGTGGTACTGGGAGCCGAGCGAGTGGAACGTGCCGTCGTGCTGGAGCATCTTGTGGTAGGGCATGATGACGATGGCGGAGCGCTTCTCGGCGGCGCTGTCGATGACGTCCCGGTGGATGGTCTCTAGATCGGAGATGGCCGTCATGGGCTTCACCCTCACGGTGCTCAGCTGCTGGAACGCCTCGAAGGCCACCACCATCTGCCCATCCTTGTCCCCGCTGTTGAAAAAGGGCATGGCGTTGCGGCGCGTGCGGTGCACCATGGAGATGGCCGACGACCGCTCCGAGAGTTCCACCAGATGCATGGCATACATGGCAAGGCGGCGACGCCCGGTGCCCCGCGAGACTCGACCAGGTTCAGCAGCGTCGGGACGTTGCGGTTGCTGTGGAAGCAGGCGAGCACGCGAAGCTCGCTGTTGGCGTCGGACGGCGAGCACTCGACGGTGCGGCGCTTGTACGGCACGGACGGCCGGCCGGCTTGTAGATGGCCATGACGATGGGCGTGGTGATGAACGTGGTGAAGAGCGCCATGAGCACCATGATGGCGAAGGACTCGTCGTTGAGCACCTTGCGGTCCCTGCCGATGTTGAGGACGATGAGCTCCACGAGGCCCTTGGTGTTCATCAGGAACCCCAGCGTGACCGCCTCCCGCATGGGAATCTTCACCAGCAGCGACGTGAGCACCGTGCCACCGATCTTGCCGAGGCAGGCGTTGGCGATAACGAGCACAAGCAGGCCCCATGATTTGGCTCCCCGGATGGTGGCCACGTTGGTCTTGAGGCCGCTGGACACGAAGTAGAGCGGGAGGAAGAGGCCGGAGATGAGGTCCTCCACCTTCTCGATGAGCACGCCGGCGAAGGGTCCGTCCTTGGGCACGACGATGCCAACCATGAATGCCCCGAAGAGCGCGTGGATGCCGATCACGTCGGTGACGAAGCCGGCAGCGAGGACGATGGCGAGGGTGGCGCAGATGTACACTTCCTTGACAGGCTCGCCCTCGGAGACCGGTGGGCCATCCACGCCAGCAACGGCCGGAGGAGAAAGATAATGGCGAGGACAAAGGCCGTGGCAGTGAGGAGCACCCAGAGCGAGATGATGGGCGAGCCATCTCCGGAGAGGGCAACGGCCAGCGCCAGCAGGATCCAGGCGGCGACGTCGTTGACGGCCGCGGCAGACATGGCCATGCGTCCGAGGTCAGTGGTGAGGAGCTTGAGCTCGGCGAGGATGCGGGCGAGCACCGGGAAGGCGGTGATGGAGAGCGCAACGCCCATGAAGACTAGGAAGGGCGCCTGCGGGGCGCCCTTGACGATGGTGGCGCGGAATGCGAAGGAGGTGCCGATGCCGAGCGCGAACGGGAGGGAGATGCCGGCGAGCGCGATGGCCAGCGCCTTCTTGCCCGTGCGGCGGATGGCGGAGATGTCGAGCTCGAGGCCGACGAGGAAGAGGAAGAAGAGGAGGCCGAGGTTGGCGAGCGTGTCCAGCACCGGCAGGCTCCTCTTCGGGAACACGGCGTCCAGGAACTTGTTGCTCCGGCCCAGCGCGGACGGCCCCAGCAGGACGCCTCCCTGCATCATCAACCATGCATACGATTTCATCCGTCAACAGGCCACACCATATTTCGAATGCAGAACTGAAATTTGTATACTTGCATAGTATTCACTACAGTATGGGTTAGCAAATTAGAATTGCATTTGTGATAATATGCCGCTCTAAGATTTGAGAATAAGAGAATACTAGTGGCATTGTATTGTTTGCCATTGACTTGAGCTGTGTACCGGTGTGATGTGTCATCCTTTGGAGTGTCAAAACTCAAAACCAGATTGTGACCTTAGCAAACAAGAACAAAATTACAAGCTGTTCTTCTTAGAGGGGATAATTACAAGCTGTTTGAAAAGCAATCTAATAGGATACTAAGACTAGCTAAGCTAACACATGGACAGCTGTTACAAGCTACTTCCTCCATGAGTAAGCTGCTTTGCTACTACTAGCTAGTTGGGACTTGGCAGTAATTTCTCTTGCTTAAGCTAGGCCTCGAAGTCAATGGCAGGAGGAGTACCTTCCTATAAATAATGCACTTAACAAAGGGCACTGTAGACTGTATACACATAGTTAAGCCCTTTGTCTTTGACTAGTTAAGCAATTCAAGGAACAGAAGCAAGTTAACTAAATGAGCTACTATGAACAATTGCTACTTGCATGTCCATATTCATTGTTTGACCCATCCTACTAAGTAACCAACAAAACTTCTTCTATTCCAAAGCAGAGAGGTGCAGCTGTGCGTCTAAACGTGCAGAGAAGTGCAGACTCAGCTAGTTGATAGAAATGCTCATGTGAAAGACAGAAACACACACGCGGGTCATTGACTTGGGATCTTCCTCCAAGTACGTACACGATACTCTGAACTGTCTCATCACCGTCGTCACAGCGCACGGGTCATTGACTTGCTGAATTTTCTGTATGAGTTATTACGATTATTAAGACAGTGTCTAGCTTGAGCCCTCTCTTCTCCCTAAACTGAAAATCACTATAGAGATACAGTAGTCCTGAAGACACGATCTCTTGCATAGGGATCAGAAACTAATACTAGTATATGCTTGAGGAGGTGCCGAGAAATCTTATTTCTTCTGGCTACTCTAGCGATCATATCCGATCTCTAGACAATAGTGTAGAGAGATTATATTGGTTTCTATATAAAATTAATCTGGCATTGGTCGGTGATCTTAATCTGATTGCAGGTTGCAGCAGAGCAGAGCCGGCCGGGCTTTATCTGAGCCCAGCATCCCCCGGGGGAGTCGGGATCCGGCATGTCTACCTGCCTTGCAACGTTTCCACACGTTGGCAACACTGCAAATCTGTCCTTTCTCTCGTTTGGGCGAATCAAAACTCTAAACTGGTACTTGCTCCGTATCAAAATGTAAAATGTTTTAGACCAAAAAAAAGCCTAAAACATTTTACATTTTGATACCGAGGGAGTACTAGATTTAATTGATTAACCTGATGCTAATTTGGGACAGTATTGCATACTGTATCGCACATTTTTATTTTTATTCCTGCCAGCAACGAACAATCCAAATTACTTTTCTTCCTTGTCACCGGCTGGCTGGCAAGGGATCTTTGAAAAAACCATCACCCTCAAGTTCCTCCTGTATCTAGATGCAGTCACCAGAATCGCCCATACTTTTCTTCCGAACCCGTCCGTCCATGCATTTCGAAGACCACAATTGTCTTTCTTATTTTTCTTCCCCGGCGACCGAAACCTGGAGTAGTCCAGGGTGATGGAGAGGGGCTCCCATATGCCCCAAATTAGTTGTCACCAAACTCTCGAGATCCCACTATTTTCAGTTCTACTAGGGCGCCTTTTGTATTTTTGTGGGGTGCTTAAATAAGTAAATATCCCAAGCTACTGTCCCTAATTAACTAACTCCAAGACGTGATTGATGAACAGCAAATCAAAAGGTCAAGAACCTAGCCGTTCTAGGGAAACTACAATTGATATTGATGTGCGATCGATGGAAGTAGTACTAGCTAGGTACCGAGAGGAACAACAGCAGCCCCCACAAAATCCAACTTTTAACTTCTTCTTCGAACCGGTGGCGGAAGCCACGTCTGTCGCCTTCTGTCAGGACGTGCTACTAGAAGTCTAGAACAGAAAGGGGATCGAGATTGAGAGCGACGGAAAAGGCCAATGAACGAACCAGAGGAGTCGTCGTCGTCGTCGTCGTTTGTACCCTCCCGTCCTCGACTCTCCCCGACTTGTACAGACGAGTCAAAATCGACTAGTCCAACAGCGTGTCCCCCGAGTTCAGAGACCCGTGCGGTGCGCAACGACGTCAAGTCGCGCGTCGGAACGAGCTCTGCCGCCGCCGCGGAATTCACCGGCTAGCCGTCAAAACTAAACCCTAGTAGCTAGCTGCGCACGGGCCACGGCGGCGCACATATATCGAGTCCGGCCGGCGGGCGAATCAAGCAGTTGCTAATTAATGGAGGAAGGGGAGGGAGGTAGGTTGAAGGATAACTTACGATGATCTCGGCGATGACGCGGGGCTGGCGTAGAGGCCTGAGGAGGTAAGCGAGGCCGCGCGTGACGACGACGACGAGGCAGATCTGCAGGATGGCCAGCGGCAGCGCGTAGTCGAGCGGGTTGTCCCCCTGGAACGCGCCGTGCGACGTCGCCTGCATCGGCGCCGGACACACCGAGGCGGCCGCCATTTCTTCCCTGCCTCCTCCGGCTGGAACTAGAAGCGCCCGCGCCGCCTGGCTCGACCAACCCGAGCTGGGTTTAAAACGGACGCGTGGATGATCTCGGCGGCACGAATCTCTATGCGCTGTGGTGTGCTGCGCTGTGCTGAGGTGCAGCCGCGCGACGCGGGTATATATAGCCTAGGGACTTAGCAGGCCTGACGTCAGCGACGGGCACGCATACGGGATCCAGTATACGGTATACACACACAAACACACCGCGCGGCGGTTTCCACGCGTGCGTAAGTCCTCCCTGCTCCCGTTGTTGCAGTGAACAGATCGATGATGATAGATACGGAATGATGAATTTGATGTGAATATTCTAGGCCAATAAGGGCACCCACAATGTGTAAATGGCTAAATCTGACATAGGTCAGAATTTGGCTACGGTCTGTAATATAGCGATACCTCCACAGTGTGTTGATTCCAAATTGGATGTAAAGTGGGTCCTAGTACTGACACAACTTGCATAAAATAGCTACTTTCTTTCCATTCATTCTCTCTCCCTGTCCATCTCTTTCTTCCCCACCGTGTGAGAGAAGGATATTTTAATCACATAGCAAGATTTGGCATCGGAGCACCAACATGCTCCGGTTCCCTACTTTCTCTAATTTGGAACTACCCTTGCAATGTTAGGAACTAGTTCCAAAAGCCAAATACTGAAAATAGAACCACTTTTAGCCATACATTGTGGGTGCCCTAATGCGCCCGAGAGATGACATTTCTTTCGAACCCCCTGTGATGATGGTGATGATCCTGTAGATCAGTTGACAATACTGTTCTAGTTTGCTCATTAGTAAAACCATCCCCTTTCGATCCACAACGGTCCTTCATCCGTGGTCGACTGCGGGTTCATCCATGTCTGGTCCGAGGAATCCCCGCGCGGCGCCATATTAACGATTTCGGCAACCCGCTCCGTTCCGTTGTTTCCATAATAGATGATCGAATTCATAAATGTTCGACGAGTTAAAATTATGACCATGCCTGTTTTCCTGTATAACCACCATGATTTCTACATGAACAACTAGATCAAATGTGCATCATCCATATATATTTCTTGCACCAATGCATATTTATTCTCCATACCTCCTTACTTGTAATAAACAAAGTTGAGCGAGGAATATACCAGTTACTCCATAAGGATACTCTACATCATATTTCAGGATAAATTTTGGTTATTATTATATGATCCATAACGATGAGATGCATTGAATCCAAGTAATAGATGAGTGCATGCATGCATTGTTTACTTCTTTCCTAGGTTTGACTCACCTTGTAAACTGATAAGATATAACAATGGAATAATTGCCCCTTTTAGTAAAGCTTCGGATAGTTGATATTGAGCAGCATCCAACTTCGTTACACTTGTTTTCTTTTAGATGGACAAATGTCGGAAAAAAAACTAAAAGGGTTAGTATTCTGCAAATCGGGAGAATTAATTAGAGTACACAACAATGTGTTTGGAGTAGAGTTTGGTGTCATGGAAATTCCCAATGCATGGCCTCATCGGTCAATACACCTGCATGTCAAAGTTGTTTTGCAAAATATACGCGGATTTCCCTGAATTTATAGGAGACTTAGTGACTTATATATAGTTGTCGATGTGGAACACCGCCTCACATTGATTTATCACTTCTAATCAGCAAAGCTGAACCCACGTATAGTATATATGCTCCATAAGGATACATGACCTCGCATGATAAATAGATGAGATGCGCTGGACTGAAGTAATAGATAAGTACATCCATTGTGTGTTTGTTTACTTACCTTGGGGCTTGACTTTGGCCGTGTAAACTTATAAGTAAACAACAGAATGGTTGATGGATAATTGTGTACTTTATCTTCAGTAGGAGATCAATAAGTGCGCAAATCTATTGGGGAGAGAGAACGCATTAGCTTAACTATTCACAACTTATCATCATAGAAAAATGAGTATATAAATAAAATTAAGTTATATGTTGAAATGGTGTAATGATACACTCGTTTGCATCATATATGACGTTTCCCACCCAACAAAGAGCTAGTTGCAGAGTGGTTCTACTAGGGCATTAGGGCATCTCTAACCGATCCCCAATCGGTTAGAGGAGTAAACGGAGGAGTAAACTTTAGAGGAGTAAAAGTACTCTAAAGGTGGTCGGCACCTAACCGAACCCCTATTTTTAGAGGAGTAAAATTATTTTTCATCATTTGCAATACAAATAGGTTGATACAAACACATATAGTATCATAGGTTTTGATACCGATACAACCCGATACACCAAAATAGATACCGATACAACTCGATACAATTGATACATAGAGAGTACATACTTCTCCCCATAGATATCGATACAACCCGATAGAATCCGGCACAAACCAAAGTGTTCTTGTTATGCATTAGAACGCATAACAAGAATGTGCCATCTATTTAACATCGATGAAAGAGATCTACCATCTCCGGTTGTCTTTTCATTGAAATTCTTATGAATTTTCTCCCAAAAAAGTTGCAATGGCGTCATCTCTGGACGAACACCACTCGCTTCGTATATTGCGTCATCTACAAGAGTTTGATGTTGCCATGCAAAATACAACTCATTGTCTTCATCCTCGGTCCATGTAGAAGTCCTTGTACTTCATTTGTAACAAAAATCAAATAAGCCACGGCTTCTTGTGCTCCAATTTTACATGACGAAAAATTAGGAAAAAATTCAAATTTTCCGTCTTGTGTTGGTCGCGGCCGGCGGTGCCGGCGATCCATCTCCGGCAGCATCATCGACGTACGCCGGCCCTGCATCCTCCAACTCCGGCCAGAGGTCCCGCACGCAGACGAAACTCGTCGTGGGCGGCGGGGGAGGCGGGGGCAACCGCCGGTCATGCGGGATCTGTGGTGGGCTAGGAGGAGGGGGCGAGCCGCGTCGCGACATCGGTGGTCACGCCGGCTCCGGGTTGCGGCGAATCGACGGCGACGGAGCCCGATTTCCTCCAAATCGGGCCGGCGGCCGGCGAAAACGACCTCGTCCCGTCGATTCCGGCGACGGCGAGAGGCGGCGAGCGAGGGAGAGGTGGGCCGGAGAGCGGCGGAGGGACCAGGATGGGGGCGGCGGGGTATGGGGGTCACCGGCGGCGACGCCGGCGAGAATGCGTGCGGCGGGTCGGGAGGCGGGAGGTTTTCTCGGAATTGGCTTCGGAGGAGTAAATTTAGGAGACGGCCGCCACTTTTACTCCTCCGATGAGTATAATTTTACTCCTCTAACCGTTTAGGAGTTCGGTTAGGTGCCGTCGCTGCGTATTTTTACTCCTCTAACCGATTTTAGGGGATCGGTTAGAGATGCCCTTACAAGTGTACAATAAACGTGGCCTAATAGCTCACCATCCTTGTCCAAAGCTACATATGTGTATTTTTATTTCTATAAGAAAATTCTGCATGTCATGGGATGCACCGTGCACCCACACAGTACTTTGAGAATTTTGGAGTACGTTCTGATGTGCGGTTTTTCATCATCTTCTTCTTGTTCAAGCAGACAAAGATCTATTTCTTATAGCACAACAAGTCATATTCTTGTGCCAAAATGTACATGTTGTAATTTTCCAAAAAAAAAAACTAGAATTTCTACCTTCTCCTCATTTTGTACGAGAATTCCAAAATGCAAAACAACTAACGTTTGGTTCTAGACAAAACGATCTAAGAAAGTCCAGTGTTCACTATGGACATGTGGATGTGTTAAGTGCGATTATCCAGATTAATGAAGTAAACAAAGTAGAACCAACATACCTATTGTTGTTCAAGAATATATCATGTCTCTGAATAATTTTGTTATTATATATGCAACATAAGCCATTAAAATTGAATTATGTGCTTGTCATGAGGTCCCGGAGTTATCCCTCGCTCGAAGTCAGCTACCCATCATAGTTGAATCTGATTGCCTCGAGAGGTTATGCCTGCTTCTTTAGATAACTCATGAGGCTCGCCTTATATGAAAATTATCTCAAAGATTAAGTTATTAGCTAGAGAAGATAGAGTATGTAATTTTATAAGTCAACAATTTAGAAGTTAGCGTTAGTCACTGTCTCTCAAATTTTCTGAGATCAGAGCATAGAACTGACGTTTGTCTCGGCTCAGGCTCTCATGTTGTTCTTCAGGAGCTTGAGTGCGGGCTGGTTTGTAGCCCCGACTTCTTAATAAAGGTCCATTTTACCAGCAAAAAATGGATAAGGTGCATTGGATTGAAGTAATAGATAAGGTTTGACTCTTACGTTGTAAACTAATATAAAAAAGCAACAAATAATTGTCTTTTTATTTTTATTAATAACTTGCAATTGCTCTGAAGTAGCGTCCAACTTTGTTTCTTTTGTTTTTTTACAGGTTTAAACCTCTTTATTTACTGATAATAGTACTTATATCCGACAACAAAACAAGTCTAATAGAATGCGGCGGTTCATCAAGCCAGATATTCTGATCCCCCCCCCCCCCCCCCCACCCTAACTAGTCTAGCTATCTCATGCGCTATATAATTTGCTTTTGTAGATAGAAACATGTTTGAAGTTAATTTATACACTCAATAGCTAAGTGGTACCAACCATCAATTATAGCAGTTGCAATACCGTGAGATACGGCTCCTTCCTCCATAATCTTGACAACTTGCAGACAATCAGAGGTTAGGATAATCCGTTGCAACCAAATAATTGAGTGCTTGCATACGCTTTTTCCGGTAGAATATCTTGGACATTGTCTAGCTTAGTGTTTGTAGCTGCACTTCATTTCTATTATTTTCCATTTAGATAGTCAAATTTAGAAATATTTGAGCAGTAAGAATACTAAAAGGGTCTTCTCATTTGAAATACACAGTACCTCCAATCGGGGGAAGAGTACACAACAATGTGTTTGTGGTTCGGTTTTCGGGTTATGCAAATTCCCAATGGCCTCACCGATTACTATACCATCATGGAAATTTTTGTTACCAAACTTTATGTGCATTTTCCTGAACTTATCAGAGCCTTCGTTATTCCCTCACAATAAATTAAGTTTTTCGATAATATTTTCCTTTTTTTATTTTCATTATGGAAAGTTGGAAACCAGGCAGTTGTTCTTTACAAACTACCGCCGATGGAAAAAAAAATCTCTCAAGATAAATTAGATATTTTATAAGCACCACAAAGCTGAGATGCATTGGAATGAAATAATAGATAAGTACATGCATTGCTTGTTTGTTTAGTTCTCTCCTAGGTTTTGACTTTGACATTGTAAACTTATATCAGTAAACAACAAATAATTGAAGGACAATGGGGTATATATTTATCTTGTACAAGAGAGGGGCAATAAGTGCACCAATCTATTTGCGAGGGAGAGGTAGTCCACGCATTATCTTATCATCGTAGCAGATGGTATATAAAAAATACCAAGTTATCTATGAAATGGTGCACTGATACGCCCGCTTGCATCATGCATGACGCCTCTCACCCAACGTACAGCTAATTGCTAAGTTGGTTTTACCAGGGCAGTACTACAGACGTGGCCCAATGCCTCACTACCGCCCCGTTTGTCCAAAGCTTCGAAACACATATGCCTAGATTTTATCCGGTAAGAGATTTAGTTCAGCGTTTGTGCCCCCAAGCTTATTTAAAATAATGGACAAATGTTATTTCGAAGTTTCAAAAAAATCCAATATTTTTGTGGATATATACATGCACATGTTTACTACATATTTGCAGTGAATAATATGTTGTATTTTAGACTAATAAAAAATGGAAAACTATGTCTTTAAAAGCCAAAAAAAAAATTTAACTTCAAACATTAGTCTTTTTGGTGAAGGCCTTATATGAAAAGATATTTCTTTGTAAAATTAGTCGTACATACTAGCAAAATTAAGACACAAAAATATATTTTTGATTTTAATATTTTGGGTATTATTTGATTTTTTAATTGGGCTAAGAGGTGGGCCCCTTTGTCAGGTAATGTTCAGTCTCTTTGCACCGTCACCCGTTGCCAAATCATCCTTATGGGTGGGTTCTGCTGTCAGTTTTACTGCCAATTCGCTCTCGGTGGGTGTTTAGGGTGATTTGAAAATATCTCAAAGCGGTAGATTCGTTCGCTCTCAGAGCCCTAACCTCTGCATCGAAAAGATGCATACGGCTTTTATTTCACTTATTCAACTTAGCTGGCAAAAAGCCTTACAACGAACGAATACAAGCTGAAACCAACCAACAGTCAAAACACCACAACTAGCACAAACGACAGAGGAAATGGGGCCTTATGCCTCGGCCACAACCGCCGTCGGCTCCCTGGCTAACTCAGAGATAGCGCCTTGTGCACACGCTCCGGAAATCGCCTCCAACATCTTCCGCCAACCCTAACTCCAGCGTGCAGTTCAAAGCAATGACTCTCGCCAGGCCTGCGGCCGATGCCACCAAGAACCTGGCTGCGCCTCCACCCTGCGCGAGTCCACCATATCACGACCGTCGTCGGATCCTCGCTGCACCACGCCGCCAATACCCGCCGCCGTCGTCGTTGTAGATGAAACTCGCTTCACCAGCAGACCCCTCCAGGCGTCACATGTTCCAAAATGAGCCCTCAAGAGAGTAAACTACACCGAGGGTGCAGCCATCGTCCGATCTGGTAGCCCAGATCTAGGGTTTCCCCCGGAACTTTGTGCGGAAGGTGGGTGATTCGCGGCGACGACCCCTTCAACAAGGTAGCGACACCCAAGGGCGCCGCAATCGTTGGCCTAAGCCGGCTTACACCGGCCGATCTCCAAGATCCGACGACCACCCGAAGACGGCCGAGAACCGGTCGCCACATCCTTGTCGCCAATCTGCTCGAAGTAGGCCACCACGCCACCGTCGCGCCGCCGCAGGGAGCAGCCACGCCGTGGCGCCGGCGGCCGCGCCACGCCCAGCCCTAGGACGGCACCCAAGCCGCCTCTTGCGGGCAAAGGGACGGGAGAGGTCCCGCCGCCGCCGACGCCAGCCAGTCTTTGCCCGGCCGCGCCCTCTGGCGGCGGCGGGGGAGGAGGGTGAGGGGGAGGTAAGGTGTGGGCGGCGGCGGCTAGGGTTCCCTCCCGGCCGCCGCGCGGGGGCGACGCGAGAGGGAGAGAGGAGAGTCCCAATAGTGCCATTAAACTAGTAGTTTTATGCTATTTACTCTATTTTGAAACCTAGAAATTCTGAAAAACTATTCGGCGCGGCGGTCGCCTCAGATTTGAAATTAATAGCAGGACAGAGAAATATTTGCAGGCCAAAAGTTTATCATGCACTCCATTTAAGATTGTAACACATTTATTGATTATTTGCACATTTATGAGACATTTAGGGAACATGGGAGATATTATACATACACGGACTGGTGGCCGGAACGCCGGAGGACGATCGATGGATCGGCTCATGTGCGTTCGCTCGGTGATGGAGACCACGGCACCGGTACCACCGTTGCGCCGCCACTGCCCGCCTCCTCGTCGATCGTGTCCTCGTCGGTTGCCACCGGCGGCCTCGCCTTCGGGTCGAACCTCCTGCTCTTCGGGTTCGTCGCCGGGTCGTACCTCTTGATGACCAGCACCGACGCCGACGTCTTGAACTCCGGCAACGCAAGGTAGCTCCCCACGGGCCCGAGCTCGTCGGCGTTCTCCACCAGCGCGCCGTCGGCGGCATCCTCCCCACCACGAACACGTTGCACTTGGACAGCATCCCGATGGCGTCCACCACTCCTCCCTGCTCCGCGCCTCCCTCTCCTCGAATCGCACCGACCCGCCGTTCTCCGCTCCGGGCCAGCGACCCTGGCCTTGAACGCCTCGATCGCGGCCTCGTCGGCGGCAGCGTCCTCCTCTGAGACTGCGGCGCGGTTGGGCTGGAAGCGTGAGACGGTGACGGCGACGCCGGGGTGCTCGCCCATGCGCGCTGCGTAGGCTAAGGCTTCGCGGTCGTCGGGCCCACCGAAGAAGAGCATGGCGACGGAGAAGGCCACGTTCTGGGCGGCGACCTGGGAGTGGCCGCCGAGCCCACGGTCGACGAGGATGGCGACGGAGCACGGCGCCTCCCGGAGCACGCGTTTGTTGACGGCATGGTATGACGAGCCGAGCGACTGGAAGGAGCCGTCGTGCAGGAGCGTCTTGTGGTACGGCACGATGACGACGGCGGCGCGCTTGTCGGTGGCGCTGTTGATGATGTCACGGTGTATGGTTTCGAGGTCGGAGATGGCCGTCATGGGACGCACCTTCACGGTGCTCAGCTGCTGGAACGCCTCGAACGCCACCTCCGTCGTCGTGGACGATGCCTTGTTGAAGAATGGCATGGCGTTGCGGCGCGTGCGGTGCACCATGGAGATGGCCGAGGACCGCTCGGAGAGCTCGACGAGGTGCATGGCGTACACAACGAGGCGCGCGCTGGTGCCGCGCGAGAGCTCGACGAGGTTGAGAAGCGTCGGGATGTTGCCGTAACCGTTGAAGCACGCGAGCACGCGCAGGTCGCCGTCGTGCCCGGCGATGGTGTGGCGTTTGTATGGCGCCGCAGAGGGCCGCGCCGGCTTGTAGATGGCCATGACGATGGGCGTGGTGATGAACGTTGTGAAGAGCGCCATGAGCACCATGATTGCGAAGGCCTCGTCGTTGAGCACCTTGCGGTCCCTGCCGATGTTGAGCACGACGAGCTCGACGAGCCCCTTGGTGTTCATCAGGAAGCCGATGGTGATGGCCTCTCGGAACGGGATCTTGACGGCAAGGCAGGTGGCGACGGCGCCGCCGATCTTGCCGACGCAGGCGTTGAGGATGACGAGCACGAGCAGGCCCCAAGACTTGGCTCCGCTGATGGTGGCGACGTTGGTCTTGAGGCCGCTGGAGACGAAGTAGAGCGGGAGGAAGAGGCCGGAGATGAGCTCCTCCACCTTCTCGATGAGCACCGCCGCGAACTGGCCGTCCTTGGGGACGACGATGCCGACAATGAAGGCGCCGAAGAGCGCGTGGATGCCGATGACGTCGGTGACGAAGCTAGAGGCGAGGACGATGGCGAGCGCGGCGACGACGTAGACCTCCTTGACGGGCTCGCCTTCCGGGGACCGGCGTGCCATCCACGTGAGCACCGGGCGGAGGAGCACGAAGACGGCGGCGACGAAGCCGACGGCGGTGAGGAGCACCCAGAGGGAAATGATGGGCGACCTGGTCCCGGAGAGCGCGATTGCGAGCGCGAGAAGGATCCACGCCGTGACGTCGTCGACCGCGGCCGCCGACATGGCCACCCGGCCGAGGTCGGTGGTGAGGAGCTTGAGCTCGGTGAGGATGCGCGCGAGGACGGGGAACGCGGTGATGGAGAGCGCGACGCCCATGAAGACGAGGAAGGGAGCCTGCGGGGAGTCCTTGAGGCCGGGGATGGTGGCGCGGAAGGCGAAGGAGGTACCGATGCCGATGACGAAGGGGACGGCGATGCCGGAGAGGGAGATGGCGAGGGCCTTCTTGCCGGTTCGGCGGATGGCGTTGAGGTCGAGCTCGAGGCCGACGAGGAAGAGGAAGAAGAGGAGGCCCAGGTTGGCCAGCGTGTCCAGCACCGTCATGCTGCGCGCTGGGAACACGGCGTTCAGGAACGTGGTGCTCCGGCCGAGCGCCGACGGGCCCAGCAGGATCCCGCCCTGAACAAGTAGCAGAAGTCATTAATTTTGGCATGCATGTTGTCATGAGATCTTAAGTCAGCAGTGCCATGCATGTAAGTGAAACCATTGTTGGTGAAGAACAAAACAAAAATTGCGAACGTGCCATCATAGATTTCCAAAATGACTAAGACTAAAGTAGAGTAGAAAATGTTGTATTGCTGGTAAATTTTGTAGCAAATGGTTTCGTTAATGAAATCGGGGCATGCCCTTTTATCAAAAAAAAAAAAGTAGAGTAGACTCCATATATATGTGAGCCTAGTAGGATGATGACTAGTGATCCTGTGTAGGATTTTGTGGAGATATGTGCTTAGCAGAAGAAACATTTTGATCCCCAATCCGCAGTAATGTTGCATAGACAATAACAAAAAAAACGGCATGGAGTGCACCATGATCGACGAGGCCGTTGGGTGCTTACGATGATCTCGGCGATGACCCGCGGCTGCCGGAGCGGGCGGAGGAGGTAGGCGAGGCCCCTGGTTACGACGATGACAAGGCAGATCTGCAGGATGACCAGCGGCAGCGCGTAGTCCAGCGGGCTCTCCCCCTGGAACACGCCGTGGACGTCACTCCGCCGGCCATCTCGCCGGCCGGCCAACTAGCTTAGCTCAGCTCGATCTCGTACTAGGTAGTTGGGCTTGTGTCCGTACGCTGTGCCGTACCATGGCCTGTACGCTCGAGGGTTTATATAGGCGTCTGGACACTGGACAGCTAGCTGTAGCACCTACTAGCTCCAGCTAATTGGATTACAGGGGTTAGTCGTCGGCTATGCTAATTGGCTACGTGAGGTGAGGGCAGCTCATAGCAGGAATCTCTCCCTCTGACTTTAACCGAGTCTTGCTCCGCCGTTCAAGATAAAATTACACAAACCTCCAACTAGTGGCAATGAACTATGCGAAAAATTACAGAGAACTATAATTTTAGGTATACATGTTGAGCAAAGAGCTACAAATCACTCAATAAGCACAACTCAATGCACATATAAAATATGAACCCCACAAAGGGGGCATTTTGTGTAATGCATTGCACGCGATTTATTAACGAAAAACAGGGTTTGTGATGAAGATGCAATCACAAACGGTTTAAAAACAAAAAATTATGTGTGATGCTCCGTAAAACAATTTTCATTACAGTGGCAGTGGGTCCATTTTTGGCAAAAAAAGGTGGCTTGTACCAAACTAAACAACATCGCCTAAGTACCCTTTCAAATTATTTGTAATTTTCTGAATGCTAACAAATGGCGTTTCATGTGAAGCAAGTACAAAGACTATTGTGCAAAATGCACTACTCCAGTTTTGAAACAAAATAGACCATATTAGATAGATAATTTGTAAATATTATGAAATTTCAGACTTCTAGCTACTTTTGCCTTTATGTTGTTTTCACAAAGTAATTAAATTTAAACTATAAATATGTGATAGTTTGCCCCTAAAAATAGACAAAAAATCTTTTCAAGGTACACAAATAGTCATTATATTAAATAAACACTCGTAATTTTGAAAGATTCATCCCCTTTCTATGAATAGCCAGGTGCACCATTTTAACCCTGTTTTGATTAAAAAACAGATACAATGAACAGAAACAATAATGCAATCATTACTCATGGATTCCATTTACGTGTACCAATTGTCAAAATAAATACTACGTCTGATTCATATTAATTGTCGCTGATTCAGATATATCTAGCAGTAAAACATGTCTAGATAAATCCGATTTCGCGACAATTAATATGGATCGGCAGGAGTACCAAACTTTGAATATGACAACTTTTAAAAAATCTTCATTAAAAAATTATCAAGCAAGAATATTCATCGGTTTCAATCCAAACGACCAAGATCATGGCCATTTCCATGATACTCCATGTGCTCATATTTGGCACTCAGGGCATGCCAAACAATATTGCCAAAGGATATTTCAACATTTTCTACAAAACAATCACATACTATTTTCTAAGTGGCACGAATAAGGTTTTTTGTGAAGTAACTACAAAGAATATGTTGCAAAATGCCCCCTATATAATTTTCACACTAATTGGACGATATTTCATGGTCAATTCCCAAATATTTTGAATTTTCTCACTTTTACCTACCTTTTCCCTTTAAAAAAGATTTAGAAGATTTCCCGAAATTAAGTAATTCAAATTTGAACTATAGGTGCGCTCTAGATTTGTCCTACAAAATTCTAAAAAAGAATGTTGAGATACCTAAATATGATACTATGCAGTATGCACAATTTTTTTTGAAATATTCAACCCCATGCTATTAATAGCCAAGCCTACCATTTTTACACCATATAAATAAAAATATAGAAAATGAAGAAAAACTAAAAAAAGTGCAATTCTATCTTAAGGGGTCCTTTTATGTGTACTAGTGGCCAAGAAGAATACCAAAGCTGGAATCCGACAACTTCAACAAAAAAGTCTTTACAAAAAAAGCCTTAACAAAAAAGCTATCATGTGAACATTCGTGAGTTTGCAGGCAAATGACAAAAGGTCAAGGCCATCCATGGCATAATTCATAATAATGTTGTAGAAACAAATATTTTCCATTTTTAAGGCCCAAGACTTCCTTTTTAAGGTTTGTTTACTGATTTTCCAACATATATAAAGGCAATAATGCATCTAAGAGAGTTGACGTTGCCATGGTCTGATTGCACGATGAGAGAGAGAAGGGAGACGACTTATCATGCAAGGCTGGGATATATACGCGCGCGGTCGTTGCACCATACGTGTACGATGTGGGGTTGGACTTTGTGGTTATTATTATCCGATCGACGTGGCCTCTGACTTCTTGTTGCCGACGTGCAGCACGTACCAGCTGTCACCCCTTCTTCCTCACTCGTCCGATCAAATGGATTAAGTCCTTCTAACTTCCACTTGCAGTACGATTCGAAAAGAACAAATTAAACATAATACCTAGTAGCAGTACTTGCAGAGAAGCTACCCAGGACAAAGCATGACGCTTTGGTTAATTAATAACAAGCCTCGACAGCAGCTAGACCAAACACATCAGCCACATTGTCGTGAAAAAAGCCACCCACCTAGATATATATAGTGGATTTTTGTGAAGTACTCCCTCAGTTCCAATTTAATTGACTTGCTATCCACCACAAATGGATGTAAGATAGCAAGTCAGTTAAATTGGAACGGATGGGAGTATATGCACATATAATCCTGTTTCCAGATTTTACCAAAATTCACATCATTTAAATCTCGGAGAACAAAAATCATGCATACAGACTAAACTCTGGTACTGCTGATGAGCTTCACGTTGTTCTTTGTTGCGAAGCGTCCTTCATAGACATGTGGGCTTCATCAACCCCGACTCATCTACCCTGGTTTGTTGACCCTTACGTCTATTGGTTATTCTTTCAAAAAATTATGTTCTATTAACGATATGGTCTTCCTAAATCATACGCATACCCCTTACGTAACAATTAGTAATGTGGTTGATGATCTTACTCTATGGACCAACTGGTATAAGGGCCACATTTCAAAGAAGCACGTCTGTCTGTTGGGTGATTTTCTCTGCTCATGACGATCGTGGATCGCTTGTAATTCTCCTCTTTTTGAACTAATATATTAAAGCGGGGATTCTCTACCACAATGATTGTTTTTAAAAAGAGGAATCTATTTGCAGTACATACATAACCCGGCCGGTATTCTCTTAATGAAAACACAATCCCTCATCCATTCTCTTCCTCTCTTTATACTGACTTTTTTTTTCTTTGGAACCATTGTAATTCAATTACGTGTACTGGAGATGACGTAGGTAGCTTATGAACGTTATCAAGATCTATATACGTGCGTACGTGTAGACATTTTGCTACGGGGAAGCAGCAGTAGACAGCTTCACCGCCTATGTGCAGGGTACGCACAGCCCACAGCTGCACAAAGACTAGCTAGGTTTTATTATTACTAATTATTCTGCCATTATTTTAAGGCAATAATGCACCTCAAGAGTTGACGTTGCTATGGTCCAGCTGCTGCACACTTTGCGTTCATCGGTTTGATGAGAGATAGAAAAGGAAGTCGACTTATCATCTCTCCTCTTGATTCGTCCGAATGAATTCATGTAGTATTAAGTCTACGTTCTACTAGGTCACTTGCAGATAAGACTTGAACTAAAAAAACAAAGAGGTCAAAGATCATACTCCCTCCATTTTAGTTTACACGTCCTGCGCATACAACTATATCGTTAAATTGATCAAAAATAAAAGAATATATTGTTAAAAATACGAAAACCTAAAATGGAGCGCGGGCTACATGGTCCCCTTTTTTTAAAATTCGAAATCAACATTTTAAGTTTCCAAAAATAAGAAAAACGATAGATATTATCGAGATCTACAGCCGAGCAAATTTTTAACTCCAAAATCGTTTTATTTGGGCTGCAGAAAAAAGATAAATGAGTGGATCTGGTTGATGAACAATACATAGTTTCAAAAGTAGAAATTTTCCCCAATTTGTACAGCCCAAAATACAACAAATATATTTTTTGTATAGCCCAAAATACAACGAATTTTATGGTCAAATTTTGCATGCTTGTAGATCTCGACACTATCTACATATGTCAATTTTTTCGCGATTTTTGGAAGCTCAAAAATGTCATTTTCTATTTATTTTTTTAAAGGGCTCCATGTAGCCCGGGTTCCAAAAAGCCACTATCTAAAAAATATCATTATAAACTTTAGATATTATAGTTTCAAATAGTATAACTTTTGTGTCGTGCAATTCATATTACATTGCTAAATTTGACGATCTAATGATACACACAATATATATAAACCGGAATGGAAGGAGTATATTTAAGTCAATCAAATGTAGAATATGTTAAATGATGTAGTTTTGTCGTTAGTGGTACTGCTGATATGTTGCTAAAATATGTTGTGATGATGTTCCTAGTTATTGCTGTATATATTCTTGTACTGTATGTCGATGTTATGTTGTTGAATTTTGTTGTTAGTGTTGTATTAAGTCTGTTTTGCTATAAAACCTGTTGTTTTGGTAAATCTTCAGGCCATCAGGCCGGGCCTCGGGTTGTCGGGCTTTGCCCCGAGTTTTTTCGAGTCTTATTGATCTGATAAGGAATTGTACGTTAAAACACTTGCATCCATGTCAGAAGTTATTTTACCTTGGGAGGGAAGGGGGACTACGTATATCACATCTTATGGACGGACGGATATGCACGAGCAAGATCATAGGTGACGCTGCCGCTCTGACTTGTGTACGATGGGGTTGGACTTTTTCAGGATATCCGACGCGTCATCAAACTTGTTGCCGTAATCTCTATGTTGCTCACCTCTCCATCCGTTCGAACGAATTAACAGATAATAAGGCTTGAAAGAAACAAACAAAAAGGGTTGGTTTGTAGCCATCGATCGAGGTCCATTCTAGTATTAAATTGGCTGTCCCGATCACTACCTGCTGCTGCTGCTTAACGGATGGTATGAGTATGCCTGGTGCTTTCCTTTTCTTTTTGAACGTTGGTCAGCATGGTACTTTAAGCTTAGGCTTCAGCGGTTAACCCCAACAACGAGAAAATTGCAAAAAAACCACCACATTTGGGGTTAGGGTTTCAAAAAACCACCATGTTGCCGATTTTTATCAAAAGTCCACCACCTCAGCGTAAAAGTTTTGCAAAAACCACTGATCGCTCACATTAGAGGAGGTAACAGTGTTTCTGACAAGTTGGGTCCACTATTCTGATGACGTGGCACGCACTACACGTTCTAGGGAGACAAACGCTAGAGGTGTTCTAATATTTGGGGCTTTTTGTAAAATTTCCAAAGGGCCCACCTGTCAGTCCCCTCTCTCTCTCACCCCGTTGAACACATCCATGGTCGAGCTCCACCGGCGGTGGCCGGGCGCGCGAGAGAGGCGGGCGCGCGGGTGTGCGGACGAGCGGGCTCCATCCACGCCACCGACCGGCCCCACGCCGCCATGGCCGCCACCGAGCGCGGGCGCACCTCCAGGCGGCGCGGCCGAGGCAGGTGCGTGGCGGTGCAGACGAGCGGGCGGGCGGACAAGGCGGGAGGGACGGGTGCGCGGCCGCGGCGGGTGCGCGGCGGGCGGGACGGGAGCGCGGACGAGCGGCCGGGCGGGCGGGACGGGAGCGTGGCCGCGGCGGCGCGGACGAGCGGCGGCGAGCAGGGGCCGCGGAGGAATGGAGCCGAGATCTCTTGCCCGGTATTGGGGGCGGCGGGGAGCCTCGCCGGCAGCGATGACCTTTCCTGGAGCCTCGCCGGCGGCCATTTTTCTTTTTCTTTTTTAGGTCTTCCCCGATGATTTTCAGGTTGGAGAGAGCAGCTGACTGGTGGGTCCCACACAAAATTGCACATAAGTCCAAACACTGGATACAGTTTAAAGTTTGTCTCCCTGGACCGTTCAGCGCACGTCACGTCAGCCTGACAGTGGGCCCTTCTGGTCAGAAACACCGTCAAACGAGCTAATGTGAGCGATCTGTGTTTTTTGCAAAACTTTTAGACTGAAGTGGTGGTTTTTTGATAAAAAATGCCAACATGGTGGTTTTTTGAAACTCTAACCCCAAATGTGGTGATTTTTTACAATTTTCTCCCCAAACAAGATCCGAGTGGGGCGACATAGAGGCCGAAATAAAATGTCGGGTGATGGACCGATGGAGACATAGATCGGCCGAAATAAAATGTTGTCTTTGTAAATAGAGATTCGTGCATGTTTTCCTTGCGTTGCGCATGTTGCGTACACACACAAGCGTGCGTGAAACCGGCCAAGTTTGCAAATTTGCATGGAAAGATGGCTGTATTTTATCTGATTATTTACACAAATAAGTGTTTATTTTATGGAAAAGACTATGATAAACCCGTACGATTGATCATCCGGTTGTTCCACACGCTTCGTTCCAATAGGTGCTTTCGCTCGAGGTCTTCCTATCGCAGAGCCCCTCTCCTCTTGTGCCACCTTGCTATCGTTCGGATGACACTCAGTGTTGCTATTATATTAGTTATTAACATTTTTCTGGCAGAATCATTAACTTATTTGTCCACTTTAAGTTGTATTCCCACATTTGACCCCTTATTTCTGATCTTGTGACAAATATATCTACTTTATTTTCTTATCCCGAACTGATATGTCAAGATAACACGGTAGCTGCTGGCGGGTGATGTGGACCCGTATTCCATTGTGGCCTATCTGCATGGTATAAATTTAGCAGAATTCGACACGATTTATCAGACTTAACAAAATTCGATAAAATTTAAAAGAATCTGAGTAAGTTAATTGTCCCCGTAATGGATAAGTGCAAAGGTTGTCCGACTAGTAGGTGTCACATCATCCTAAGAAGTGGGTTTAACTTGTTAGTTTGGAAAAATAGTACTAAATAAGATAAAAGGTTTTTGTGACATGAGAATAAGATGGAAGTTACCATGATACCACAAATGCGAAAAATAAGATAATATTCTTAATAGGTGAAAAGTGATTGTGCAAGATCGCATGAAAGGAGATAAAAATGAAATATCATAACAATGTTAGCAACGGTCGTAACATCTGAATGTGCGCAGCCGCAAATGTACCCATCCAAACAAAGCTGTGTTTTTTTATCAAAAGGGGTTGAAACCCCGCAGTTTCACTGAAACTGCATAAGACAATCCTTAAAGCCGGTGTTGTCTCAAGAGTGGCGTTTTTTAGCCCGAGCTACACATAGCTCGTTTTAAAAAATAGCATTTTTAAGTTTCAAGATATTTGGGAAAAACTCCCAGATGTAGATAGTGATATGATTTACAAGTGTGCAAATTTTCAATTTGAAATTAGTTATATTTTAGGATAGAAAAAATACAAATGGGTGGATCCGGGTGGTGAACATTGCACAGTTTTAAGAACTTGAATTTTTCTCAGATTTGTCTTCTTTATGTAACATAGAATAATAAAAATAGTGGATTAAAAATTTGTACACTAATAGATCTCGAAATTATCTTCATGTAAGATTTTTGTTTTGAATTTTTTTAACTCAAAATTCTGATTTAAAATTTTGAAAAATATAACGAGCTATATGGAGCTCGGGCTCCATTAACACTTTCTGTGTTTTGTCTCCCTATTCCTCCGATCAATGCACTAGGGCACCTCCGGTCACAAGAGGCCACACATTTTATCCGAAAAAGGGGAACGACGACATTCATGAAGCCTCTCTTGAGTAACTTTGTAATTGTTACTATCTTTTTTGTCAAAATTGGAGCATTCGACGAGCAGATTGAGCCTCTTTCAGAATCTTTCATTTTTAAATTAGGTTTTTGGAGGACTGTATAGTGTATAGCTCTCCGACATTTTCTTTTTGGTATTTAGATTTGTGTTCCGAGAACCAGTCATCCTGCATGCATCTCTACCAGCTACGGGGCCACCAACATAGCAATTAGTGATTGTGACTAGCTACCTGTTTTGGTTACTGAGTGCCAAAATGTCTAGAGATGCTAACAGATAGCAACGAGAACGAGGACAAGTCAGTAGAGGTAGGCATCAGCAAAGTCAGAACAGAGCAATCTGATATCTTACTCTGGCTCGTGCTTATCGTGCAGTTTAGATTTTAACCGTTGCGTCCAAGTTTAATTAAGTGGAGCATCACTCTTCCACCTTATTGTCTAACAATATTGTTTAGATCCTTGCTTTACAGCTTACACTTTTCTTCTCTCCCTGCTCTATCCGTGCGTTGGCTTGCGTGGATGCATCGATCTTCGATTCGGTTCATCCGTCCAATTGATTGTTGAAAGCGATCTATGTAAAAAGAAAATTCTGTCCTAGGATTGAGCTAGTCAAATGCCCTATCAATGTGTTTGTTTTCGTCCATGAGTTTTTAGACTTCAATGATCGGAGAGAATCAACATATGATTTTATTGCAAGGAGGGTGGTTGTAATCCTAACTTACAAGAATCAAATCTAAGAGCAACTCTAGCAGATCCCGAATAAACTGAACCCAGAAACCTCGCATCCGGGACACCCGAGCCCGCACCAAACCGAAAAACAAGTTTCAGAGGGTTTATCCAATTGATGATTTTGAACAACACAATCATAATAAAACAACAGTAAAATCAAATATAAATGTTTTGGCACCACACAATACAACAATGATCCAAATTATTACAAAAACTGTTCAAATCCAAATAAACAAATGGCCTCAAATTAAAATAATGTTTCAAATCATACACGAATACATATAGAATCTAATGAATAAAATGGGAGTCTATTTTTTGGTACGAACTAAATCCAAGTAAACTGGCAGCATTCCCCTGGCAGGTGAAAAATTGGGAGTTCTCCTCCCAAGTTTTCACTATGCGAACAAAATGTGTTCTACGCATTCATTAATGCCTACGGAAGAGATGAGCCTGATAGGTCGATAACCGCGCAAAGTAATCTTTCATAAGCAGTTGATGACCTTTAGCTCGGTTGTGTGGAATGCATAGACAGCCGACCGTCGATTCTCAGCGCTTCTTCCTCTTGCCGTCGTCCTCGAAATCTCTGACGGCAAGCATCAACAAGAGGTGCTCGGCGGCTGCGTCATGCAAACTTTCTTCAATGTCCAAACCATTGGACGGCAACGACGAGTCCCAATCTAAATCCCAAATCATCTAAAAACAATTAAATCCTACGTTAATCTAAATATTTCCAATGGGATGAACTACAAATTGTTACGAGATTTTACCCTTTTCCAACTGACGCGCGGCCACAAATTTGGCCAGGCGGCAGTGACGGCGAAACGACACCTCAATCACATCTGGAAAGGCCGCTTCCGACCAAAAAAGAGCGTCGAGGCGAGCTCCGCGATAGATCCATGGCATCGCTCCGGTCTGGCGGAAGGGAGAAGCCACCCGCGAGCTTACAAACAGGTGGGAAAGAAGCGACGGACGACGGGAAAGCGATTTGACAGCGTGGGGTGACGAGTAAGTCTTGATTCTACGGTGGGATGCGGTGGCGGAAAGGAGGGCGCACAGTGAAACTTTCTCAACCCGCCAAAAAAATATACGATTAGGCAAACACGAAAAGAGGCCGTGCAACCAGAACATATCGAGCCCGAGCGGGGCGTTTTCTCGCTGCCCCAAAAAATATTCTCAGGCCAACCAATTTCGCGGGATCTGTGCGGGCCAAAATTTCGCCCAGGACCCATAAAACGGAGGTTATTTTAGGGGCCACGTGTTATTCAGGATGTGCTAGAGTTGCTCTAAGGCTTAATTCTCGGTGAGGCCGAATATTTTTAGTGTGAGGGAATGTTTACGTCGATAGCTGTGTGTCTCTAATTACTTTATATATCTCGTGTCTTCACGACTCTAGTCTTAGGTATGAGTATGTGTATGTGGTGGAGTGCACGTAGACGTGTGCATATATGTTATGCTTGGTATTGCTCAAAAACAAAGAAATCCGGTGCTCAAAACATGGGTATAAAATGCATGCTATGTTTGGAGGAAAGCTCTATATGAAGCTATGTCTATGTACATGTTTTTTCTCCGTGATTTTCTACATTTAAATACTGAAAAAATTATCCAAAGAAACAGAAATGTAAGGCATGGCCCTCGCCCGGAAAGGCCTAAAGCCCGTAAAACTCACAAACTTGCTACACGGCCTTATCCTCCTATTTATTGCCTGGCATTTGGCGGGGCCATATGGCAAGATCAATATTATTACACTTTTCCTAACAGTTAAGTACATGACAGTATCTAGTTGAAATGGTACTTCTGATTCTAGCTTGATGGATATTATCGTCCGTTATCTGGTGGTTTGGACTAGGGCTAGACTAACGAGTTGTACTCGACTAGTTAAGGATTGGGTCGTTAATAACCGTGATCAGGCTCAGATCGTTAAGGCCATTATCCTTAATGAGCTAAAGATCAAGATCGGATCAGTTCATCATAGGCTCTCGAGCGCTCACGAGCTTATCGTTAAGCTCGTCAAGAAGTCGGACCAGGGTCAGATTATTAGGCGCCACCGCTAAGTTGAAGAGACAAGGAGTGTAGGAAGGGATTCGATGATTTGGGTCTCGTTCGGTTGCTCCTATAAGCAATCAGATCAAACTTGGCTGGCTTGGAACATATGGATTGTTTTGGCCGACTCAATAAATGACTTCAAATCAGCAAGGTTAGCAAGAAACTCACGAGATTCATCGGTTAGCTCGTTGAACACGTTAAACCTAACGAGCAAAAAACATTGCGTTGCTCGGCTTATTACTAAAACAAGCCAAGTTAAATGAGTCGAGCTGTCGCGCTCCTTAAACTCGCAAAGCTTCGAGATTTATGTCTAGCCCTAATCAAGACCATGTCTTTGAGGACGGCATGGCTCATACAGGTTTCCATCACATGGCAACGATGTCTCGCTGACATGTGGCATTGTCACCAATAAGGGCAATAAGTATCACCAATATGGGCAATAAATTGCTTGTTGATGCTTATTTGGTGATACTGATACAGATATGTCCACCGCATGCCACCGATGTCCCGCTAGCCAGTGGGGCCAGACGTACTATGTAAGCAAAAAATCGGTAAAGGGGCCACAAAGAAATAAGGGGAAAGAGAAAGACCTTCATGGATGCATCAAATTGTTAGAGTACGAGAGCTCAAAAACATTTGGTTTATGATCATATAATAGAGGGCCAGGGAGAAAATCATACACCATCAAGAGCAATGATGGGAGTTCATAATCACACGTAGAGAGATTAAAAAATCTTGTGATTGACCCCTCCTTCGATGCGCTCTCATGATGTTGCCAGCACCCTGTTTTCCTGGCAGTTCTCCTTTTCCTCCGCCCACCGGGCAAGCATGGCCCCCTCTGCCGCCTGTGTGATGGGAAATGGTATGATGGTATGAGGAGGGGCTGGGACTCAGGAGGCAGCTAAGGGTTGGTGGCGACGCCTAGGGTTTCTAGGGAGGAGGAGGGGCTTCCCCGTTGCATGTGTGTAAGTTCCCACTACGCAGGATCTTATTGTACCCAAGTTATATGAGAACTTCAATCATAGTTAACCTCTTTTCTCCACGCACTAGCTTCGTGGTTTTGTTCCTATGTTCTATCCAAGTCTAAGTGATTATTCCTTCTCTTTTCTTTGGAGCAACTCCAATCAAAGTTTGTACATTTTGTGAAGCATATGGAAAGAATGGAACATGTGAGAATCCTCAACGGTACGTCGGTACCTGCCTCACCTATGGTGAAGTGGCCAACTTCGCACACGAGGATATTCGCCAGCATGCCTTGGCCTTTGGAAAGTTCATCTTGTGGTGAATCTTTACCTCTTGTGGTTTTTTTCCTCGGAATGTTTTCCACCTTAAAAATATGGCCACTCCATGTAAATAATTTCCCCTCATCTTAATAAGAAGTCAGCTCGGTTGCTCTAACAAAATTATACATTTATCATGTTCATACGTGTATCTTCTGTGCCCTACGATTGCGACCCATGAATATCCAAATCGTTAAATTGCGCGTGAATAATCCATTTGATCCAAGCTTGCACAATATATAAAGCAATAATACACCTGGAGAGTTGACGTGTTGCTATGCTTCTAGTTGCACACTAGATACAGAGAAGGTAGGCCTGCTGACCTTGCTTTGTGAGAGAAGTCAGCCGACTTATCTCGCGCGCGATCGAGCTGGCCGGGTCGTCGTACACCTGCGTGTACGGTGAGGGGTTGGACTTTTTGGATAGCCGACGTGGCCTCTGACCTGTTGCCGACGTGCACGGACCTGTCATCTCTCTGTTCACATTCGTCCCAATGGATTTTCTCTAGTGAAGTCTAAGTTCTGACCAGCCACTTGCAGATAAGATCCCAAGGAAACAAACAAAGGGGCTGGTACCTACGTGAAGAACGTGATACTTGCGGACAAGCTACTCCTTTTCGTCAATTGGCTGTCCCGATCAACCATTGTTAGGGTTCCTTGTTGCTTGATTCAAAGAGAAGACTATCCATCGTGCTTTGGTTATGTACAATATCGCATGCATGAGCTGGTTTTGCGGATAAAGCCGACCGCGATGAATAACCAGCAAGATTGCAAGAAGAACTTGTACAATTTTTATAAATCGAAGACTTCTTAGATACTTTCGTATGTATGAGTTGGTATCATGAGCTGTTGGATGTATCCTTGCAGAGATTCTCTCGACGGTAGGCAGAACATATTTTAGATCGTACGGCTAGCATCATCGACTTATATATAAGTAAATCAAGGAAGATATAGATGTGGATGGACTTTAGATATGTGTGTGCGCATCGATTGATGTAGATGCCTCGTATTTTTTTCCGTGTCCAGAAAAAAAAACATAGCCAATAGGGACACTTTCACCGGCCTACTGAGTGTCGTGTGATATAAGACTAGTCACAATAGGGAGTATCATATACTAGTATCATGCACATGATACTAGTCTATGTTACTACTTACACAATGGGTAGTAACATATATGTGGTATCATATAGTACTACATTTATTAGGCCGTAGACTCATCTTGCATTGTAATCCGTTATGTTACGGTATCTACCTATGATACCATCATCATCTCTTTCATCATTAATTGCAGTGACACGTCAGCTTTTTGCCAACGTGGCAGACATGATACCACCTATGATACCCCATTGTGGCTAGTCTAATCAACCGGTGGAGAGCTTGTATTAGTAGAGGGCTTATCTACTGACAAGAGTACAATAGAATAAACACATTTGTTTGTGTACACATGTACCGTACAATCATATCCTTTGGTAAGGTAAAGGTGCCAAAATAACATGACGTGTAATGTATTCTCGTCGTATAAAGGTCCACTCATGTTTTCCTTGCGTGTGTACATGTTGCTTACATAATCAAGCGTACATGGAACCGGCTAAGTTTTGTGTACATGGTATTCACAAACAAAACAAAAAAAAGCGTACATGAAACCGACCAAATTTATTTAAAATACGTAGCCACATTTGTCCTATTATCATATCTTACGACTGATTTTATCTATTCTCTTATCTTATCAAAATTGATGAGTTGGAGTTCATATGTCAGGCAACTGACTTGCTTATAACTCAGGACTCGTATTCATTGCCGTCTTATATGGTGTGTTACCTATTAGTCATAATTTGACAAAATCCATTGGGTTTGATAGAATTTTATAAATTTGAAAGGATCTGACATAACTCATTACGCCCACAATAAAACTTTCTGGGTTGTTGGGCTAATTAGCGGACGGGCATCGTCCTATTATTATTTTTTAAGTAATACATAAGATAAATTATTATTATTTTTGAACAAAAGATAACAGTATCACAATTGAGAATAAAATATAATAAGATCTTTTAAAAGAGATCACAGCAAATGAGATGAAAAGAAATCGTGACCAGCTACCACAACCAACATAGATCAATCAGAAATCGTGACTGGCTGTTTAGGTTAATCAGTGCCGAGATATATCATATTCAGATCATAACAGATAGCTATGAACCTACGAGGACACGCTAACTAGCAACGGGTACGGTGTAGGCATCATTTCGAATCAAAGTCAGAGCAGCCACGCACTTTGACGTGTTTGTGATGTAGAGAGATCCAAACAAGCATCACTCTTCCTGTAGTATTTTCTATTCCCTCCGTTCTGAATTATGTGTCGTGGTCGGAAGTGAGGAACTAAGTTCTAAGATATTATGTTTAACAATATTGTTCGGATTGTTGCTTTGCAGCACACACATTTTTCTATCTCTATGTGTTGGCTTGTGTGTCCTCGCGTGGATGCATCGATCACCGATCGAGTTATTCCGTCGAATGTATTGTTGAAAACGATTTGTCTTTTCTCTTGTAGTAGGATTGAGGAAGTCAAATGTGGGAACGTATGTTTGTTTTTGTTCATTGGTTTGTAGATTTTAGTGTTCGCCTGTTTGGAGAATCAGTGTGTGGTTATATGGTAAGAAGGATGGTTGTACTCTCAACCACGAGTATTTCCGCCCACTGATAGAAAAAGGCCCACTGGTTGTGCCTATTTGGCCCATGCTTACTTTTTTTTTCTCCAAAGAATCTCACATAACAGTTATGACCCGTAAATATTTTTAAGCGGAGCTGTAAAACGAGACGCATTTGCCTCAGGTACATGCTACATGGGGTCGATTTAAGGTGAACTCTAAACTTGACACGGTGAAATTTCTCCTCAACTGGTGTCGGAGCGGTACCTATTCGGACGAAATTCCGCCACGCTGTTTCGATTCCAGCCAAACAGCCGCCGTATTCCACCACGCCTCCCACATTCTGATCTATCAAAACAAAATCGCACATGATATAGCGCCCGGTGGGGAAGAAGTGGCTAGGTCGGAGCAAGAAGTCGCGTGCAGGGGTCGTGGCAGCATGGCGGCTAGAGGGACAGTAAGATGACAGGTCAAGCCACCGGCACGGGCAGCGAGCACGGCGGCGGGAGGGGTAGCAAGGTGGCGGGTCAGGCCTGCGGAACGACTGGCGGTGCGGCCATCTAGCAGGGAGGCGAGCAGGCTCGGGGCTAGCAACGTGCGAGAAAAACGAAGGGAGGATTGACGGGAAAATATTTGGTTTTATGGTAAACATTTGCGGGATCCGTTCCGTTGCTGCTTGCACGGTACCGTATTGGTAGCTCAAAGGGCTTTCAAGGTTTGTTGTTTTAAGATATTTGCTAGAGATGCTCTTAGTGCGAGGAGACCGTCGATTGAGAGATGTGTGTGTGGTTACTTCGTCAAGAATGGGCTCCACGATCTTTAGGTGTGAGTGTGTGCTTGTGGTGGTAGTGCACTTGGACGTGTGTTTTAGTGCACAAAATATGCATGTAAAACTCGGAAATTCACATTGCCTCCTAATCTCATATGCTCGTATCTGAATAAAAAACGGAAAAGAATAGTAAAGCATTTTAATTTATTCTGATTTTTTTTGTAATGAATATATACAAAAAAATTACATACGTGGCAAATTTCGGGGTGAACATTTTTGGTGCTCTGTGCAAAACAGAAAAAATCATTGGCCAGAATGAGATTAAAAATATATACTCCCTCTAATCTGAATTAACTGTCGTGGAAAGAACGCTACGTTAATAGAAATTTGTGAAGAGGCAGCGACAATAATTCGGGATCGGAAGGAGTATCCTCGGAGCATTGATTTTTTTTTTTTTTGCTCAAAGCACCACACATGTTATTTAATTTCGAACTTGCCACGTGTGTAGAACTCTTGTATATGCTCAATCACTATTTTTTTAGATTTTTTTTACATGTTTATTATTTTTTCTAAAAACAATATTCAGACAGGAGTATATGAGCTCGGGAGTCAAAACACCCTTCTATGTAAAATTGCCACACTGCGTTTGAGGAAAAGTCCAATATGAATGTATGTCTATGTAAGTGCATCTCTCTGGGAGTTTGAACACTTAAATTTACATACTCGAACATTTGTCCACATGTTACCCGCACAACCTTCAAACACTGTCCAGGCCCAGAAATGTAAGTTCTGGCCCTTGCCCGGCAAGGCCTGAGCCCAGGAAACCCACAGTTCCAGTCAAATCCCACCTCTGTATTGCACTGAGTTTTCAGTAAAATTTGTTGGGGTCCTATTTGGCAAGATTGTTATTATTATCTAATTTCCGCACATGACAGTGTATCTAGTTGGTTGCGACTTCTCGATTCGGTTACATCTGATATGATCTTCAGGCTATTCAATGAGCAGGACCATCTCCAAGCAGAACGGAGCTGAGATAAAAGTGCAACAAAATCCTCACTGGTGATACGGATACAGATGCGTCCCTCACATGCCACCGATGTCCCACTGACATGCGGGGCCATTGTACGTGTATTTGTACCCTGTACACTCCTATATATATATGAGATAAGCCACGCATAGTGCGTTGAGCTAGTTCCCCCAAATTATTG
Organism: Poa pratensis; assembly: GCA_947311845.1. Classification (NCBI taxonomy): domain Eukaryota; kingdom Viridiplantae; phylum Streptophyta; class Magnoliopsida; order Poales; family Poaceae; genus Poa; species Poa pratensis. Next base: position 22,604,694 of record CAMZMU010000120.1, on the reverse strand, counting down.
CATTACATGGTATCAGACTAGGTCGACCCAATGTCTTCCGCCGCCGCGCCGGTCTCCACTGCTCCACCCGTTCGCCGCCGACGCCATCTCTCCGTTTTTAACGTCGCAACCTCTAGCCTGGGCGTATGCCCGCCCATCTGCGCCAGTGGTGGCCGCCACCGTGGCTCCACCCCCACCTCAGCCAATTGCTCCGACCGAGCACGCGATCGCTCCTGCCTCGTCCGTTCTTGGTGCGCTGTCTGCTTCGTACGCTCCACAGGCGATGATCGCATCTGGGTCATCTGGTGGACTGGCGCCTGTACTCCATGACCCGCAGGCGCCGATCGCATCTGGCGGTTCCGCGCCGCCTCTGTATGGCGCGACGCTGCTGCCGCCCTACGGCGCTCCGGCCCCGGCATACCACGGCGCTCCGTCCCCAGCGTACTACGGCGCTCCCGTGACGGCCCCGGCTCCCTACAGCGCGCCCGCACCGGTCCCCTACGGCGCGCCCCCACCAGTAACGCTACTGCCGCCCTACGGCGCTCCGGCCCCGGCGTATGACGGTGCTCCGGCGTACCACGGCGCTCCATCCCTGGCGTACTACGGCGCACCCGCATCAGACCCCTACGGCGCGCCCCCACCAGCTTCATACGGCGCGCTCCCATGTGCGCCTGGTCCTCCTGCGCCTGGTGGCGGGTACCGTGCGCCTGGTCCTCCTGCTCCACGACCACCTCTACCCGCCTCCCACGTCAACCAAGGCGGGCGGTATGGTGGACAGCGCCCCACGTGCCAGCTTTGCGGCATCATGGGTCACTTGGCGTCTCGCTGCCATCGCTGCTTCAAGCAGGACTTTCTGGGGATTGGCAATGATGGCCGTGGCAACGAGCAACAAGCTGCTTTGGCTACGCATGGCTCTTCCTCTGGCTATACTCCATCCTATCCTGTTGATTCCACCTGGTACATGGACACAGGTGCTACGGATCATCTGACGAGCGAACTCGACAAGCTGACTTCACACGAGCCCTACCACGGCCACGACAAGGTTCACACTGCAGACGGGTCAGGTATGCACATCTCTCATGTTGGTCAGGCCTCCCTTCTCACACAATAATCTCGCAAACTTGATCTACGCAATGTCTTACATGTCCCCTCGGTTACTCGCAATTTACTATCCGTTCCTAAACTTACACTTGACATTAATAATGTTTCGGTTGAATTTCATCCGTCTCATTTTTTTGTCAAGGATTGAGCAACGCGGGATGTACTCCTTAGAGGTCGATATTGTTGGGGGTTGTATGCTTTGGATGCGGATTCCCAAGTCTTCAGTGGTGTTCGCACTTCATCTACTCATTCGCATTCGCGTCTTGGTCATCCGGCTTCCCCGATAGGGAGTCATGTCCTCCAGCGGTGACGAGGGGTAGACTCATCAAGACCCATGGTTAAGGTCCCTAGGTTATGAATATGGGGGAGAGAACGTGGTAGAGCTGGAAGTATCGTCGGCTGACAAGCAGGGCAAAGATTTTACCCAGGTTCAGGGCCCTCGTGTGGAGGTAACACCCCTACGTCCTGCCTGTCTGTTATTGCTTTGTGAATATGATGGTTACAAGTCCCGGCGAGATGTCGATCTCGCTAGGGTTTTGGTGGCTCTGAAAGTACGTGGTCTGGTTCGATGGCCCTCCCAGTCCTTAAATAATAGGCTGGGTCTCGGGTGTTCGTAACCGACTCGATTTACAAGTAAGGAAACTCTAAACCGACTATTGCTTCGCCAAACTTGGAGGATACTCCATCTTCGTGGGCCTCCCTTCATGGGCTTCATGTAGGCTCTGATAGTTGGGCCTAGTCGATACGTGCACCAGGTACCCTCATGGTAGGGTACCCGATAGGCATACCCATGTCAGTAGCCCCCGAGTACTTGTCTGATTCGAAGAGTCGGGCATGGACTCATACATCATGCACGTTATACTTTTTACATCTGTATTTAGAATTCTTATGAAATAGCACATGTTGGCTATGTCGAGTGTTTCATCGACTATGAGTTTTTGCTTATGATAGTCAAGGGATATTAGCTTAGCAGGCCCGGCACACACGACGGATCGGGGCCAGTTAACTACCATTTGTGGCAAAACCATACTAGCTTTCAATCAAACTCGAGTCCCCGGACTCGAATCTGGAACAAACTGGACAGACTCGAAACGGCCGTTGAGGTCTTACGGAATCGAACTGCAGTATAATTTTGAATCAACCCAACGCGTCCGTCGGGGATTTTCATCATGTCTGCTGACACGGAACATTTAAGGATAACGCTGCTGGAGCGGTCCTTAGCCCAGCTCGACTGATCGGTGGGTCTTACCTTTGCACTATGCATGCAGCATCCAAGGATCGTCGGATCAACTCGGGAATATTTGAGTGTGATTTTGCTTATGAACTGAGTCGAATTGTCGACTGATACTTTGCCATTATTTTATCGGGTGCGCGACAGCGCTCCCGATGGGAGTAGCCCCCGAGATTGTGCTTTATTGCTTGCAATGGAGGATAATCTCAAAATCTTTTACCCTGCACATTAGTCAAAGAAATTTTTTGATACGCTCCCGATGGGAGTATGATGTTGCAGTCGAAAGTCCTTCGACTGGCATCTATGACCTTTGCTGGAAAACCCATCGAGTTTATGGTGTGACATCACGAAGAATCATCGAGTGACTTTTGTGCCAGTTGTGCAATATGAATAACGTCAGCAATGACGCATTTTGCGACTGCCATCTCTGACAAGCGGTGGCGTGCTGGTAAGACTGATGGGACGTGACACTTGTGTGGGCCCATTTTTGCAGAGCTGACCAAGGATGCGCCGTTTGGACTTGATTTGACCGCTCTGGCGCGGTTTTCACGGGGCGTGATGATGGTTTCCTAGTTTCCGTGCGTAGTGGGCGGAGTGGCCGGCGACGGTTGCCCTCCGTGGCTGCCACGTGTATGGCTAGATTTCGCGCGGAGCGTATGCCTTTGTTTTGACGGTTGCGATCGTTTTGCGATCTGTGGTAAATAGGGATACAGCGCTGGCAGAATTTTTTACTTGCCATTTGCCTCTTTGCGCCGCCCCTCGTCTCATCTTCCTCCTCGCGCCCACCTCCATTGCTCTGCGCCCAAGCTCTCTTCTCCACCCTCATCCATCGTTGCAATGGCGAAAGGTGGAGGCTCCAAGCGTGGTGCCGCCGCCGCTGCCGCGACCGATGCGGCCAAGGGCAAGAAGACGTGGCGGGTACATCTGCGTCCGCCGCGCTGAAGAAGGGCAGCGGGGACTGGGCGAAGTCCACCGTCAAGGACGCCCATCTGCTCAAGCTCCGCGAGCAGGGATATCTGCCTCCCGCGGAGCAACTCGCCGTCCGCGCTCCATCGCCCAAGGAGGTATGCCCCGAACCACGCGCCAACGAGCGCGTTTGCTTTGCGGAGTTTGTGTCCAGGGGCTTCTCGCTTCCCCTCCACGACTTTGTTCGTGGCCTCCTTTATGCCTACGGGGTGCAGATCCACGATCTCACCCCGAACGGTATTATGCATATTGCGTGTTTATCACGCTATGCGAGTGCTTCCTTGGCGTCGCACCCAGCTGGGCGCTATGGAAGACCATATTCATGGTGCGACCCAACAGAGGAGGTGGTCGCACCTACCCCGTGGGCGGCTGCGGCATCCAGGTGCGCAGCGACACCCGCTATTTCCGCCTGAAGACCGTCGACTCCGCGCAAGGCTGGAGGAAAGGGTGGTTTTATGCGAGTGTCGAGCAAGACGGAGTCGCCACCTTCTCGACTGCGGCTTACGTCAGGACCAAGGCGTGGGATCACCAGCTCTCAGCCGAAGAAATGGAGGAAGCACGCCCTTTGCTGACTCGAATCGACGGACTGCTGGACAAGGTTACGGGCCTTCACTTGATCGCCACCTTTGTAAAGAGGCGAGTGTGGCCACTCCGTGCCCGAGCGCACCCCATGTGGGCGTATGAGGGCGCGAGTGACTCCACTCGGATGAGCCCAGAGGAACTGTCAAGGAACGAGCTTGTGACGCACGTGCGCCACATCACCAGCCTGACGACAGCCGACCCTTGCAACATCGATTGTCCCGTCACGCCATACGGGACGGAAAACCCTTTGCTTGAGGTATGTCTGTAGTTTAATAGTTTGCCACTCGTAGTTTCTACGATATGTGTTTTTTGATTCTGACTTTGCAATTTGTGATGTATGCTATGCAGGGTCACTCGACTGCTGCCTCCCTTCCTCCTCTGCCTGAAAATGGCGAGACTGAAGAAACACAGGCACAGGTGGTGGACCCGAAAGGGGATCAGTCGCCCATCCCTTCTGCCACCACTTCACATGTGGAGGAGGTCGAGGAGGAAGCAGCAGAAGAGGTCCAATCTGAAGACAAGGCCACCTCTGACCAAGAAGTCGATACCGCGCCACCGAAGCGGCGTCGACTGGCCAAGAAGGCGCCTTCTGCTGTGAGTTCACCCGCGAGGGGCAGGGCTTGGAGGATGACGAGGAATCAGGCTCACCACCTGTTTTCCAAGCCGCTCCTTTGCGTGCGTGCTCAACAAGCTCAACTCTTCCTCTTCAGTCGAGTGGTACCCCAGCCTTTGGGGACCAATTTTTGGCGACTCCGAAGATGAGGAGATGAGGAACACAGGTGTGTGTTTTTGAGTATGATATGAGAATTTTGTGCTGTCACATATTTGTGCTGACCGTCTTTTTGCTTTGTTGTGTTGCCCACAGCGCTGAAAACAATCAGCCTGGGACTCCTCCAGTCGAGAATGTTCCAACCCTGGAGCACTCGAATTATGCACCGACTGGAAACGAGGCTGCCCAGCCAATGGCCACTGATGCTGTCGTTGAGCAGCCAAGGCGGCAACTCCAGATGTCGGGACATCAGTCGCGGCTCCTGAGCCGTGGATGAACCACGTAAGTAGCTTTTTGCTTGACCCGTTTAGTTGTAGGTCTGTGAGAGTTTGAATTTTTGCTGAATTCGTGCTTGCAGCCCTTCTACCACACCTTGGCAGATTCTGCCAAGGCTTATGTCCAGGTGGAGCAGGAGAGGGATACCATGCGCGCCGAGCTAGAGCGGCTCAGTCGTGAGTTCTCCTTTTTGCTTTTGTTTTGCTGAATTTCTTTTTGCAATGCTTGATTTTGTCGAGTATTGAATGCACGTGATTTTGCTGGGCCAGGCGAGAAGAAGGAGCTGGAAGACGCACTCGCCGCGCAGCGCGAAGAGTCGAAGAAAGAGCTGGCTGCCGCCACCAACTCAGCCGCTGCACGCGAGCGAGGATATGCTGACCAGCTCGCGGCACTCGCGCAGGCCATGGGAGGTGAGTAATCTTTTCTCCTTTTGATATGATATAACTGTCGAGTGTCATGAAATGACTTTTGCCTTTTTTGAATTGTGCAGAAGCTGTTGGCGCACCGGCCTCTGCGGACGTGGCGAGTGACGATCTTTCGCTGGAACAGGCTGTGGGCGGCTTAGGCGCCTATGCAACCAGGCGAAAGAAGCACTCGCCAAATCGACGAGCACACTTGGCGCTGTATACAAGGTGGTGTTCCCGACTGGCGTAGTGCCGTCGACGGTGGATGACTTCGCCGACGTGTTTGGCCCCGGGACGTCCACCATGGCGGGTTTCGCTCGCGCCAACACGGTACGCGGATCCGAGTCCACCATCAAGCTTCTTATGGGACATGGGATAGATTGCGACTACGAGGCAGCACTGTCTGCGTTCCCTCGGAAGCCAGATGGGAAGCCCATTTCTCTGAAGGGGGTGAGCGGAGCCGCCGCGCGACTGGCCGAGGTTTTTATGAACACCATGGAGCGCCGGGCACTCGAGACTGCCAATCGTCTGCTTAGGAAATCGAATCTTAGGTTTAGGGTAGCTGTACCCTTTTGTTTTTTATGCCTTGTAATGATACCTTCTGAACTGCGCGAGTCTGCGCTTTGTTTGTGCTACCTTGTTTATGCAAACAGTCTTTTGCTAATGTCTTTCACTCGAAGAGTTGTATGCTTATGACATGAGTTTTAGCTTCTGACACAAACTTTGTGTTTGTGATTATGCTCTTTGAACAGTCACGAGAACCTGCTACTGCGACTAGTTCCTCGCAGGCTCCAATCACCACCCGATCCCAGGGTCAATTGGTAAATGATGCCAAGGTGATGGAGTATATGAAGGCCAAATTTGTGAGAATGGAGCAAGATCTGAAGGACGCCCAGGCTGAGCTGAATCGATTGAGGGCGAGACCCGCGTTGGCCACCCAACGCGAGGAATATGTGCTCGGGGAGATGGATCTTGTGAACAGGCAACTCGAGTGTAAGTTCGAGTCTTGCTCTGTTTACAAGCTTTTTGCGTAGCTATTGTCCTTTTGATCTGACTGGTGCGCCCGTGTTTGTAGGCTTTGTCGACAACTTCCAGGCTGAAAAGATTCGCGTGGAAGGGCGTCTGGATAGCGTGGTTGACGACCCTACGACTGGGCGTCAACACTTTTGGCTTGATAGGTACCATGCCCGCATACTCGCCACCCTGAAGGATCGCGTCTGGCGAAGTGCTGAACTGCTGGAGTTATGCCGGGCAGCGTTTATTCGCCTGAACGAGACTCTTTTTCCTGCGGGGCCACAACCACAAGGGATTCGTGCTTTGTTGAACATCTTCCGTCAAACAAATCCCATTCGAGAGTTGCTGTCTCAGAGACTTGTGATTGGAGCCAACGCTGCAATGGCGTATATGCGTAGTCGAAAACCAAGGTTGGTGTTGCGGACACCTGCAGCCGGAGAGGTTCTCGAACAAAAGACCTGGATGACACGATCCAAGCTGCGGAGACACTAATCGAGTGCACTCGCGAACAGCTTTGCGGTCCCGAGCTGCCCGTAAAGGACGAGCCTGAGGATTAGAATAGTTTGCGAGTGCAATTTTTGTATAGGGGGCAGCCCCCGAGTGTAATTTTTGACTCTTTGTATATTGTATAGTTTGTATACTTTGATTTTTTGTCGAGCCCCCGAGTCAGTCGAGCGGGGTTTGTGAAATATGGTTGGTTGTGAACCAATGACTGTGCAGCCCCCGAGTATTCGAGTGCGGCTGCAGAGTTTTTGTGTTCTTTGTTTGGATCCTTGTTACGCAGCCCCCGAGCATTCGGGTGCGGCTAAGGCATTGTGTTTCTGCAAGAGCGAGAGCTCATTTGATCGATAACACAGCCCCCGAGGGTTTCGGGTGCGGTTAAGGTATGAATTATGCGGGTAGTAGTCACAAAGAAGTCGAAGGAACATTGATTTTATTCCTCTTTTGAATGTTAGGCTGCAGGCCGCCTCATTAAAAACCTTCCAGTCCCCTTAGGTACCCTGGTAAGGAAAAGAGCGCGTCTGAAACCTGCAGCCATCCGACATATAGCCTATTACATTGTATGACTGTGAGCACTTTATGCGTAGAAACGGCGCAGATGCGCAACGTTCCAAGGATTATGAGAGAGTTCGCCTGTCTTCGCGTGCTTCAGTCGATATGCGCCTCCACCAAGGACCTCCGTGATGATGAAGGGACCTCCCATGGGGAAGCGAGCTTGTGCACCTTCTTTTGCTTCAGTCGAAGAACCAGGTCGCCAACGACGAAGGACCTGGTTCGCAGTCGACGGCTATGGTAGTTGCGAGTCCTGCTGGTAAACAGCTGTGCGGGCCAAGGCCGTGTCGCGCCTCATCGAGCAAGTCGACTGCGTCTTCGAGTGCTTCTTCCGCGTCTTCTTCATTGTATGCTTCAACTCGTGGCGCATTGAACCTTACATCTGATGGCAGAATTGCCTCTGCACCATAGACCATGAAGAATGGGGTGAACTGCGTAGAAGTGTTGGGAGTTGTGCGTAGGCTCCATAGCACAGATGGTAGTTCTTCGACCCAAGCACCCGCAGCTCTTTTGAGTGGCACCAGGAGGCGCTTCTTGATCCCACTCGTCACAAGTCCGTTGGCCTTTTCGACTTGGCCATTGGATTGTGGATGTGCCACGGATGCGTAGTTGAGCGTAATGTCCTGCTCTTTGCAGAAGGTTTTGAACTCCTCAGCCGTGAAGTTTGTGCCGTTATCAGTGATGATACTGTTTGGGACACCGAAGCGGTAGATGATGCTCTTTATGAAGTTGACTGCCGTAGTAGCAGTCGAATTTGTGATGGGGACCGCCTCGATCCACTTTGTGAACTTGTCGACTGCCACCAGTAGGTGAGTATGCCCGCCATGCGATGATTTTTTGAGTGGCCCAACCATATCGAGCCCCCATTGGGCGAAAGGCCAGGCCAGCGGTATAGTCTTCAACGCCGATGCGGGTGCGTGCGGCCTTGTTGCGAATTTCTGGCAGCCGACGCACCTTTTGACTATGTCCTCCGCGTCTTTGAGTGCTGTAGGCCAGTAAAACCCTGCGCGAAAGGCTTTGGCTACGAGTGATCGACTGCTGGCGTGATGCCCACAGGTACCTGCATGAATGTCTCGAAGTATGGCTTGGCCATCTTCGAATGCGATGCATCTTTGGAACATACCTGATATGCTGCGCTTGTATAACTCGCCGTTGATAACGGTGTATGCTTTTGATCTTCGAGTCACGCGTCGGGACTCGGTTATGTCATCTGGTAGCTCGCCACGGAGTATGTAAGCCAGAAAAGGTTGAGTCCAGTTGGCTCAATGAGAAATACCTCGACTGGGGGGTCCTCTGTGCTAGGCACTTTGCTTTTGGGTGGCGTAGTCGACGGAGGAGGCTCTCGTTTCTCCTTGATAGATCTGTGTTCGATGCGCTCGAGGAAGACACCAGGTGGAATTTGTGCGCCAGTTGAGCCAAGATTGGCTAGCATGTCTGCTTCTTCGTTACTTTCCCTTCCTATGTGCCTCAACTCACAGCCCTCGAAGCTGCCCTCCAGTGTGTTGTACAGGTCGCGATAAGCGATCATGTTGTCCGCGATTGCGTCGCAGGCCTTCATTGTTTGCTGCACCACGAGATTGGAGTCGCCGTAGATCATCAATCGAGTGCACCCAAGTGCTTTTGCCATCCGCATGCCATGGATCAGGCCTCGTATTCAGCCTCGTTATTGGAGGGTAGTTTGAATCCCATCTGCAAAACATAACGTAGCTTGTCCCCTTTTGGTGATATGAGGATGACGCCTGCGCCTGCGCCTTCGTGTTTCTTGGACCCATCGAAGTACATGGTCCAGGAATTGGACACGTCTGGTGCTCCAGGTAATTGGGCCTCTATCCACTCGGTTGTGAAGTCGGGTAGGACTTGTGCTTTGATAGCCTTCGGGTGCTCGTACTTGATGTCTCTTGGAGCCAGCTCGATGAGCCATTTTGCGACTCGACCCGTTGCATTGGGGTTTGTGAGGATATCACCGATTGCTGAGTTACTTACCACGGTGATCGGGTGCTCGGTGAAGTAGTGTGTCAACTTCCTTGAGGACATGAATACAGCGTATGCCAGCTTTTGATAGTGCGGGTACCGCTGTTTTGATATGGAGAGAACCTCGCTTAGGTAGTAGACTGGACGTTGTATGCTTTGGATGTGCCCCTCCTCCATGCGTTCGACTACCAGTACGGTGCTCACCACCCTGTTTGTAGCCGAGACATACAGGTAGAGTGGTTCCCGTTCCTTAGGTGCGACGAGGATCGGAGGGCTTGTGAGGATCCGCTTGAGATCTGTGAAGGCTGCTTCAGCTTCTGGCGTCCACTCGAACTTGTCCGCCTTCTTCATCAGTCGATAGAATGGTAAGCCTTTTCACCCAGTTTGCTGATGAATCGACTGAGCGCTGCTACTCGTCCTGCTAGTTTCTGCACATCATGAAGCTTTGAAGGCCTTTGCATTGTGAGGATGGCCTGTATTTTCTCCGGGTCTGCTTCGATTCCACGGGCAGAGACTAGGTACCCTAGGAGCTGCCCGGCTGGAACGCCGAACGTGCACTTCTTAGGATTGAGCTTGATATGGAAGCGTTTGAGGTTTGCGAACGTCTCCCTCAAATCGTCGAGTAGTGTGTGTTCTTCCCTTGTGGTAATGACAATGTCATCCACGTAGACCTGGACGTTGCGTCCGATTTGCTTTTTGAGGCAGTCCTGCATCATGCGCTGGTATGTTGCACCCGCGTTTTTGAGCCCAAAGGGCATAGTTGTGTAGCAGTAGACCCCGAGTGGGGTTATGAACGCCGTTTTTTCTTCGTCTTCTTGCTTCATCCTTATCTGGTGATAACCTGAGTAAGCATCCAGAAAGGAGAGTCGTGCGCATCCGGCGGTGGAGTCGACGATCTGGTCGATTCGGGTAGCGGGAAGTGATCCTTTGGACAGCACTTGTTCAGCGCTGTGAAGTCCACGCACATCCGAAGGATGTCTGTATGCTTCTTTCTACGAGTACGGGGTTGGCCACCCATTGTGATTTCTTGATTTCCCTAATGAATCCTGCTGCGAGTAACCGGTCGACTTCAGATTCGACTGCGGTTCGCTTTGGGCCGGAGATTCGACGCATCGTTTGCTTGACTGGCTTTGCATCTGGAAACAATTGGAGAGAGTGCTCGGCGAATTCCCTGGGAATACCTGGCATGTCGGCTGGACACCACGCAAATATTTCCCAGTTCTCACGGAGGAATTCGACGAGCGCGCCTTCCTATGCGATAGGCAGGCTCGAAGATATGTTGACTGTCTTGGACGGATCGGTCGGGTGCACCTGATGCGACCTTGTGTCATTTGTAGCATTGAAGGATCTGTCGACTGCCAACTTCTTATGCTCTGGAAGGAGTGTGCGGTCGTTGGAATCGCCAAGTCGGCGAGTGATTCTTCCACCCCGAACATCTCGGAGATTTTGCTGAACTCGCGGTCGCAAGCATCGGACCTTTGAAAGTTTCCACGGACAGTGATGACTCCCTTTGGTCCTGGCATCTTCAGCGTGAGGTACGCATAGTGTGGCACCGCCATGAATCGAGCAAACGTCGGGCGACCAAGAATAGCATGGTATTGTGATTTCCAGTCGACGACCTCGAACTCAATCGACTCTGTCCTGAAGTGGCTTTTGTCCCCGAACGTAACGTCGAGTTGTATGGTGCCTTCTGGGCTAATTGCTTTGCCAGGAACAATACCGTGGAAGGTATTTGAAGATTTTGGGAGGTTTTCGACTGACCTGTTCATTTTGCGGAGCGTGTCCGCGAAGATGATGTTTATGCCGCTGCCTCCATCCATGAAGACCTTGGTCATGGCGTAGCCTCCTATTTGCGCGTCGAGTACCAGAGCCGCGTGCCCTGGTCGAACTACAGCTGGGGGATGATCCTCTCGACTGAAGCTTATGATGGTTTCCGATCCCTTCAGAAATTCGGCACGGCAGGAGGTGCCATGACAGCCATGTTCACTGTCGAGTGATTAGCTTTTGCTGCCTGTTGGAGGGGCGACCCTTTTGTATCATGTACATCTGCCCGTGGGGCTGTGGATATTGATCATCTTCCGCCCGTAGTACGGGTTGTATGGCACCTGCGAGGTTTGCGCCTGGAGCAGGCTGTGGTGGTGGTTGCGGTGGCGGCTGTGGCGCCATGAGAGCGGGCACAGCGTTCGGCTGTGGTGCGGGTGCAGGCGTGGGCTGAGCAGGTGCTGGGCCGTACCTTTTGAGTCGTATCATGTAGTCAGTCGCCATTTGGTCGAATTCCCTGCAGTTCCTTAGGGTGTGATTGGAGCGTAGTTTTCCGTCGTCCCCCTTGAAGAGGTGGAATCTGCACCAGTCGTCCATCTTTTCCTCGAATGACCGCTCGGGTTTTGCGTCGCTGCGTTTGCGCCATTCTTGCCTTTTGTAGCTGTCGCTCCGCTGCTCGCGATCTCGACTGTCCCGTCGATCATCCGAGCGTCGATTGCTTCTATCTTGGTCTCCCGGGTTGTGTGTATCCAGCCGCCATGAACTCGGGTCTGTTATCGTCGTAAGGACGTTTGGAACGTTTGCGCCTGCGATCTTCTCTGTATGAATCTCTGCGGCCTCGACTGCCGCTTTCGTAGTTGTCGCGTGTGGGGAAGCACGGGATCTGCGTACAGAATCCTCTCCATCTGCCCACTCAGTCGCAACTTTGATGAGGTCAGCCAGGGAGGTTGGCTTTTCACGACCAAGTGCCTCTTTGAAGTCCTTCCTGGCGAGACCTTGTATGAAGGCATCCATGGCCCTGTCTTCTGACACTTTGCCAACCGAATTGCGTATTTCGGTCCACCGCCGTATGTATGATCTCAACGACTCGTCTGATCGTTGAGTGCATGTCCTTAATTCTCGAATGTCTTCGGGCGCTCACACAGAGGCTCGAAGTTTTTGATGAAGTCTCTGCGGAAATCGTCCCACGAGTCGTATGATGATGGAGGGAGCGACTTGAGCCAGTCGCGGGCAGTTCCTTCGAGCATAAGTCGTATGTACTGCATCGCCGTGGTGTTCGTGCCACGCTGGCATGCCACGGCGAGTCTGTAATCTTCTAACCACCCGAAGGTTCTTGGCGACCGTTGTACTTGGGTTGTTCGCCTGTCAACTTGAACCGTTTGGGCATCCGCGTCTCACGGATGCGTCGAGTGAAGCACAATGCTCCGCATGGCTCTGGTTCACGATCAGAGTATGAATCGCTGCTATAGGATCTTCGAGATCTGCTTCTGCTGGACCTGTGCCGGCGCGTGCTTCTCCTTCCTTCATCCGAGTGGTGGCTGCGACCACTGCGATGATGTGCTGCGTGTCGTGAGTCGACTATGTCGCGATCGCGATTCCTTGCTGGAGTTTTGTCTTCTGGCTGTATAGCCTGTGCCGCTAGAGCTAGCGATTTGAGTTGTTGGCGATGCAGGGCTGCGTTAGGGTCATTCGCCGGAGGTTGCATTGCCTTGAGGTAAGCACCTACGGAGAATAATGCACCCGCAGCAGTTTTGGGCACTGGGATTCCATTAGCGTCCTCTGTCATGAACGACAGGTTACGGGTGATTGCTACCCTTTCATGTTCTGGAAGGCTTGCCAACCGCGACCTAGGTCGTGGGGTTGGTTGCATTGTGGACCCGAGGGATTGCTCCCTTCTTCGGGCACTCGAGAGGCTGGCTTGCCTTTTGCGCTCCTCGAGCGTCGCTCGGTAGTTTTGCAGTCGAATTGACTCCTGCCAGTTGAAGTACTGGAAGGTCAACATCTCCTCTGGGGTGGAATTTGGTGGCATCATTGTGCACTCCTTTATGACTTTATCTGCTTTTGCTGCCATCTCCTCCGTGATTGTCAAGGTTGTGACCCCATCCGGCATGGTTACCGTGCATGGGAATTGTGCAGGCCTGCGAGCGGCTGCGTCTGCGGATGATTCTGCGGTGAAGGCCACGTAGACCTGATGGGGCGTGACCCGAGGACAGGTGTATGTGCTGTCGATTCCAGTCATGGACTCGACGTCGCCGTCGAGGCTCATGTCAGAGCCAGTGTGTTCATCGAGTAGATCTTCGAGGCGAATCTCGTTGTCGCGTGTCATCGCCTATGCTCATCTCGGTGTTGGCGAGCCATTATGGATTCTGAGTCGAGGTTGGTGTTGGTGAAGATCTCCGAGTCGACGTTGCTGTCGTTATGAATCGCGGGCTCGTAGAAGTCATCGAGGGAGATCCCGCAGTCGAAACTTCGTCGAGTGGTAGGTTGAAGTCGACGTTGCTTGTGCGGTATGCTGATTCTGCCTCCTCGCCTTGGAGTTCCGTCATCATGAACCTGTCGATCTCGCCGGTCGACATGGTTGTTGCGGGCGAGCAGGCTTCAGGAATCGACGACGGGGCGAGCGCAGTCGACGGAGCCTCGAGTGCGCCCAGCACCGTTGTTGCGGATCTGTCGAGTCCTGCGTGCCAAGATTGTTTACGAAAAAATTGAATGCTCCAACAGTTAAGCTCAAACCTGATTCAAGGCCAGAAAACGCCTCCTGAAGCTCTGGCGAGTGCGGATTGAAATTCATTGGAAGAGCAGATGCGCTTTTTGCGGTGAAGCGGGCAGGCTGCCGCTTTTCGAGTGGATCGGCGAGTCGCCGTGTGTCGCCTGGATCGGCGAGTTGCTGTTTGCTGACATGGCCGGCGAGTTGCCGTTTGCAGATGAGATCGGCGAGTTGCCGTTTGCTGGTGTGATCGGCGATTTGCCGTTTGCTGTTGGGACCGGCGAAACTTCGAGTCCAGCGCTATTCTTTCCCACAGACGGCGCCACTTGACGAGGGGTAGACTCATCAAGACCCATGGTTAAGGTCCCTAGGTTATGAATATGGGGGAGAGAACGTGGTAGAGCTGGAAGTATCGTCGGCTGACAAGCAGGGCAAAGATTTTACCCAGGTTCAGGGCCCTCGTGTGGAGGTAACACCCCTACGTCCTGCCTGTCTGTTATTGCTTTGTGAATATGATGGTTACAAGAGTCCCGGCGAGATGTCGATCTCGCTAGGGTTTTGGTGGCTCTGAAAGTACGTGGTCTGGTTCGATGGCCCTCCCAGTCCTTAAATAATAGGCTGGGTCTCGGGTGTTCGTAACCGACTCGATTTACAAGTAAGGAAACTCTAAACCGACTATTGCTTCGCCAAACTTGGAGGATACTCCATCTTCGTGGGCCTCCCTTCATGGGCTTCATGTAGGCTCTGATAGTTGGGCCTAGTCGATACGTGCACCAGGTACCCTCATGGTAGGGTACCCGATAGGCATACCCATGTCAAGCGGCATGACCTCCCATTTTATCTAGCACTAAAAACTTAGCAGTGTGTGATGCTTGTCAGCAAGGGAAGATTCATCAACTTCCATTTGTTTCTTCGAATTGAGTAGTCAAAAATCCTCTAGAGATTATTTTTTCAAATGTATGGGGTCCCGCCGAAACCTCCGTGAGTGGTCATAATTACTATGTCAGTTTCATCGATGCTTATAGTCGCTTTACTTGGATGTATCTTATTAAGCGCAAATCTGATGTGTTTGATGTTTTCCTTCAGTTTCAATTACATGTCGAACATCTTCTCAAGCACAAAATTGTTCATGTACAATCCGACTGGGGGGCGAGTATCGCAACCTCAACACTTTTTTTAATAAGCTTGGGATTTCACATCGTGTGTCTTGTCCACATACACATCAGCAGAACGGTGATGTTGAACGTAAGCACCGCCATCTAGTTGAAACTGGTCTCACTTTACTCACTCATGCATCTGTTCCCTTCCGTTTCTGGAGTGATGCTTTCTCCACAGCCTATTTTTTGATCAATAGGTTTCCTACTCGTGTCATCAATATGAAAATTTCGCTTGAACTTCTATTTCAGGAAGTACCCGAGTATGCGTTCCTTAAGGTGTTTGGTTGCGCGTGTTGGCCTCACCTTCGCCCTTACAACAAGCATAAGCTTGAGTTTCGCTCCAAAAAATGCGTCTTCCTCGGCTATAGCTCACTCCATAAAGGCTACAAGTGTCTCCACGTTCCCACTAATAGAGTTTACATATCTCGTGATGTCGTGTTTGACGAAAATTTGTTTCCCTTTTCTGCACTTCCGACGCCTGCACCTATATTGCCATCATCACATTCGTCCCCTGTATCTCCTGACCACTTTTAGGATGTTGCATATTCCCCTGTGTTATTACCTAATCATGGTGCAGGAATAGGCCGTGGTGCGCGCCTACAGCTGATGGACGTCTCCGACACTCAGGCTGCACCTGACGTCGATCGTACATGCATGAACCATGCAGCTCCCTCGTCGATTGCGCCTGGCAGGCCACCTGTGCGTGCGCCGGTCGCTGGTCCCGACCAGCCAGGATCCCCGCAGCCCAGCCCGACTACATCATCCTCGCCTGGGCCGCTCTCACCTGCGCGTGCGGCTGATGCTTCTCCACTGCCCCGCACGCCCGCTGGGCCGCTATCTGTCGCGCGTGCGGCTGATGCTGCTTCCTCGTCCGGCACGCCCGCTGGGTCATCTTCGCCTGGGCAGACGAGCGATGCACCGCCTGGGCTATCGCCGGGTGCGTCACCTGCGCTTTCACCTGGTCCTTCGCCTGGATCATCTCCGTCACCAGCAACGTCTCCTGTTGCACCGGCTGCTCCTGTGTTTGAGCACCCTCATACTCGCAGTCGCAGTGGAATTTTCAAGCCGCTTGATCAAAAACATGGTACTGTTGCCTGCCTTGCTGCATGCATGTCTCAAGCCGAGGTTGATCCTACAGCTGAGCCCGTCACTACCAGGCTGCCATGAGCATTCCTCACTGGCGTGCTGCTATGGAGCTCAAATTTCAGGATCTTCGTCAGAATGGCACATGGCATCTGGTCCCTCCTCGTTCTGGCATCAACATTATTGACTCCAAGTGGGTATTCAAGGTGAAGAAGCATGCAGATGGTTCTATTGAGCGCTACAAAGCGCGTCTAGTTGCTAAGGGCTTCAAACAGCGGTATGGTCTTGACTTTGCAGATACTCTTCCCCAATCTTAGGTTGGAACACATCCATTTCAATCTCCTCTTCACATACTTCCTCTTCCAAGATTATGTTTTCATTATCCTTTTCCTGCAAAATATTAGTACTTTCCATGGTAGCAAGAATTCTTTCTTTAACATAAACATTATCACTAAACTCTTTTTTGCAAAGTTGGAGAAGAATAGAAATGTGTCCTTTCATTACACGAGCTTCATGACTTGTTGCAAAAAAATTATCAATGAGAAATTCTATTTCATGGGCTGCAACATAAGCAATATATTTCTCAACTTGTTATATATCAGGGCATGAAAATTTATTTTCACGATAACAAGCAATTAGAGGATCACTGTTGTGCTTACATTGATAGGGAGAGTGTTTATAGTCTTTTCTAAAGCAGCAAGTTACATCATGTAATTCACAAAACTCAATAGCTATATCATTGAGATGTTCAAGTAATTCAAGCATTCTATTTCCTTCTTTGGTTGATCGATATTCATAGTAAGCTCGCATAGTTTTGACATAACCTTCCTCCATAGCTTAAAACACAAATTAAAAGCAACACTTAATTTTTATGATCTTAAATGAAAACTGAAAGTAAAATGATACTATAATGATATAACCAAAATAACAACTAATAAACAAAATGCAAAACTGAACATAAAATATGAAACCGAAATACAAAAGATAACAAGAAACTGAAAATAAAAAGATAAATGCAAAGCTGAAATTTAAATATGATATGCAAGACAATAACAAAACAAAATAAAATGATTTGAAGGTAAAGATGGATAAGATGATGCTCACGTAGGTGCAACATCCCCAAGCTTAGGTGATTGTAAGATATAAAACAAGATAAAATAAATCTAAAGTCTAGTGCACACAAGAATAGAAACTTAAGCGCTACGCTCCCCGGCAACGGCGTCAGAAAAGTACTTGATAACCCCCAAGAGCAGGAGATCACTGTAGCACCTCTCAATGTGGAAGTAGGGTATCGATCCGCAGGAGCAAGAAGGAAAAGATATCTATTCCCTACAACTAAAGTGTCACAAGTTTTAGTTGATTATGCACTAAACAAGTTTAAAGAACAAGATGGTTGATTTAATGGATGGAAGTTTAATGTAACAAAACAAGAATGTAAAAGTGTCCCAATCCTCTTCAATGCAAGAGGACAAGACAAAAGTTTTCTCTTATAGGAACAATGGACATGGGTTCATGGGTTCACTCAATCCTCTCTCCTATCTATGGTGATTATCATGTTATAGATAAAAAGTACACACAATTGTCATGCTTTAATGGTAAACTTCTATGACGGCTACATATCCTAAAACACATAGTTGAAAGAAAATAATCATTTGTGTTGCTAGGTCACCCTCGTAAGGCTAGCGTGGTTTGTTGTCACTCCCACATCAGACTTCTTCCTTTTTACCCCCAGATAAAGGATGTTGGGCTGTATTGTTTCACTCAATACATATGCCGTTGTCACATCGGCCATCCCGTACCTACATACATCATACTTCATAATGGACAATATTCTAAACACTAGTGCAATGATTCATATTTCGTGTGCATAACCACATCTCTCTCATCTATCTACACTTGGTGGTGTCAATCAGCTCATGACATGGATAAACAAGGCATTATGCATAAATCGAACCATCACATGCATCATAGAATATCTCCAAAGTATGACAAGTCATAAAAGATCCAACACAACGGTAAATGCATAACAAATATCATCTCATACCACAATATCCACCATAGGAATTACATAGATAGATCCATACTTATGCAAGGCACATCATATGGACTTTAACAATGATCATACATAGAGAGATTAGATCAAGTTACCACCACAAACCCAAAGTCCCGGGGGTGGACTACTCCCCCTTCATCATGGTGATGATGGTGGAGATGTTGGAGAAGATGGAGACCACCCGGCAGCGCGCCGGAGTTTTCCCCCTCCAATCTGCAGCTCCAGGTCTTCTGTTTCGTGGTTTTGTGTTTCTGTGGCGCTCCCTCCCGAAAGCTGTCGGGGACTATTTTTATAGTCGTTTTTAGGTCAAGACGGAGGCTCGGGGAAGAAGATCGACGACATCGGAGGCTCGAGGACCAAGTTAGGGGGCCCCACGCGGCCAAGGAATCTGGCCGTGTGGGCCCACCTCTTTCGGCCCTCGGGTCTCCGTTTGTTTGCTTCCTTCGCTCCTACTCTTCGTTCCTTCCGAAAACTGACGCCCGTGAAATATTAGGTCATTTGGACGTCGTTTGGATCCCTGAAACATAAAAATATAGAAAATAGGGTTTTCTGCCAGTGCAGGGTTAATTCCAGAAAAATAAGGAAACTGTGAAATATTCCCAAAATCAATATAAAACAATGATATAACCCTTATATGATGCAAATATGATTGAAATATAAGTAATATAATGCAAAGTTCATGTATGCATTTTACATGCATCAGCAAGCTGCACTATTTCCTTGGTCTGGAGGTTACTTACCCTGATGGTGGTCTCGCACTCTCTCAGAAGAAGTACTCCATGGATTTGCTTCGTCGTGCGGGTATGCTCAAGTGCAAGGCAGCCACGACTCCTATGTCTGCCGCTGATCCGATTTCTGCTGTTGATGGATCTCTCTTGTCTGTTGCGGATGCCACTGAGTACCGCAGTATTGTTGGAGGTCTTCAGTATCTCACCATCACCCGGTCTGATCTCTCCTTTGCAGTATGCCGTGTGTGTCAGTATCTTCACGCACCACGGGATACTCATTGGTCTGCTGTTAAGCGCATACTGCGCTACGTCCGCCACACTGCAGCCTCTGGTCTGCATCTTCGGCCAGCTCCGTCTGCTCAGCTTTCTACTTTTTCTGATGCGGACTGGGCTGGCAATCCTGATGATCGGCGATCCACGGGGGATATGCAGTCTTCCTTGGTCCCAACTTGATCGCCTGGAGTGTCCGCAAACAAGCGACAGTGTCCCGCAGTAGCACTGAAGCTGAATATAAGGCTGTGGCCAATGCCACAGCCGAGCTCATTTGGGTACAACCAGTCTTTGCTTCGCGAGTTGGGAGTCTCCCACGATCAGCCTCCTATCCTTTGGTGTGACAACATCGGTGCTACATATCTCTCGTCAAATCCAGTATTTCATGCCCGAACGAAACACATCGAAGTTCATTATCATTTTGTGAGGGAACGTGTCACACATAATTCATTTCTTCCAAAGACCAAATTGCTGACATCTTCACGAAGCCACTCTGTCACTACCTCTATTTGAAGGTTGTTGACTTGCTGATTACTTCAGCAATCTTAACTTGCTGATTAATTCAGGGCACAGTTAAGATTGAGGGAGGGTTTTAGATTGTGTATTTAGTGCCGTATAGCTTCTGTGTATTGTACGTGTATTTGTACCCTGTACACTCCTATATGAGCACTCCGCTTCGGTCCTTGCCCCCTAGACACATCAAGGACCGGGATTGCACGATACCCCTTCGCTAAACGGTATAATATGTTCTGTATAGCTCACTGATACGGCTCGAGCCGAGCCCGACAAAGATTGAGCCGGACCTGGAGAGCACCAAGTCAGCTCTACCTGCAGACTCGGCCCTAGCCTAGCCGGTGGAAAAAGTCTGCAAATTGGTGGCCACGGGTACTCGAATCTGGGTCTCCCAAGCGCAGCACATGGAGCAAAGCCACTGTACTGACTTTGTCTCTATGATGCATTACCCATCTTATTAGTAATATATAAATTATCTACGATTCTAAGTTAAACGTGCTAGATGCAAACCTGAGCGTACAGAACCCACTAGCTAAACCGTCCTGAGCGTACAGAACCCACATGACACAGGAAGATTCCATCGTTCTTTCGCTCACTAATCATTAAAACTGAGCACCAAATAATTCAAAACTAAT
The DNA here is from genome assembly GCA_947311845.1 of Poa pratensis. Lineage (NCBI taxonomy): Eukaryota > Viridiplantae > Streptophyta > Magnoliopsida > Poales > Poaceae > Poa > Poa pratensis. Next base: position 22,584,441 of record CAMZMU010000120.1, on the reverse strand, counting down.
TCTAAGAAATTAACAACATGAAATTGAAATACAAATGAAACCATTTTTATAAAAAAGTTGATAATTAGAGCAAGTGATTTTTTTTTACCCGTTCGAAATGATCCATTATTTTTTCGCAGTATAGTATGATCACATTAGGCATACTTGACAAGTATTATTATTATTTGACTAGTTCAACATATTATTAATCTTTTCTCAACAATTGTGTCAAAAGGGCATTTTGGCACATGCAGCGAATATTTCGACAACTGAATCTCTATTTTAGGTTCTCGCATGCGCTTGTATGACTTACCCGTACACAGGCAATGAGCAAACCTAGTTGGTCTACCCCATTCGACATCGGCCCAACGGGTAGATAACACACGACGGACTGATCATCGGGGTTCGTCATAAATTTATGATAGTATGCGCTGGGACCACTTAAAAAGGTGGACTTGAGCATAGTATTCCAATATAGATGTGCCATGAAGTTGAGGAGACACTATCCAGTCTTTAAATTCACATAATTATTAGTTTGTCCTTATTATCAACATGTTTGTATTGAAAAATGAAAAAAAAAAAGTATGAAAATATTGCCAAAATGCAAAATAACATTACATTAATGCCTAATTTTATTTGGTCTAGCTAGCCTGGAGAGAAAACTGAGGTCAAATCGGAATAAGATGGCCAAATGCAAAATAACATTGCATTAATGCCAAGAACAGGTCTATTTGCAAGTTGGTGCATACACTGTCTAGTAGGCGATATAGTTGTATATCAACCACTTTGGGACATGTGGACCCACACGCAACACTCCTGATTTTGTTGCATGTTGTGGGACCCACATGATAGTTCTAGTTTAAACTGTTTAGGGCTGGTGCGTGTGGGTCCAGCTTTCTAGTAGGTCATGTAAGTATGTATCCCACATTTGGGACAAGTGGACCCACATGCCAAACACATAACCATTTTGACCTAGCATATTTGAGATATGTGGACACACATGCAACACTCATAACTATCTAGTTGTATATCTGTCATCTTTGGGACATGTAGACCCACACGCACAATGCTAACCATGTTTCATGTTATGGGACCCACATGATAGTTCTAGATCAAGCTGTCTAGTGCTGGTGTATGTGGGTCCAGATGTCTAGTAGGTCATATATATAGGTATGTATGTATCACCTTTTAAACACGTGGATCCACATGCAACACCCCTATTGAGCTAGCACATCAGGAACATGTGGATCCACATGCAACACTCATAGCCATCTTGCTATATATCTACCACATTTGGGACATGTGGACCCACACGCAACAATTCTAACCATGTTGCATATTATGGGACCCACATGATAGTTCTAGATCAAGGTGTCTAGTGCTGGTGTATATGGGTCGAGATATCTAGTAAGTCATATAGGTATGTATCTATCACCTTTAAAACATGTGGACCCACATGCAGCACCCCTAGTCATTTTTAGCTAGCACATCCGGGACATGTGGACCCACATGCAACAATCATAGCCATCTAGTATCTCCTACCATATTTGGTACATATAGACCCACACGCAACACTCTTAACCAAGTTGCATCTTATGGGACCCACATGAAAGTTCTAGATAAAGTTGTCTAGGGCTGGTGTATGTGGGTCCAAATGTCTACAATGGACCCACATGCAGGACCCCTAACCATTTAGTCGTCAAGATCACTAGATTGCATGTTTTTGGCCTAGGTGGTTATTTTTACATATTGATTTCATTTCATGTTGTGGGTCTACATTATCCTTTGCTATGGGGCCGATCTACATTTTTAGGGCTGCATCTTTTTAGGTCTAGTTGTCGATGGAGGCATGCATGTTGTGGGTCTAAATTTTTAGGGTTGCATGTAGTTTGTCTACATTACAAGGTTTACATCTTCTAGTTGTTGATTGGATGGTTTGGATCTATATTCTCTTTAATTTCATGTAAATTTCAAGGTTGGGTCGTGGAGCCCTAGCCCATGATTACCAGGTGGGCATTTTGTTTCATTTTTTATTTCTTTTTTTCCTATTGTTAATGTGAGAAAAGGATGATTAATTTTCCTTACAGATCAGGTGGGCACTTTTTCATATATTGTTTTTTTTTTCCTATATTGATAATGTGAGGAAATAATGATAGCGTTTTCTCGGCTGTAACAAGATTATGCCTTCTTCATTTGTTTGTGAGGTTTCTCATTTTTGAAAAAAACTAACGACTAATGTGCCATTGCCGGTAAATGAAAAATTGGTGTTGCTCAATTTTGTAACAAATATTTGGTAGATTATTTACAAAAATAAATATATTTTTGCAATCGAAAAAGAAAAATGCTTTTTCTAGCAAAGAACATTAAAGCTTTGTTCGGTAATATTGATAGTTCTATATCAAGTTGTATATAGGCCTGGTGCACCCAGATTCTAGTAGGTCATTTATGTACGTATCTACAACCGCAAGAATAGCAAGGAATGAAGGCGACGCCGCGACGCTACCGCCGCCGGCACGCCTCGCCCCATGCTCCCGCGAGGAAAGCATAAAAGTGACACAATGTCTTTTATTTTTTATGTTTATGAGTGTGCTATATCATTAAGATTTTCATGAAAATGGGTTTATCTATATTTTAATTTCATGTTGTAAATTTCTTAGAATTAATTATGAATGATTCAGTACTCAATTTTTATGATTATGAGTCGAAGAGCGATGAAAATCTTGGACATGTGTTACGCGTCCTATATGTATGTATTCAAAACTATGTATTTAAGTTTCGAAAAAATGTGAAAAAAATCATGATGTCAAAAATGGTTATTCGACCAGTTTGCAAAATTTTAGCGCGAAATATTGTCTAATTTGTGCTGTGTGAAAATGAAAACTTTCTAAACCTGAGACATGAATAGTGCAAATTTCAGATTTTGTCAAACTCTATCATTTTCGTGTAGGACGGAACACAAACTATTTCGGGTTGAAATTTTATACAGAACCGTGTAATACATAATTGTCAACGTATATAAAGTTTTGCAGAATTTTCGGAAACACTAAAATGTCGATTTATATGCACCATGGTCCATTGAGTCCGTGCTCCAAATTGATTTTTCGGTGGTCTATCCGTTTCCCTTAACTCTGAAGGCACAAGAAGTTTATAGTACTTAATAAATGTTGAGTAAGTGACAGAGACAGATGTAGCGCAACGGTTTTAATCTGTGCAGCGCACCTGCGAGAACAAGAAGTTTATAGTAATTTTACTGTCTTTTTTCTAGGCTTGTTTAGTCGGCTCGGCTCTACGGGGAAAAACTTCTCAGTTCAATAGGTACGGTTCATTATACGTTTAGGGGCAAGGACCGAAGCAGGGCTCATATATTAGATAAGCCACGCATAGTGCGTTGAGCTAGTTCCCCCAAATTCTATTGCATTACAGACATACTATGCAAGCACAAACTTCAGTACCAAGGCCAAAAAGGAAAGGGGCAAAACCTTCCATGGATGCCTCAAATTATAGAGTACAACAGCCCAAAAACATTTGGTTTCTGATCACAACAACAGAGGTCAGGGACAGTTCAAAATCACACGCTAGAAAACGCGAAGATCTGGCGACTACACTTGCTTTCGACGCGCTTCCTGATGCCGTTCTGGTATCCTGTTCTCCCGCCAGACCTCTTCGTTCTGATCACCATACACAGTTCGCAGGTACCCTGAATGGAACATGGACAAAGAAAATGTTAGCAAATGATGATGGTCAGGTTAAAATTAAGCAAGATTTTGACAGGTACGGAGAATTTAGACAAATGGAAATTTTACAGGTGCTGTAAGAGAGGACTTTGGCAAGATTTTTGAATCAGTGTAGCAATGTAGTAAGAAGGTAGCAGCAGGTGATCTTGTGTAGTGCCAGAAGGTGTTTGAATAACTCAGTGTCTGCGGTAACGAGGCTGCAGCATGAAAGTCACAAACATTATCTAAACAAAATGCAGCACTGAAAGGAAAGATAAGCTATTGTCTTGGTGGCGAGTCGGCCTGAATCCACCTCGTCAATGGGAATTATGGGATTTCACAATATTTAGGATTCAGGTGCCTAGGAGTTAACCGAACAAAAAGGATCATAACATCCAGTGCAAAAAAAGGGCAACTGAATATCTGATAGCCTTAGAACAAACTACTCCATTAAAACAAAGAGCAATGCTTTGCGCACATCTTCTGTTGAACTCCGTCTCAGTTTTAAGTATTTACTAGCACAATGCCGCACTTGATATGGATTAGAAATATAGACCATAGGTTTTCAAGAAAAAAATAACCTATTTGAGCCAGATCAAACTAATCTTATCCCAGATCCGACACGACATGTAGCGTCGCCAAAGGTGAACGTCCCACCCCCGCCGATTGGCATCTTTGTAGGAGTAAAGATAGATAGAATTGCTAATACTTTCCCTCGGAACACAGCCAACTTCAGTAAGATCCAAGAATAGATGTTTGAGCATGTTGTAAGAAAACCCATGAGTTGGACCGATACGTATTGGGACTGCAGTTGGTAAGACACAAGTTTTCATTTATCGCTATACATAACCTGCTCCATTTCGTTAGTCTCTAGGCTCTACCATACGTAGCAACAACCTATTTCTCCAGTTCCTTAAACGATTAGTCCAGGAGTAAAGTCATTAACACTATCGCCAACAGCAGTAGCATCTGAACGTTAATGTCCTCGACGACTTCAAATAGTAATCCACACAGGATATGGTTACCACTACCACCACGACACAATGTTGCACAGTGTATGTGAAATCGGTAAATCTGCTCTGTCAGTGTTTTGAGAAACAACCACTAAGATTGGCTCACTGACTTTTTCCGAGTCATGTTATTTTATTGAAACGGCAATTGATAATCCCACTTCATGAACGGGGCAGAGGCCCAATGGCAAAGGTAGCAGTGGCTCAACCTAGCAACCAGAGTTCAAATCCCGTTGGGAGCGAATTTCTGGATTTCTCAGAAAGGAGCAATTCTTCTATAAAAAGAAGCCACCAAGGGCTAGTCCTGGTTGGTCTCGTTTTTTATAATCCCAGTTCATGAGAATCCCAATACCACAATGACAATGACAGTGATTTAACTTTCGATAGTGAGTAGCGTATTAATATGAAGATGATACCAAGTACACCCGATAAAACCAACTTCAGTTCAAGTTGTTAAAAGTTAAATCCATTTCTAAAGATCAAAATCACACTAATAGGTGTCTTCATCTCAAACATTTGAAGCAAAATTCGCAGGGGAATGAGTCCATACCTCCAAGAAGTAATCATGTCTTCCTTTCCTCCTTGAAGTCCCAGAGCTGCAGCCTCCGCTCGGGCGCATTGGACGTCGCCGGAGCAGTGGCACTGCCACCGGTTCCAAGAAAGAAGGGAAGCGTGGACGATGCTTCAGCTGGAGCGACGGGGAACCTTTGCATCATGAATGGGTATTGGGACGGCGGCCACATCGCACGGCAACGGCATTGGACTGAAGTGCGCTCCGGTCGAAGGCGACCGCAGCGTGGTGTTGGTGGTGCTCCTGGGAGAAGGCGAGCTGGGGAAACATCTCGAAGGACATGGGCGAGCTCTGGGGGGTGGCGTAGTAGGCAAGCGTAGGCTGCTGCTGCATTGGCTTGTCGGCGGCAGCAGAGCAGTGCAGGAACTCGGCAAAGTGCCACCGTTGTAGGCATTGGCATGGTGAGCGGCGGCGCTGCCATGGTCACTGGGGCCATTGGCAAGCGAGAGCACGGAGCCCTTGCTGGTCTCAGAGGTGCTGACCTCGGCGGTGTCGTCGTGAGGCGGGGAGGCGGCGGCGGCGGCGGAGGGGAGGAATGAACAGTCCAGCGACGGCAGACCGTCGATGGCGGCAGCGGCGGCGCGGATGAGCCAATCGACGGCCTTGCTGGGCTGGTCGACGCCGAGGCGTTCCTGGATGTCGTAGAACTGGATCGCCGTCGGCAGAGAGAGCCGGATGCGGCGGTCCCGGAGGCCACGGCGACGTCACCACCTTGCTGTGCCGGTCCTTGCCGCCGGCAGCCGCGCGCGCCACCCTGTTCGTCGCCACGCCGCCGCCGCCAAGTCGCCGTCAACGCCGAACAATACACGCTAGGCGCTTGCAGAAAAGGAGCTGTGCTCCTTGTCTGCCACCTCCATTGCCCCCCTCAGCTCATACCAATCCGCAGCTTCCTCTGCTCATTTGGGGGTAGGATCAGCAAGAAAAAAAGCAGAGGATTTAGCACCAATCTTGAAATATACATTTGTTTTCTTGTGAATTGCTACAAGCTGTGGTAAGACCTCGAGTTTAAACAACAAAATTCTTATTACAGAAGAATCGCAATCCATAAATTCTGCACAAAATCCCTCAAAACCAACAGATATCCTATTCCTACCACCTCATTTCCGTAGATCGCATTTGCTCTTATCTTCGGCTATATGTGTTCCTTATGGCACCCAAAATACCATTTGTAAAAAGAAAGAGCTGAAGGTTCGTCAGGGGAATTGAATCTGCAAAACTCTTCATCTGAACGTTACTACCACCAGATGACGTTCCTGCATGGTGGGATGATTAGGTTGAATTAGTAAAAGCATTCAGTTCTTTGCATGATTAGTAGTATGGCTGAATACTAAGGAGAGTTAAACTATTTTGAGTTAGTTTATATTCCGTAGTGTCTCTTGGAGAACCACATTTGAGTGGGACAGCATAATGCTTTGGATCTTTGCTTTATTCCTTTATCATACATTTATGATTTATGGCTCCCTGTTCATCCCCTTCTTTAACTAAACTTAAATAATAATAATCAAGGATATTTCATCCTGGGAAACTGTGTATCTAAACCTCCCAATCAATTTCCTGCACCAAATCTGACCAAGAATACTGGAAATAATCGTAAGCAGAAGAACTAAGAAAAAAATGCGTGGAAAATAAGAGGAAACCTAGCTTTACGGGC